>JADLZN010006840.1:0-178838 GCA_018155175.1 Sinocyclocheilus anophthalmus
CATTTCTCATTGGATAAGCCCATCTTGAAAGGCGGAGATCTTCTCCGACCTTAAAGGCCCGGCTCCATGTGACCCGCCCCAGTCGGTGGTTCGTTCAGAAGCAAAGATGAAGATGTGAGAAAAAACGCTTCAGGATACCAAAGCATATGTGCCAGGCCTTTCTTCGGCCTAGTCCCTTCCATTCATCAAGTAACACTGACTCAAACTGGTTCTTTTCATCGACTAATTTCAGCAAGATCTTGGGCCTTAAGATTTTATCAGGAATCTCTTTCAGACCGCCGACACTCGCTAAGTATCAAACTTAGTCTTATTAATTGATACATTAATTATCATTTGCACCTTTTTACAAAGGTATGTTTGAACTAAGAAACTGATGTTTCCTTCAGGCTTTAGATCTTCTGAATAGACAGCAAAGGTTCCATAAATCCATTCTTTAGCTCTTTCTAATCTGAGTAAACTTAAACCCTTTCTATACCAACTGTATGTTTTGTGTGTGTGTGTGTGTATGTGTATTTTAGACCGGCTTAATGTGTTTATGTTCGTTAGACTAGTTTTAGTGTTTATGTAGTTAATAAAACCTTACTTGTATCACCCTTGACGTGTTCATTGTTTACTCATAACTGGAGTCACTTAATCATGCAGATTTTTGCTACAAGCTTTTGTAGAATTGTACTGTAAGGAAGTTATTTCCCTTAACCAGTAAATTAACGTTTTTAGAATTGACAAGACGGTTGACCCTTAGTGGTCAGCTAAATATCTACAGTGGATCTAAATAGTCATAATTAATTATAACTAGTTATGAACAATTATTCATATTTCCTCATGAGCTGATCCGCTACAAATCGAACAAATACAGTAGATTGTGCAGGGAAGTAGTTTTTTTTTTTTTTCTTTAGGAATTAGCACCAAGCACCAAACTATATTGTTCCTGCTCAGGTAAAACACAGGCAAGCTGCAGTATTTTCATTTTCATTTCAGACCTCAGAGCCCTTTACGCCAAATAAAGTCATGTCTCTGTTCCTGACATAAGATGTGATGACACAGAGACACATCTGAGGCGTGAAACAACAGCTGCAGAGGGCTGAAGCTCAGGGTGACTGAATGAACAGCTTTTGACAGAAACATACAGAAATATGTCACAACTGAGCTGTCATGTGATCAGAGACCCAGAGCCACTATCCAAAACTCTAGAAATTTAAAAACATGTCTTCCTAATATTTAAATCAAAATGAAATTTGTACTCAGAAATTACTTTTCTTTTTTCACATTAACACAATTATACTAGATAAATTCTAGCCAATGTCTAATAGCATTTTTTTAGCAAACTGGCATTCAGACCTGGATCCATTATGTTATGTAGCACCTGCTTTTCACTATCAAAAAAAATTAAATAAAATTCCCACCGTGATTTAACTCTCATTAAATATCTTTTTCATTTGGAAATACGTCATGTTATCAAAGTAAAATGTATTATAAACATTCATGTTTACTGTGATCTCTCGTCAAGAAACTATCTGCACAGATTTGTTTTCAAAGGACAAGACTTAACTTGCTTGGATTAGGGATAAAAACTTTCACTGGAAGATCTGCTGTTGATTTTGAGAGAAAATCCTTTTTTTAATTGCTTTGTTTTAGGCAGAGCACCATCATCTTCATGCTATACCCACCCTATGGGTCCAGCACTGCTGTCACACAGGTTCCACATCCATGGACGGCTGCTTTCAATGAACAAATCCAAATACCTTTTGTGCTCTAAATCCAGCAGCAAATCTGCTTTGCCTCTCTAGCAATCACCATCTTAAAGCTGAAGTGTTCCATTTCCACTCCATCAGTGTCACTAAAACAGAACAAAAAATAATGACTGTTTTCACACTGTTTCCCAAATACACAAACACAGGGACAAACAGAGCACAGATACAACAACAGTATTAATTTCCCTATTGATGGAAATCATTCCATAAATGACTTATAATTAACTCTGCATAAGATGGAAGCTCATTTCTCAGAGGAAATTGTTCATTTGTCTACATTTTGTAAAAGTATTTGTGGTAACTGTGACCTTACTTTATTTCTTTACTTTAAAGTCCCCATGAAATCAAAATTAAAGTTTTTTGAGTGTTAGTATCAATATGTTTGTCTTAAGGTTATCTATAAGGCAGTGGGCTCCAAAACAGTGACAAAATTCGCATTTAGAAGATATAAGCATTCAAAGCTTGCAATACGTCACTAAAGTCAAAATTGAGATTCCACCAAAATGGGCTCAACAATTTTTTTTTGACGTCACATCGTACTTCAGCTTCTCATCAAACTTTCTGTCCAATCAAATGCTCTCTAGAATCTGAAGCGCCCGCCCCCTACACTATAAAATAGACACTGAAGCCGTGGCTGAAATCGGTCACTTGTCCACAGAATTAGTATTTTCTGTACAGTGAATGGCACGTAGTTCACTATATAGGGGTCAGGGAACAATTCAAACAGTGTAAATATGCTTTCCATTGAGGAAAAAAAGAAGTCTGGTTTTGCGCTGTGTCACGCTAACCACCGCACAGTGCACACACACTCTGCTCCGGTCCAGAGACACGATAGCACGGAGCGGATCACATGCGCGAGTCGGCGCAGACCACAAAATGTATCGGAGCTATTTGAATTCTACACAGAATGCTATATTTTATAGCAATATGGATGAGATTGTGGCTGGCATACCCTGTCAAATGCGGCTTTACGGAGCTCAACGGCTCTGAACGGCTCTAGCCCAAGCTGTGATATAAACTAACGTTATTGGCTATTTTAAAAAGGGGCGGGGCTGCTTGATATGTCCCGCCCTGTCTTCCTGTTTCAGTTAAAATGACGTCAACACAGAGTAACGCTGTGTGATTCCAAGGATTTCAGGGGACCTTTAAACCACATTTATTTATTTTACGCTAAAGCAGAAAAAGGCTTCACAGATAGCATCCACACAACAAAACAATAAAACAAAACCTTAACCTTTTATCCAAAAGTGAAAAACAAAATAAGGTAATTCGCAAATGTGCACTTGCAGCCTCTTAAAAGTTCCAGTCCACTTTTATTTAGCAGACCATGTGTTATATCACATGTGGGTCTGACATGTACAAACCCGATTCCAAAAAAGTTGGGACACTGTACAAATTTTGAATAAAAACAATGCAATGATGTGGAAGTTTCAAATTTCAATATTTTATTCAGAATACAACATAGATGACATCAAATGTTTAAACTGAGAAAATTTTTAATTTTAAGGGAAAAATAAGTTGATTTTAAATTTCATGGCATCAACACATCTCAAAAAAGTTGGGACAAGGCCATGTTTACCACTGTGTGGCATCCCCTCTTTTTTATAACAGTCTGCAAACGTTTGGGGACTGAGGAGTTGCTCAAGTTTAGGAATATGAATGTTGTCCCATTCTTGTCTAATAAAGGCTTCTAGTTGCTCAACTGTCTTAAGCCTTCTTTGTCGCATCTTCCTCTTTATGATGCGCCAAATGTTTTCTATGGGTGAAAGATCTGGACTGCAGGCTGGCCATTTCAGTACCCGGATCCTTCTTCTACGCAGCCATGATGTTGTAATTGATGCAGTATGTGGTCTGGCATTGTCATGTTGGAAAATGCAAGGTCTTCCCTGAAAGAGACGACGTCTGGATGGGAGCATATGTTGTTCTAGAACTTGGATATACCTTTCAGCATTGATGGTGCCTTTCCAGATGTGTAAGCTGCCCATGCCACACGCACTCATGCGACCCCATACCATCAGAGATGCAGGCTTCTGAATTGAGCGCTGATAATAACTTGGGTTGTCCTTGTCCTCTTTAGTCCGGATGACATGGCGTCCCAGTTTTCCAAAAAGAACTTCAAATTTTGATTCGTCTGACCACAGAACAGTTTTCCACTTTGCCACAGTCCATTTTAAATGAGCCTTGGCCCAGAGAAAACGCCTGCGCTTCTGGATCATGTTTAGATATGGCTTCTTTTTTGACCTATAGAGTTTTAGCCGGCAACGGCGAATGGCATGGTGGATTGTGTTCACCAACAATGTTTTCTGGAATGTTTTCCTGAGCCCATGTTGTGATTTCCATTACATTAGCATTCCTGTATGTGATGCAGTGCCGTCTAAGGGCCCGAAGATCACGGGCATCCAGTATGGTTTTCCGGCCTTGACCCTTACGCACAGAGATTGTTCCAGATTCTCTGAATCTTTGGATGATATTATGCACTGTAGATGATGATGATAACTTCAAACTCTTTGCAATTTTTCTCTGAGAAACTCCTTTCCACTATTTTTCGCCGCAGCATTGGTGGATTTGGTGATCCTCTGCCCATCTTGACTTTTGAGAGACACTGCCACTCTGAGAGGCTCTTTTTATACCCAATCATGTTGCCAATTGACCTAATAAGTTGCAAATTGGTCCTCCAGCTGTTCCTTATATGTACATTTAACTTTTCAGGCCTCTTATTGCTACCTGTTCCAACTTTTTTGGAATGTGTAGCTCTCATGAAATCCAAAATGAGCCAATATTTGGCATGACATTTCAAAATATCTCACTTTCAACATTTGATATGTTATCTATATTCTATTGTGAATAAAATATAAGTTTATGAGATTTGTAAATTATTCCATTCCTTTTTTACTCACAATTTGTACAGTGTCCCAACTAATTTTGGAATTGGGTTTGTACTTGTATTACAACCTGTTATTGCAGTTATTTGCAGTTATTGCAAAAGGGTTTCACCGTGGGGATAGAGGAGCAGATCCCACAGCACTGGGTGTGTGGAGCTACTGCTATTGAACATCATGTGAGCACTGAGGAACTGGCCAATCCCATCTGGACGAGAGAGTCTCTCCCTGTTCCCCACACCCTATATGAGTCAACAGCAATGTTTCAAAGAGGCATAGATCCAGCACATTTAAAAACACATGGGCTGCGTCCGAAATCACATACTCTCTTGAGTAGGTACTTTTTTGAATAAGTAATTACGTAGCGACCGCAAAAAAAGAGTATGTTCTATATAGTATGAATGTGTGTAGTATGAATGTAATCTGGATGTGCTACATTGCCATGTTGTCATCGTCACGTGAACCACCAGCGTCAGTTGCATCGGGTCATCACCATTTATAAATCCTATTCAGTGGCCTTATGGGATATTAAAGTGTCCATCATGCACACTTCAGAACCATGCCTACTTTTTGTCTACTCTTTTATGAGTACTGTGAATTCGGACATACTTCTATTGTCACATACTGTTTTTCACCTATATAGTAGGGAAGTATGCGATTTCGGATGCAGCCATGGTTACCCTCTCATGAAACAGCAAAAACTGATCTATTCCATGATAGGGTTTGTGCAACACCATTACCCCTTGTTTAAGGTAAGATGACTTACAAGAGGTGAGGGAAAGGCCAAGAATAGAGGATAATACTACAAAGGGAGTCAGAGAGGTGAATCAGCAGCACCTCTAATCTCATCCAGCTGTTAACAGGGAACAGAGACAAGCACTGAAATGAACCCAGTACAGAAATAATTAATTGAAGACAATGGGTGATGACTCAGTGAAAGGAACAAGGGGAAAGGGACACTCAGATTAAGGAGATGAGTTAGAAGGAGCAAGGGGAAGAACAGGCAGGGACAAGTACAAGGAACAAGCGAAATGAAGTTGTGTCTTAATAACACTACAAAGTAGTATATACACTACTACTCAAAAGTTGAGTGTGTTTTAGTGTGTTTCTTTTAATGTTTTTGAGTCTTTTACACTTTTATATGCTCACCAAGGCTGTAAATTTTTACCAGTGTACCAATATTATAGTATATAAAACAGAGCCAACTTCAATTTAAAGGGATATTTCACCCCAAAATGAAAAATTGTGTCATCATTTATGCACCCTCAAATTGTTCAAAACCTTTATGACTTACTTTCTTATGTTGAACACAAAAGAAAATATTTTGAAAAATGTGGGTAACAAACGAGTTGCTGTACCCCAAAAACTACTTCGGGGGCTGTTGAATGCTTGAATCTGATTGGCTGACAAACATTCTAAGGCAGGGGTGTCCAAAGTCCGGCCTGCGGGCCAAATACGGCCCGTGGATGAATTTCAAAAGGCCCGCAGCTTGTCTATTGAAATGTATTATATGTGGCCCGCCAAGCATAATTTACAAATCATGATAATTCATGTGCGCTGCCATTTCTTTAGCACACGAGAATTCCTAAACGCACCAAAAGCAGAACAGTGCTACTTGTGAACCGCGTTACATGGACCATTATTAGCTCTGCCTTAAGCAGAGCGCAGCGCGAGCTCAGAACAAACACATTTGCTTGCTGATTGATCTCGATCACGTGACCACTAAACAGTGCTGTGAGATTCCATAATGTTTAGACACCCCCCCCCCCCCCCTCCAATGCTATGTCTAAATGCCAACGTTTTGGAATTAGTAACAGAGTTGTGGGATGGGATGCATAAGAAATTAATCCTACTCACAAGAATGTTTTGAGGATAAAAACCTGACGAATGTTTTTTAATACAACATCTGAACAATATTTGAGGTGTGGTAACCATAGAATAAGTGGAAAAACTGACTCCGGTACGTTGAATTATTAGAAAATAATGCACGCCTGAGGTGTAACGGCCACTCCGCTTCGCATCACCTCAGGTGTGTATTATTTTCTAATGATTCAACGGCCCGTCATCAATTATTTCTTACTTATAGTATGGAAAAAAGTGGGGGGTCAGTGGGGACCAGAAACTGTCTTGTTACCCACATTCTTCAAAATATCTTCTTTTGTGTTCAACTGAAGAAAGTAAGTCATACAGGCTTGGAACAACTTGAGGATGAGTAAAAGATTGGCATTTTCACTTTTGGGAGAACTATCCCTTTAAGTTTAATGTCATTTCAGCATATCGATATCAATCAGGTGTCACTTCTGAATTTCTTGAGAAGAGAAAAAACTAGATTAGTAGCTTATGCTTTGATGACACCACATCAAGCATTAAGTTGAGAATTTACACTGACATGCCCATACAATGATTAACTGTGCCTTAAACGCCACACAAATCTCAGTATTCAGCTGTGTGACCCCGCAGGATCACAGTTACAATTACATCGTGTCTCCCTCAATATCTCTAAATACAGACCAGGCTGTTTTTAAACTAAAATATTAGATCCTATTTGATGTTTTCATAGCTTACTGCCTTAATTCAGAAGCATGCAACAGGTGTGAAGACTTGAATTTGACATTCAAAAGCTTTCCTGCCACGTTTCACTTCGTTTACCAGAAAAGGTATCAGGTCAAGCCAGATTACAGTCAAAGTGCATGAATGACGAGGGCAAACTTGCGACAAAGGCCCACCGACCAAGATGTGAAACCCAATAACCCCCCCCCCCGCCCCCGCACACAAATTCAGCAAAGGGTATTGGGGGGGGGGGGGGAAAAAAAAACTTTCCTTCCTTTGCATCATCCAAGACATTTTCAAGAGAGTAACACTTATCATGACAAGTGGGCTAATGTCAGTATTGGATTACTAGTACTTGCTTTTGTGTTAAATGAGTTACACTCATCAGTGGAGTGGAAAACAACCTTCACACTTAGATGTTAATTAGACTGATTTTAGTTTTGGTAGAACACATTTGTTGGGGCATGAACTAGTATTAACATTATTACGATTATTATATCAAAGTTAAAATGTATAATTTAAAGAGTTCATGATTTATATCTCCACTGCAACCTATTTCTGTGCTACTTTAATATGGTTTTCTGCTTCAGAAGTGAGTTACACACGTTACACAATACAATGTGTATGCATGTGTATATGTGTGTGTGTGTGTGTAGTGTTGGTGTTTGTGTGTGTGTGTGTTGTGTATATACACTGAACCAAATTATAAACAACAACACTTTTGTTTTTGTCCCCCCATTTCCGTCATGAGCTGAACTCAAAGATCTAAGATTTTTTTTCTATGTACACAAAAGGCCTATTCTCTCAAATATTGTTCACAATCTGTCTAAATCTGTGTTAGTGAGCACTTCTCCTTTACCGAGATAATACATCCACCTCACAGGTGTAGCATATCAAGATACTGATTAGACAGCATGATTATCGCACAGATGTGCCTTAGGCTGGCCACAACAAAAAGCCACTCTAAAATGTGCAGTTTTAACACAAAGCACAATGCCACAGATGTCGCAAGTATTGAGCGAGCGTGCAATTGGCATGCTGACTGCAGAAATGTCCCCCAGAGCTGTTGCCGTGAATTGAATGTTAATTTCTCTACCATAAGCCGTCTCTAAAGGCGTTTCAGAGAATTTGGCAATACATTCAACCGGCCTCTCAACCGCAGACCACGTGTAACCACACGAGCCCAGGATCTCCACATCCAGCATCTTCACCTCCATGATCATCTGAGACCAGCCACCCGGACTGCAACAATCATTTTGCATAACCAAAGAATTTCTGCACAAACTGTCAGAACCCGTCTCAGGGAAGCTCATCTGCATGCTCGTCCTCATCGGGGTCTCGACCTGACTGCAGTTCTTCGTCGTAACCGACCTGAGTGGACAATGCTCACATTCGATGGCGTCTGGCACTTTGGATAGGTGTTCTCTTCACGGATGAATCCCGTTTTTCACTGTACAGGACAGATGGCAGACAACGTGTATGGCATCGTGTGGGTGAGCAGTTTGCTGATGTAACGTTGTGGATCGAGTGGCCCATGGTGGCGGTGGGGTTATTGTATGGGCAGGCGTATGTTATGGACAACGAACACAGGTGCATTTTATTGATGGCATTTTGAATGCACAGAGATACCGTGAAGAGATACTGAGGCCCATTGTTGTGCCATTCATCCACGGCCATCACTTCATGTTGCAGCATGATAATGCATGATCATGTTGCAAGGATCTGTACACAATTTTTGGAAGCTGAAAACATCCCAGTTCTTAGATGGTCAGCATACTTACCGGACATGTCACCCATTTAGCATGTTTGGGATGCTCTGGATCTGTGTATACGACAGTGTGTTCCAGTTCCTGCAATATCCAGCACCCTTGAAGAGGAGTGGACCAACATTCCACAGGCCACAATCAACAACCTGATCAACTCTATGCGAAAGAGATGCGTTGCACTGTGTGAGGCAAATGGTGGTCACACCAGATACTGACTGGTTTTTTTGACCCCCCCCGGACCCCCCAATACAGTAAATCTGTACATTTTAGAGTGGCCTTTTATTGTGTCCACCCTAAGGCACACCTGTGCAATAATCATGCTGTCTAATCAGCATCTTGATATGCCACACCTGTGAGGTGGATGGATTATCTCGGCAAGGGAGAAGTGCTCACTAACACCGATTTGTGAACAATATTTGAGAAAAATAGACCTTTTGTGTACATGGAAAAAGTCTTAGATCTTTGAGTTAAGCTCATGAAAAATGGGGTCAAAAACAAAAGTGTTGCTTTATAATTTTGTTCAGTGTAATATACGAACATAATGAATGTTGTATGTTTTAGCAATGCCTTCTTTCATGTACACTTCCTCAAGATTTAATTCTATTCTTAATTTTCTTTACAATTTCCATATATTGTTCTGTATGGGAAGCTGCGGTGGCTACTGAGACAAAATGTGGAAGAGATTTTGCATGAGTTAATTAAACTACCATTGAAAAGTTTTGAGTCAGTAAGATTAGATTTTTTTAATTGATTCAGCAAAGAAGCGTTAAATTCATAAAAGTGACAGAGTGAGATTTATACTTTATTAAGATTTATTCAACTTTCTATCCCTCAAAGAATCTTGAAAAAAAAATTTATCACAATGTACACAAATTTGTTAAGTGTTTTTACATTGATTTAAATATTGATAATAATAAAAATAAGAAATGTTTCTTGAACGCCAAATCAGCATATTAAAATAATTTCCTGAAGGATCCTGTGACATTGAAGACTGGAGTAATGATCACAGGAATAAATTACATTTTAAAGTATAAAATAGAAAACACTTCATTTAAATTGTATTAACATTTCATAACATTACTGTTTTTATTGAATTTTTGATCAAATCAGAGAAAACGTTTTAAAAATCTTAGCGACTCCAAACTTTTGAATGGTAGTGTATATCTATAAATATTAATAGGCAAATAAATATACAGTCACAATATTTTATTCTAGAAATGGTCCAAAAAGTAGTAAAAAAGTTTTTGTCAGAAACAAGCTTTGTGTGAGGAATAGAGTGAAAACTGGGAAAGTTGCTTACAAATAGCTTGAAGTTAAAAGTTGTGGCTGTCAAATTTCATTCAAACGTTCAAAAACATGGTGTATTGAAATTACTCACAAGAAAAACAAGAGCCAGCATTTGACATCATCAATGTCAAACTTAATTTTAACTCTATAGGTCTGGCCTTGGGGTAATCCAGTGGAATCCTCCTAAATGAGTTGAATACAACACCACAGTGATGCCTGAAATACGGCACAAGAGCGACACTTTGGTGGCGCAGGATAAAAGCCACTAGAGTGCCATTTCCTCATGACCTGAGTGCGTTGGTTCAGCAGATCCACATGGTCATAGTCATGCCTCCATGTTCTCAAAATCCCCTAGTAACTAACGTTTAACTGGATCATTGGTTTCTGTGGATGAGTCCCCAAGCAATCCTCTTGAAATGACAGTGCTGGAAAAAAGAAAGGTTTTCTCACCCTCTCAGCCTTTGGACAAAGATCAATGGCGCCCACAATAAAGCAAAGGCCAAAGTAAGTGACTTTTGGGCCATTGGGTCATTCAACTAATCAAAAGGGGCTTTTTCTGCACATCACAGTGAGTCAGTCTGGTTAACTAACAGGATGTGATGCAGAGGACAGTGATTCTTTGTCCCAATGTGTGGACAGAGACACAGGCCGTGTATAGGGTGATGTTTATGTAAACTGTATGCAAGCTGGAAAAAATAAAAGATACAAACAGCCTACGTAATGCTCGAGTCTAAACATTTCTACATGCTTTTCCAGAAAGCCCCACCCTAGCGAAAACTTTCATAATATAAAGCATATGAATTCAATCACAACAGTGGCTTAACAAGTTCTCTAGGCCTCTGACTGAAAATAACGGGGCTTGTTTATGTCGAACAAAGGCTTCAGTTAACACAGTCCAACAGGTTTTTTTTTTCTTAGCAATCTATTGCCTCATTGTCACGCAAACCTCCAGAACAGGTTTAAAGGCAAGTCTCTACCTGAACGCCGGTACAATCCCATGAACTTGAGCAATCCTGCCCATTTTATTGGAAGTGTAAAAGCATTTCTCAGTCACTGATGCACAACACCTGTCCTTCTGTAAAGGATTAGCAGTGGCCCACTCATGCATTCACGCCAAAAAAATCCCTCCAAAATCAAAACAATCTTCTGTTTTTAGAACGTTATGCACTGCAGGATTGATCTTCCTTGACTTTCCTTATGTAATATGATCCTTTTTATATGCTGAACTTGATTAATAATCACCTAGTAACAAAAAGGACACAGAAAGAGACATTGCAAAAAGAAAATATAAGACTAATAGTAATGGCTGATGAAAATGAAGCTTCGCAATGACAGAAAAAATAAAATAAATAAATAAATATACACTACTATACAAAAGTTTGGAGTCGGTAAGATTCCATATCGTCAAAAATGATAAGCATTTTGTTAATTACACTGAAAATTGAGCACCACTCAAACATATTATTCAGCCAATCATTTACACTGATTTTTATAAACAACTTTTAAAACACCACCCAAAAAAAGCAATTCTTCAGACCTCTCAGGTTTTCTCTCAAGGTGTATTTAATTTAATTTTTCATGAGGTTTTTCATTTTAAGGTGTATATAGCATATTTGTTTGTGTGTGTGTGTGTGTGTGTGTGTGTGAACTTGATTTTGATGTACTGTCACTTTGAGTTCTTGCTGAATAAACGTATAAATTTATGTTAAAATGTATTAATATTTTCCAGTAACATGATTTTTATCTATATTTTTAATCAAATAATTGCTGCTTTGGTGAAGATAAGAACCTTGCCATTTTAACACTTTTTACGAATTGTTGTCACAAGCTGTGGGACGTTTCAGTGCACCTGTAAAGGCTCTTTTCAAAGTGTTATTGAACCACTGTGATACATTTATCTTCAATTACAGTAAGAAACCTAAATCATATTATTTGGGTTAAGCAATGTTTGTACACAGATTAGGAAGGATCTCTTGCATCTAATCTTCACTTCAAACAAGAAAACTGGTTCTGTGGGCAACGCTAGGGCAGTCTCTGAGCAATGCTGTAAAATAAAGAAACATGCGGTTTTGTTTATGGGTGGAAATGTTAGAAGGCAATGTAAATGGCTGCGCTTTAGTAGTCTCAGCCTCAGACGTCACGCCCACGGACTGCTGACTGAACGTCTGATGCATATAGCACATAAAATTGGAAACACTTCAGGAGTTTCGAAGTCGTCATCTCATTGGTTGAATTCTACAAGATTTCCGGGAGACGTGTGTAACACAGTTTGTAGATCAGGAAGAAGGAGGCAGGAACCGGCGAACGTTCAAACGAAACTTTAATAATAAAATAAAGCACAAACAGAACCAAAACAAAAAATAAAATCCAGGCCTGGTCCTCTCTCGTCTTTCACTGTCATAGCTCCTCCTTTTATCCTTCCGGAGCTCCTCCGTGTGGACTCGAGACCGGTGAGTGGTGCAGGTGTCGCTCATTATCAATTACTCCACTCCACTCTGGGCCCCGCCCCACTCATCACAACGTGTGTGTTGTGTTCTTTAACATTCCACCTGGAAACAAAGATGCCGTGATGGCAAACCCCCTCATGGAAAAAAAAAAGCTGTCATGTTTACAACTGTGACAAAGAGCGCTTATCAGAATCAACTAAACGCTGGATTTTCCAGAGTATTTGAAATATTTAAAGTTTGCGCCATAGAATCTTTAAAATAAGTCAGAGTTTTACACACCGGTATGTTATTGTGGGGACATTTCCACGCCCCTAAACATGACACAGCACAAAACGAAATGTTGATTGGTTGCTTTGCCTGTCAGTAGCTTAAATTTTAATGCAATGCCAAAGGTGCTACAAATCTAACCTTCTGAATGACAGCACACTCAAACTTCTGAGCGAAGAAGCAGGCATACTGCCCTCCTACACTCTTCACGTACAGACTGGCTAGTAGTACCAGCACACTGCATGAACAACATTAATTTTCACTCCATGGCGGATGCAGGGAGTGTAAAAATAGACACTTCCAGATACTGTGCATAAACACACATGTGTGTGGGGAAGACTTTGAAAGCTTCTCCTCAGCACTTTGCTGGATTCTGCTCTCTGATTGGATGTGACAGCTGAGACAGGGTTATTATTTCCCATATTATCCCTGTGGTCACATCGCTGAGTGAGGACTTTCACACCTCATCACGAATGTACGCTCACAGTCAAGGCTTCTGCAAACCCCACTGATATGTTGTCATGACAAATTGCAGAACTTGGGCAATGGCAAGAAATCAATTAGCCGAATCCTTTAAGCAAGGTTAAACAGCACCATTATCTTGTGTATCTGGGTGCAAAAAGAAAGTGGTGAATGAATGAATGAATTTCTAATAGTAGCAGTATAAGTAGTAGTCAGTGACTTCAGTGAGTCAGTGAGTATATGAATTCCTGACTTCTTATTTATGTATTTATTTTTTTATATTTGGACAAAATTATGCAGTAAATGGTGCAGTAAAATAATACACACCCAGTTCTCCTTACTGTATGTAAAAGACTGCCCCAAAGAGCAAAAGAAAACACATACAAATCAACTTTAAAAAAAACAACTTGTTGCTTCAGAGTTAGTATTAAATAAATACAACAAAATGCTTTATAAAATAATACATAATATAAAACTGTATAATATTTTCCAATAATAATATCTAAATAATAAATAACATCACACTACTCTCTCTGTTCTGCATTCACTCTGCACCACTCAAATACTCTAGTTTGGAAAAGTGTGAACAGACAAGTTATATCAACATATATAAATATATCATGTTATGTAATTGCAACACTTCACAATAAGGTTTCATTTATTAACATTAATTAACATGAACTAACAATTAATGGTTACACTTTATTTTACGGTGTCCCTGTTACAGTGTAATTATACTTTTAAGTACTGAGGAATATGAATTAACTATATGTATGGTTAGAGTTAGTTGCATGTAATTATGCATAATTTATTGTTATTACGGTAGTAAGTACATATAATGTGTAACAAGGACACCATCAAATAAAGTGTTTTCCAATTATAACTATAATTCTATAACATCTATTAATCTTTATTAATGGTAATCTCAAAATGTACTAATACATTTTTAAGACCAAAAGTTGTCATTACAGTTCACAGTGAATTATCTAATGAACATCAACATTTTTATTGAACATTTTATGAACTGTTGTAAAATATTTTGTTCATTGTTAATGTGAGTTAATGCTTTAACTAATGTTAACAAATGAGACCTTATTGTGCTACCAATATGGTACTAAATATCAGTACACTGGTGCAGCATGCGAAATGGCATACTACGTACTATATAGTACTTCCAATTTTAAGTTCAAGTTCATTTATTTATAAAGCACATTTGAAAACAGCCACAAGACTGACCAAAGTGCTGTACATTAAAATCTAGCAGCAGTGTTTTGGACCAGTTGTAGGCGAGTAATTTGTGACTTTGAAATACCACAATATAGTGAGTTGCAGTAATCTAAGCGTGAAGTAATAAAAGCGTGGACAGCCATCTCTAACATCGTAGCATTTAAAAAGTGTTTGATTTTGTACAGCAAGCGGAGTTGGTAAAAACTGGAACCAATTACAGAAGATATATGTTTTTCCAATTTTAATGACTCATCCAGATGGACACCCAGATTTCGCACACGAGAAGATCTGAAGGCCGATAAGTTGCCCAGATCTAGGCTGGTAGCCTGAGAATGATCAGTAGGACTGAAAACAATCACCTCTGTTTTATCTTCATTTAACGTTAAAATTTTTTGAGCTAGCCAGATTTTGACCTCGTCTAAGCACCGTAGTAAAGTATTAAGTGCTGAAGGATAATTTCTCATAATAGGTAAATAAATCTGGGTATTGTCACCGTAGAAATGAAAAGACACCCCATGCCTTCTTAGAACGGAACCCAGAGGAAGCATGTACAGGGAAAAAAGGGAGGGTGCCAAAATCGAGCCTTGAGGGAGGCCACAGGTGAGATGAACAACAGAGAAGTCCTAGTTGACAAAAAAGTCTGTCAGATAAAATGACTGAAACCACTTAAGGACGTCCCTTTTAGGCCCACGGTCTGATTAAATATAGATATCCAATGAGTGGTCCACAGTATCAAATCTCAATCTTCCGTTGAGATTATGGACTGCACTTTCAATAGACACTTGTCTATCCCATGAGGCCATGGGAGAGGATTTGTGAATAGCAGTGAAGTGATGCAACTGATGCTGGTAGGTCACATGACAGTGACAACATGGTGAATGTAGTATGTCTGAATGTCAATAAAAATACCCATTCATACCTCAATAAGTTAAAAAAAAAAATTCAAATGTAGTACCTATCAAGACGTATGCGATTTTCAGACACAGTTGACTACGATGAAATCCAAAACCACTGATTAACTTACAGCACACAAGTACTGTGCTTAACAGTGAACTCACAGTGAATTAAATTGTAAACAGTTCTCCTTTATTAGCGGGCCGCTGGTCTTGGTCAGCAGTGTCGATGCTGAAGAAAAAAAAGTGTCTCACACACCAGAAATTAACGGATTTTCTGTCTATAGCGATTTTAGAACCATGGTCAACTGGAGCTGAGGAGAGAATGTAAGTCTGGCCTGTAATTGACATTTCATGGGGTCACTTCTTTGTGTTTGCATTAAGGCAGGCCTTAATGGAATCGAATCACTGTAACCTATACAACTCTGGGTGCAATGATGTTATTCTGCATCACAACTCGTTTCTCTTACTAAAGAATGGCTCGTGAGAAAAGTGAGAGTCACTATAATAAGACTAGACTAGACAATATTAAACAAATATTCCAGAATAAATACAAGTTTGGCAGTTCTATCAACAACATCTGCTGTCGATTATGAAAACAACTGTCGTCACAATATGTTACGTAAACAAACAAAACACTTGTATAACACTTGAAAAAAACAACTCTCAACGAATGTATTTGCTTACTAAAAACTTGAGTACAAGTCAGAATTACATAGTCACGGATGTCTTTGAAAGCTGATGAATGCAAAAACTTGGATTATTTATGTTTCGTTCCATATTCATTAAATTTCCTGCTCTTAAAATTCGTCATTTGACCTTTAAAAATAAATAACTAAAATAAAATAAAATAAAAAAATTAATAAAAAAAAAAAAAAAAAAAAAAAATGGGAACACTAGTCAGTAAAAAAAAAGAAAGAAACAAAATCAGAATTAAAAAAATAAAATAAAATAAAATGCATTATTTAGTTCTTGGTGATTTACCATTATTAAAATGATGGCCAAAACAATAAACTGATAATTCTTTTCATGTTTTTGTTGATAACCAATTGTCAGGATTATGGACCTATTTTGTTGCGTTTTCCCTCCCCATGTGCTCTGTGACCCAGTTTCTCCCTCTCGTTCATTGTTCATTTGATTCTGGTGTGTCTTGTTTCTAGTCCTAATCATCCCATGTATTTTAGTTCCAGTCTGTGCGTTCTTCCTTTGTCTGGTCTACTATGTTGTTTTTCGTGTGGCTTCTCCCGTTCCCTGTGTGGATATACCCTGTCTTTGGATCTATTACAGACTGTTTCGATTATTCACGTCTCCGTCGTTCCTCTCCGACACAGACCGTGACAGAAGACCAGACCTACAAACAGTACTACTGCGTGTTCCCCCTCCATTTTGTTCATACATTTTATTCAGTGTTTTTTGTTTCCGTTGTTCCCCATAGATCCCCTCGCCCGCCCTGGATACCTGCTCCTCCTGCTGGAGCAGGGGGAGAGATCGCTTGAGGGCCATACCAGACTGTTTCTGGTCCTCGCGAGTCTCACCAGCTACCCGGACAACGCGCTTTTTGCACACCGCGTGCAGAGCGCCGTCATCCGAGGATGGTCCTCGAGCGGATTTCACCACCTTTGTGGAGTGATACTGGCGAGAAACGGATCTCCGCTCACCTTCAGTTCCAAGGAGAATCTCGCCAGTACCACTCCCGACCCGGTGTGCCAGGCCCGAGCCCGAGCCACGATGAAGGAGAGCCTGAAACAGTCGAACGATGCGCCATCGCCAACAGGCGCGGACAGAGGAAGGATCGCAACGGAGCCAGAGCGCGTTTACCATCAGACCAGGTGCAGTTGATGAGCTCGGCAACCACGCACGCCACAAGACGTGGACAGTGAGAGCATGGAGAGGAGCTCCGCCGCCTGCACCATGGCTGAGGTTGAGCTGTCTATGGATCTGGGTAAAGGAAAAGCGGAAAGAGACCTAATATACTGGGATGCTGACCTGGCCCCTCTCCTCCCTCCTTCTTCAGGGCCCTTTGTCACTTCTGTTCCCACGTCCAGCCCAGGAGGCGCTCGGTTTCCAATCATGGTCAAGAGGGGTTTCTGTTACAAGGGCAGCCCCGACAGTCGAAGGATCACAAATGCCCGCCCTCACGCCCACTCCTGCCTCCTCTCCCACTGTCATCTGGCAGCCCTCTGCTGCTCTAAGCCACTTACCAGTACGGTGCGAGCTCCAGGGTATTGACAGTCTCATCGTCGGCATGGCTGGAGAATCTGGCCTCCGCCTCCAGCCCAGAGTCCAGGACTTCTGCCTCAGCCCATGACCCAGCGGCTCCACCATGCTCCTGCTCCTCCTCTCCGCGTGGCAGCAGTTCCACTGGCTCCGCCGGGACGCCCTCGTCCCTCAGATCCGCCTTGTCTGGCGTTGACCATTCCGCAGCTAACTCTCCTCCGGGACTCCACTCCTCCGGCTGCGCTTTGTCTCTTTGTCCCTCCGGCACTGTCAGGCTCCTCCATCCCGTTGGCTCCACCTGGGTCCTCTGTCACTCTGGCTCCACTGCGGCCTTCCAGATCCCCACCTCCACCTCAGTCGCCTGAAGCCCAATTTGCTCAGCCTTGGCCCTACAAGATACTCCACATAGCCCTGGGTCATAGGCTCTCTTCTCCCCTCAGGCTCCTCTGCCACCTGCTCGCCCGCCGCGGTTGGCCCCCTGGAGTCATAAGCCCTACCTCTCCATGGCTCCACCGGGGTCGCCAGGATGGGTGGAGGGTCCCCACCTAGCTCCTCAGTCCAAGTCCCTCCTGGAGTCTCCCTGGTCCCTGGCGCATGCTACACAGGATCCTGAACTCACCGCTCCACGCCAATGACCCTGATCTGCATGATCCGCCTGGAGGTTCCTTGTATCATCCGGCACCGCCTCCAGTTGCCGTACCCCTCCCTAAATGTGGGTGGAACTGTTATAACGCCGGGATGCACATTCTGGGAGGGGGGGGGGAGTAATGTTAGGATTAAGTACCTGTTTTGTTGTGTTTTCCCTCCCCATGTGCTACATGACCCAGTTTCTCCCTCGTGTTGATTGTTCATGGATTTCAGGTGTGTCTTGTTTAGTTCTAATCACCCAATGTATTTTAGTTCCAGTCTGTGTGTTCCTCCTTTGTCTGGTCTACTATGTTGTGTTTGTGTGTCTTCTCCCGTTCCCTGTGTGAATATATCCTGTGTCTTTGGATCTATTAAAAACTGTTTCGATTATCCACATCTCCGTCGTTCCTCTCCGACACAGACCATGACACCAATCAATTGCAGATATTAAAATTCTTTACTTTGTCAAAATGATAAATAATACTAATTAAATAATAATAACTAAAGTAATGCAGTAACAAAAAAAAATTATTGTTCAGTACATATTATATTGGTGATCACAAAATATAAATGATGGCCAAAAAAATAACAGATTTTTGTTTGTTTGTTGTCAAAACATTTTAAAAAACAAATGAAATTAAAATAAAATTACCTTTTTTTAAATGTGAAAGTGAATTCAAACCACAATACAACATGAGAAATTGACATATTTAGAGATTGTACTGAAGACTAGGTTTACAGTTGTTGCTAAATTATATATATAAATTATATATATAAATCCGGAATACGTCCAAGAACTGATTTAGTACCCATAGATTTGCACATGTATATCAAAGGCATTATTTTATTATTCTTTAAGCGATGTCTGGCTTGGTTATCTGGGCATTTAAATTCGAGATAAACTCCATGAGCGCGCTTAATCTGCGGCGCAGAGGGCTTTCAGAGCTTCGGGTGTCTCTGTAGCGAACAGCCATGCCCTGTCATCAAAGAAACAGCTGTCAATGCGCACAACTCACTTGAGACACCAAGAAAGAAGGAAACAAGGACGCATGTCTGTGGCCGCCACCGTTCTCACACACGGCTGAGGACACACTACGTACAGATGCAGTGCACATTCCAGACCCCTAAGGGAGGCTTTGTGAAGAGTAATGTGGCGCACCGGTGCCATTCAGTTCACACACCGAGCGGGGACTTTGTATTTCACAGTGCAGGGTCACAACTGGAACCGAAAAAAGAAAAACAGGGGCCTGAATATTCCTGCAATAAATATAACCAAGTTCTGTCAAAAGAGGCGGGCTCGCGGGATCTTATTAGCTCTCGTTAACGGTAGTAAGCGAAAACATCTCTGGAATGTGAGGTTTCCATACGTGAATGTAGTTAATATTTAAGTGTTCGGTGTCTTATATAAACGCTGACAATAATTAAATTTAAATACATTTAAATATTAATTTTAATATCATTATATTCAGTTTATTTAATGTGTATTGTATGGGTCAAGTTTACCTACAACACATCTAATTTAGTCTGAAACATTGGTTTGAAGTTAAAACCACATGGATTTTTTTTTTTTTTACCAACAGCTTTTTTGCTTCACAAAACGTTAATTGATGGACTGGAGTCGTGTGGATTATTGTGATGTTTTTATCAGCGTTGAACTCTCATTCTGACGGCACCCATTCACGGGATTCATTAGGGAGCAAATAACAAAAAAAAAACGAATTTATCTACATCTTGGATGGCCTGAAGGCGTGTAAATATTCAGCCAATTTTTGTTTTTGTGTACACTATTCCTGCATGAAACTTTAGAGTTTGAAGCTTCAATGCATCCAGCAATAGTAATACTCATTACTATCATTAAGAGTAATAATCATCACAATCCTACTTTTTGTGTTCCATTAACTGAAACAGAAGGACATGCAAATAAGTTTCACCTTTCACTGTGAAAGTTCAAGTTTGGTGAATTCTACTCAGCGTCAGACAGCAGGCCAGCAGTCTACTTTTGTATGGACAGAAATTCTGATCACAAAGTTTCCCACTATTGGTTTTCAAAACAACTGCTGCACCACTATTTCAGTGTTATACAGTATTAGTACTATTTATATACCGTACTATTATAGTTTGACTAATACTTCAATTTAGATTTTATCTTTATATTTTCAGTTTTCATTTTAATTTCTGATTTGTTTAATAATTTTGTTATGCATTTTTGTCATTTTTATTTACATTTTTTTCTATTTAGCTTTATTTGTAAGTTTTAGTAATTTAGTACTTAAAAATAGAAACATTATTTACAACGAAAATCAGTTTGACAAATAATTGTATTTTTATTTCAGCTTTTTTCAAACTATCAAAAAACTATACACGCATATTGAAATTAAGTAAAAAAACATAAATGTATGAATTATTGAATTATTGAATATTGACAAGTATCTTGAACTCATTATGCACCATGTATATGCACTTGAATCATGTACCGCCTATAGTTGACATGTAATACACAACTAAAAACAAAAATGTATGTGGTAATTTACAAGTAATGCGCATCAGCTTCATAGTATGGACATTTAACTTGGTTCGTTTGAATAAGCGGAATGTTGACACGAGCTTTTGCTTGGCTATGCGGCCGAGCCGGAGGGGACTCCTGACTGTGGAAAATGAATGTCGGACCATAGAGGATCTAAACATCACCCCAGCTTGACCTCATGGCTCTGTACCACACCACAGGCTTAGTACAAACCTTCAAAGCCGTACAGAGTTTGAATTGTTCGCCTTGGATTGTGAAGGAAGAGGCTAGTAAGTGTACGTTGGTAAACCTTATTTGTAATTCTTAGAGTCATTACAGTAACAACTGCAACCACCACTTTTTGTAACAGATGACTGCACTTGACCGTCTCGTCTGCACCCTCAGGCGCACATTGGCACAATACAGAATTGGACAAATATCTATCAGTGCTATCAAAGTAATAGATACCAAATGACTTCATAATCGTAAACGAAGGATTATGCTTCGTTCGTGAAAGGTATACATTGCCAATACTGAGAGATACTTGGCACATGATTTAACCCTTAACGAACTACCTCGTTTTTCGCAAAAAATAATCACAGTAAGAATAGGCTTAATTTTATGCATGGCTATGACATAATGAATAAATGTTTGTTCTGTGCATGCTGCTTCCTCTCTCTCAGTCAGATGATTTTTAGAGATGGAATGGCCATTAGATTACCATGGAAACCTCTGCAGAGACATGATGGCAAACATTTAAAGGAGACATATTATGCCCCTTTTTACAATATGAAATATAAGTCTCTGGTGTCCCCAGAAAGTATCTGTGAAGTTTCAGCTCAAAATACAACACAGATCTTTTATTATATCATTTCGAAATTATTATTTTGAGTGGAAGCAGAAACACGCATTTTTTCGTGTCTGTGTCTTTAAATGCAAATGAGCTACTGCTCCCTGCCCCCTTTTCCAGAATAGAGCTGCTCCATTACAGCTCGTACCTGCTAAAAAAAAATCTGTTTTGGTTCTGATTATCATGTTTATCACGCTGAAATCATGCGTTTAAACTTCTGAGATACGGTTTTCTGAGAGCACACATCCGAAGCACACGGACAGAAAGCGGCTGTCACAGAATGGAGTACTAAACTAAGTTCTCATTCAAACACAAGATTACGTTAAAAACACACAAGTTACAAAAAAAACAGTCGGTTATGTCTGTGAAAGTAAACAGCTGGGAAATAAATTGCATGTTTATTTTAGATCTGTGTGGCAGCAGCAATATACAGTAAATAAAACAATTGTTGTCTCTGAGGCTGGGACTCTAAACAGTGTTATGTGCTCGTCTGTGCAGCCAAACAATAAAGAAAGAAAAGGTTAGCATGTTTTGCCAAACTTTTCAAAACAAATTAACGGCGACGTGGGTGGAAGTTTACAGATTAAGGGGTGTTAATATTATAATGAGATCCCTTTGCCAAGTCACCAAGGGAGCAAAATCAGACACGCTCGTTTTCTCAGAAGCTTGCAGAAAAAGGGGGGGAGGGAAAAGGCTTCCCAAAACAAAGTTACTGGTTTAATCTTTTTCACGTTTCCTTGGTTGGAAGATGCACTGGGGACCTGATTATAGCATTTAAAACCTGGAAAAGTCAGATTTGGATTGGTTGATTATGGTTGTTACGTGGCTTAAAGAACCGTCATCTGGCTTCTCTTAATGCTTTTTTAAGATGCCTTTACACTTTAAATATGAAAAACTAAAGTTTCTATATTGTTCTCATGGCAATTAATCTTGACGACAATCGCGAGACACGTGCACTAGTTTATCTAAAGTATTATGAAATATCAGTCATTATTCATCCTGAAAGTCAGTACGCAATTGTGCTTAAATATCACATCCATGATATGTTTTCTAAATACAGGCTAACAGCTATCTTCTTTGTGTTCCATAATTACTGAAAACGGCCATTTACACACTTTTTGACTTCCATTCACATGCATGCAAATGAAAGAGACCAGAAACACAAGCTTGTGTGAAGAAATTCTGCATTTTGCCGCATTGCAAAGCTCAAGTTTGGTAAACTCTGACCTGTACATTCATATCACATGAAGACATGATCAACAGAACATCAATACACAGTGTGACCAAACTTTAAAGCTGCAGGTTTGCTGCAATGCAGGAAAGTGAAGTAGATTGTATAGTTTTACATTTTGAATTATTATTATTTGTTGTGTTCAATTTTTAGTCTTTGAAGTAAGTGCAGCATTGTTTTCAGTGCAAATTTGATGCACAGACTCAGGTGGAACGTGATAATTTTACAGCAATTATGAACTTTGAGACAAATATATGCCCTGTAGTTTAAAGGGCCTCATCTAGCATTCCTCACACATTGTAATCACCTCCTTTATCTGTGTACAGCCAAGCCACAGCAAGCCCATAAATGACTTACAACACAATGAGCTAATACTTCTCAGAACACAAGACAAAACTTGTGCTCTTAAATGGCCTGATTTTACAAGTTACAAGAGCACATGGATACTATCTGGAATTACTGAAACACAATACGATTTTGCACAACGTTGTATTAACAGAATGTACTAACAGATTAGAAATGGAACACAGAAGTTATGCTGGAAGAGCGGTAAACGTTTTGTCTCTTTACTGAAAAACAGCCCAAAACACTACATCAAAATCAGCTAAAATTGTGCTAAAATATCAACATATGAATCCTTTTTCCCCAGTAAAGAAATTGCAATGTTTCTTCAAAGCCATAAACATGTCTTGAATGTTGCTGAGGCAAACATATTTTTCTTTTGCTATTTTTTTCATGATTTAAGGATATAAGAAAATAAAGGAAAAAGAAAAATAGTAAAACAATGCATATGAACTATTTGCAAGCAATATTTTTATTTTACTGAACAGCTAAATTCACTCACAATATGCACACATTCATTCCTAATCTTATGCCTAATATACTGAAAAATGTTTCCGATAACATTTCTTGTGTGTAACAATTAACAGTAACGGATATAGGAAACATTACATAACATGAATCCCATAAATGATATATTTTCCATTTAAAACAGTGAAATTTGAGTTGAGAAAAAAAGAGTTGAGTAGTTTGCATCACTGCATATCACAGTCAGTCATTTAACATTTCTATCGTGAAACAGTATTAAAGCTACTTATATCTTACCTAGCCTTCTTTGATCTGATTGGTTATCTCAACAATTTTGACATTGACGAGCACCATTTTTGTCTTTTTAACAACATTCAAATCGGTGCATAATGGAATTCACCACAGCTGCATTAAGAATATTAAATATTGCAAGGGACAATCTGAGAATTGGGCCAAATCGTTTGTTTATGGTGGTTTCAGCCCTGATCTAAACATACAGTAAATAGATAACTAAACAGTTCTACGTTGTTAGTACTTTAAGTTTACCCAAACAGTTGCATATGACATAAATGTTTATTCTGAATTGCAAACAAATCACAAAGTACACTCCCAATAATAAAAAGGGTACAAAACCTGTCCCTGGGGCCAGTGCTAAAACTTACCATTTAGGCACTAATAGGTGCCTTTAAGGTAATAATATGCACCCTTTAGGTGTAAATAAGGTACAAAGATGCACATTTTGAAAAAGTACTGCCCCAGGAATAGTTTCTGTACCTTTTTTCTGAGAGTACAGGCGAATACTTCCCAGAATTAATTATCTAAAGAAGACCAGAAGGCAGCATACAAAAACAAAAACAAACCAAAGTCTTAACAGCCCAACACAGCAGCATTGGTTTAATCAATGGCGTGAGTTTGGGGGGGGGACTATCTGTTTGTCTGACCAATAGAAGACTATAGGGGGTGTCTAAGAAACCTCTTTGTTTGTTTACTTGTACTGTTTGAGATAAAAAATTAGCGCATTGCAAATGAAGGGGAAGCGAATCTCATCTAGTGGAAATGTTTGGTATTGCTCCCAAACAAAGTATTATTGAAAGATAATTTTGAGATATCATATTGGCAACACAATTTGTTTAGATTTATGGCTTTGATTTCAAGATTTATGACAGTTTAAGTTGGAAATTTCATTTTCAGATCTATGTTCAAAAAGTGGTAAGCAGGTAATAAAAGGACCATAACTATTCCATTAATATAATTTAGTACCATAAAATCCCCTAAAAATGAAAATATGGTAAATTCATTTCACTGAAAGAAAAAAAAGTCATTTTTGACCACCACGCAAGCAACACCAGAGGATTCATTTTGGTGACCACATTAGTTCAGAAATTCACTTTACCTTTAAACAAATTAAATTTGGACTAATGTAGCATTATTCAGAAAATTCTATGAAAGTTTAATATACTGTATCTGCTCTGTTTATGATGCAACAAGGTCTGCACTATTGTCAAGCAGGTGTAACGGATGCGTGTTTGCGCAGTAGAGAGCGAGAACGTGAACATGAGATGCAGATATAGAGAGAAAGAGAAGAAAGATGGATATGGACAAATAGGCAGTGAAACATAGAGCTGTTTAGCGCAGAGCAGGAAGCAGCAGCCATCTGGGTGTAATGACACGCCTCCACTCTAACACAGAGGTGCAGGTAGTGCTGCGGCCTCTGAGGCCCCACTGTCTCCGCCACTCACTACAAAGAAGGTTTTCACGATGCAGGCTGACACACCGGCCAGCTGGCCCACTGCGGAATGACCTTTAATACACAGACAGGACATGCTCACAGCTGCAGGGAGAAGTCAGAGATGCCAAGCTTTAATTGGCAGAGCTTTGATTTAGTTGCCAGAACCCCATGATACTAAACACTTTAACAAAACAAAACAGTCACTTCGTGAATCTTACAGAATATTGCCATGGTGAAACTTTCAGAACAGATGGAAATGTCTAATTCATGACTAGCCGTTTAGCCAAAAACAGACTTTTTCAAAGATACTGAAATTTGACACTTCAGATTTAGTAAGAATATGGCTGCATCCAAAAAAGAAGCCAGCTGCCTCGCTACCCAGTCAGTCATTGACTAAAGCATTTGTGTATGAAGGTGCCTCCTAGGAAATGGTTCTGTGAGATACAGATAAATATAATAGATATTATTAATCAAAAATACAATAAAATAAAAGATGAAAAATTCTAATTAATCATTTTAAATTGTACAAGTAAATTTAGGCATCACAACAATAATGTTCAATATGAAAAAAAGAGTATTCATTTTAAGATTTGCTGGAGATTACTTTTACAAACGTTATTAAATTATTAGGGTTAATAATTTAATAACACTGGGGCTAATAACCACTATGGTAAAGCAATACCATGCATCCCTAATCTTAAAAAAAAGAGCAAGAATTATAGATAAGCTTATTTCTAATGGAATCTTAAATTAAATCTAAACAAAACACACACACACACACACATGCATTCAATTTATTCCTTTCTAAAGCTCCATTTCACTCGGTGTCATTTCATTCTTTCTTTGCACAAATCTGCCAAACCATACACAAAGGATTGTGGAATATAATTTTCATAAATAGATATTATCAATTAAAATACAGTAAAAAAAATTAAAGGTTCAAAAATTAAATAAATTTTAAATGGTACAAGGAAGTATATGCATCACTACATTTAGCTAAAGATTTGCTAAAAATTACAAAAAATGTGCTAAAGAAAATTTAGAAAGAAAAAAAAACATTAAAAAAGCCAATATTGCTCAAAAATATTTGTCAGTAACCACTATGGTACAGTAATGTCATGAATCCCTAATCTAAAACAAATTCAAGCCAGAGACAACCCATCTTATTTCTCAGTATACTCTCAGAGAGACAGAGAGAGAAAAAGCACGGACCACTGGGATGGTACCCTTTCAAAAGTGTACATATTAGTTCCTTTAGAAAGGGTACCACCCCAGTAACAGATTAGATACCTTTTTTTCTGAGAGTGTGTAAATGGAGTCATAAATTGATAAATCTGAAAAAAAATCACATTAAACTCCTTCAGATGCTATTTTATTCTTTCCACTGAACTGTGCACACAAGGTTATGGAATATCATGGGCAGTCAAGGATCTATACTGCCTTGAGAAACTAACTACATGAAGGCATCTTAGTAAACAGGATGTAACGCTTCCCTATCTACCACCATACCACTTGTAAAGGCAGCATTTCTCAGCTTTCTCAGGGACAAGTCAATGAATCGTCCCTTGAATCTTGATAAAGAAACAAACGTGAGTCTACATGTCTAGGCCAGCCGAGATGTGGGCTAGAAAAGTACTAACAGGGATTCACATTGCTCAGAGTTACACTTTGAGTTAACTTTAGCCTAAAGCAAAATTGTTCAAGTCACAGGAAAAGCAGCACTAGCATGCAGCACAGATCGCTCACTGTTTATACTGACATGAGTTCGGTCTTCTCTATGTGTGCCAGAACCTCCCCAGGATGGCAACCTCGTCTTGTCCTTGATTTATGAGGCATGAAACCCTCTGTCAGAATGAACACATCATAATCAGCCTCAGGTCATATTAAATACTCTGATGATGTACAAACGAGAATATTAGCACTGCTGCTCTCATCTTAAAAGTATTTGGCGAAAAGTGCACTTATGTGTTATTATAACTCATAAAATCACTTATAAATTATCTTAACTAAACTGCCTCAAAGTGCTTGTTTTCAACTTTTATGCACAAAAGATCAATTTGTAATTGTATTTAGCTTAATGCAGTAAAAGGTTATTTCAGGTAGATGTCCTCAAGGTCTTTTGTACTTTTTTTTGAAGAAGAAGAACAACAACAAGATTGCCCCTGCCAGCTAAAGGTCTTTCAGCAAATAAATTGACCAATTATAGACAATGAGCCCAGAGTATTCTTACAAAAATAAACAAGGTCTAGGAGTTGAATTATACATTGATTCTACACTCCGTTTCAGCTTTCAAAAGCAATACACAGGTCAAGAGTGTGGGTGTACGCTTGAGGTTAATCAAATTGCAGCAAATGTGTATTCTCACAAGCATTAAAGTGAACGCATTCCTGCCAGTGTTTACAAAATCAGCATTAGAGTAGCTGTTTAAATAATCAATTTCCTCCAGACTGAATCGAGGACCAGGACAACCACTTAAAAGAACTACTTAAAACTTAATAAATTAATATATTGTTATATACAGTGCCTTGCAAATTTTATTTTTTTCACATTTTATGTTGTTAGTTATCTTATGTTAAACTGTTTTAAATTACTTTTTTCACATCAATCTACACTCCAAAAAAAATAAATAAACAGATTTGTGGCAACTTTGCAAATTAAATAAAAAATAAAAAACTGAAATCAGTACATTGCATAAGTAATCATACCGTTAACGCAGTACTTAGTTGAAGCACCTTTACAGCCTCAAGCCTTTTGGGGGTATGATGCGACAAGCTTTGCACGTCTGCATTTGGCAATTATCTGCCATTCTTCTCCTCACCTCTTCACCTCTCAATTTTCATTTTCCAGGTTTCTCCAGAAATGTCTGATTGGGTTCAAGCCCAGGCTCTGGCTGGGCCACTCAGAGCATTCACGGAGTTGTCCATAAGCCACACTTGCTGTGTGCATACGGAGGGTCATTGTCCTTTTGGAAGGTGAACCTTCTGCCAAGTCTGAGGAGTCTGTTTTCATTAAGGCTATCTCAGTATTTTGCTGTGTTGAGCCTTACTTCTACTCTTACGAGTCCCCCAGTCCCTGCCACTGATGGTATACTGTCTTTTCTGAGGAGAGGATTGAGTCTGGCCATACCGACCATAAAGCCCAGATTGGTGAAGTGTTGCAGTGAAGTATCTCATATCTCCATACATGTTCATTGAGTGGCCATCAGCTTCTTAGTCACCCTAACCAAATGTGGGCTTCCACATTTTCAGGTACAGAATTTATTATAAAACAGACTTCCAGGGTTTAATCTAAAGGAAAGAGCACTGCCTGGGAAAATAAACTACAGTCAAATGCTGAGGATTTCTATAATCAGTTAACGGCACCATATCAAATCTCTTTTTCCTTTTGGTTTATTTCGAAATCATTAAAACAATGTGTTTTGTTGTCATTAAATTACCACCAGAAATGTTAAATCTGGGAACGAATAGTGTTAGACCAGGGAAAAACCATTTTAACCACAGGGGAAAATACAAAGGACAACCTAATAAAAGACAGATATCATTGAGTGCAGTGCAGTCCTTGACTAAAGGAAGATTGGCAAAGCAAGAAAGAACAAGATGGAGGGCTTTACCTGACACCACAGGAAACCAGCTGCTGGTTTGGACACCACAGTCATCCCCTGGTGATTCTAATAGTGTAGATGTTTATTTTTTTTATTTTTTTTCCTTCTGTAGCTTGTTCCTCTGAAACTGTTGGCCTAAATCCCAGCAAAATATTCAATAAATTCAAAAACGTATACATTTAATTTGTTAGTTCTTCCAGCTGCACACAACATAAAATACTTAAGGATGATTAATAAGCACACTAAACAAATAATGTTTCTGTCACATCAGAAGATAAACAGGCTCCCTACAGATTTATAGAGTTCAGAAAAGAGCACTCTTTTATCTTATTCTGTTCTGTGAGAGAATTTCCTTGCTTACTTTTATCTCATTACTACTGCAATAACTAAAATATAACAACAATTTAGTGTATATGATCATTTAATGCAAAAAAAAAAGAAAAGAAATTTTATATTACACATTACTAGAATAACCTTTTTATAGATAGACTTTACATTTACATACCTGTAGACTAGGCTGTTAAAACACTAGTCATCTCTCTGTGGTACATGTGTCCTGTTCCACTAACGCCGAGTTCACACTGCACGATTTTCAAAGTCGTCGGGTACGCGTGGTTTTCACAATGCACGACTATCTGAGGTAGCAGTCAGTCGCTGGTGTTCACATTGCACGATGGATCGGAGACAGGAGGTTACACACTGCATGACTTTACAATAGGAAGAATCGCCGACAACTCTGTCTGGTCCGCAAACTACATTTCACAACAAAACACATGCGAGAAGTGATAAGGAAGTAACACGAGAACCCGCGTGCGTCAGAACGGAGTTCTCGCGAGCAAGACTGTAATTATAAAAAATATATATATATATAGCCCGCAAATTGCCTGTGAGCTGATTTCCAGCTACAAGGAGGAAAAGAGAAACAGATTATGCAGGAGGGAGATGCAGGGAACAGGGATTGGGTGTTCTGCAAAGAGAGTTGGAGGTCAATAATTTTGCAGTAACTGTTATGCTGATGTTGTGGCTGGTCAAAGCAAATGTTTGTGCTTGTTTCTGTATGATATAATTGTTCATATATCTATCAAAATACTGATATTCTGGTCTATACTGTAACTCCTCCCCGGACTTCTCTCTGCCCTGTATCTTGGTCTTTCATTGGCTGTAGGTCACCGCCCATGTAGTTTTCAGTCAGAAATCATTGCACACAGCCTGATTGTGAATCGCCAAGAGCTCCAGATATTTAGCATGTCAAATATTTTGCAGGCGTCGGCAATTCCCTCAGGTCGCATCTTTGATAATTCACACTGCGTGATTGTCACTCGCGTGAACGAGCACCGATTTGCCTCCGATTTCGGGCATTTGTCTGCAATTTCGCAAAACCTGTAGGCGAGTGAAAAATCGGGCTAAAATCGTGCAGTGTGAACTCGGTATAAGGTGTTTGATTCTGGCAAAGTACTTGTTGTAATGAAACCAAGGCCAGATGCTAGTGCAGTGAGAGAGTCTGTGCAGTCACACAGACATCCAAATGAATACTATAACTAAGGCATGGGTTTCCAACATTTTTTAGGCAAAGGAATCCATTTTACATAATGTATAAAATTAATTGAATGGTACTTCTGGCCTATATAATAACAGTACTAGTAATTGTTGAATTTACATACCTTGGTATGATGCTTACACCCTAATGCCAGCATAATAATCAAATTATTGATATGCAAAGGCATATATTATACTAAGTGAAATTGTATTGTAATTAATATTAATTAAAATAAAAAGTGATTACGTTTATGTAATTTACTTACATCAAGATTTTCAGTAAGATTTACTATTTTTTTAAATACTTTTAATCAGCAAGGATGTGTTAGAATAGAATAGAATAGAATAGAATAGAATAGAATAATAGAATAGAATGATTTCTGAACGATCATTTGACAGTAAAGATTGAAGTAATGGCTACTGAAAATACAGCTTTGCAGTCACCCGTGAAATACTATTTTTAAATACATTAAAATAGAAAACACTTACTGTAAATTGTAATAATATTTAACAATATTACTGTTTTTACTATATGTTTGGTCAAATAAAGGCACCGTGGGGGAGCATAAACTTCTTTCAAAAACATAATACCGTATAGTGAATTATGATTATTAATATATAAAAAAAGTTAAGTTAAATATTAGATATTAGTATTATATTGCGTTTATTAAATATTATATTAAAATCAGAATATATTTAGTCAGAAGTGGGATTTGAAGCTATGCCTCCTTTCGGAGACAAAATTTGATTAAGATTAATTAAATATTTACCCAAATTTCATTTTCAGCAGAAGTTAAACTATTATCACTTTTTGTTTAAACTTTAAAAAGCAGATAGATGCTTCTATCTAGATCTAAAAAATAGATAGTCTAAGCAGCTCAATAAAGAAGGTGTAAACAGAAAAGATGCAAGTTTAGGCCAAAGCTTCTCCTCAAAATATACAGTGAGTGAGACAGGGCTCAGAATCAGCACGGACAGCCCTGTGGGTTCCATGAATTGCTGCAATTTTTGGTTGACACACTGAGAAATCAAAGCTTTGCATAGTTTTGTTGGACTGCATTGAACAAGTACAGAAGCTGCTTTCCTTCCCATAGGTTTCAGAATCTCTCAATGAACATTGTCTGCATTTGTCATACCAATAAAGCCTTCTTTAAATAATAAATCATGATGAGAAAAGAAACAAAAATTATCTAAAGACATTCTTATTTTTAATGGTTATGTTCTAAACATTTGCTTTGTAATTTAAATCAAGGTGGGGCCAGATGAATTGTGCTACAGATATGTGTGCCTTTGGTTTAGTTCTGTTAGCTGGGAGCACAAAGACACACCTATACATAAATGCAGACGGTTTTAGTGTAATTTCTGAATATAGTTTAGAATATTGAGGGATTTAGCATAACATCAGTTGCTCACCAATGGATCCTCTGCAGTGAATGGGTGCCGTCAGAATGAGAGTCCAAACATCACAATAATCCATAAGTGATCCAATCTATTCCTGACCCATTCACATAAATTTCTCCAAATCTGTTCTGATGAAGCAAACTCATCTACATCTTGGATGGTTTGACATTTTCAGTAAATTTTCATTATGGTGAACTATTCCTTTCATTAAGTGAAAATATTTGATATAAACGAATTAAACCAATAAAATTATGATTTAAATAATGTAACTGGAAAATCTGATCAAAATCACTAGATTGCAACACACATTTGGACAGCTGATGATGTCGGGCTCCATCTGGAAGCTCTTTTATTTCCTATTCCACACATGTAAGACATCAGTTCAACTTTATTACTCACCCTCAGAACCTCCGCTAGCACCCTATTTGTATGTTCGGTGTGGGGAGCGGCTCTGTTACATAAGCAGCATTAGTACAGAATTCCAGAAATTCCTGCTGGACGAACAACTATATGATCCCTAAAGAGGTACAGAAGGAGGGAGTTGCAGCAAATGACGACAGAACTGACTCAATGCATGCAAACAGCTGATCCATCTGCAAAGCTGGACACATAGATTAGCCATTACAGAACCTTCAGGCTGTCATTTCCATTAAATGGAGTAGTATCAGAGGCCTGGACTGTCTCACTGCGCTCATGGGAAACTCGGGATAGGAAATGATCTAAACCGCCATCAGGCCAGCACTAGTCTGATCATCTCAGAGCATCTCTCAGGACATTATCTCATCGACTCTCTGAAAGTGAGAAACTGTGAAGAGACTGACAATACATTTGATCTGGAACTGCCTGAGTAATAGTTATAATTAACAGTGTTTCTTTTCATCAAGACAGCAGAAATAAAGAAGAAAGAACTCTTGCAAAAAAAAAAAGTTTTGATACAGAAGCCAAATGAAAGTACTGGCATCTAGTGGCAAAAGTGTATAAATAATCTTGCTATGTTCAATGCTAAATTTCCCTGATAGTAAGCACTCATTTTTATTTTTTTACTTGGCATTTGACATTTTGTGCCTTTCATAAAAAATCCTGGCAGTTAAAGTAGACTATTTAAATAGATTTCATTATTATTTAAAATATATTATTCTATAAAATATATCATCATCAAGCTCTGTGCATAATTAGCGAAATTTTACAAACAGCCTGACTGGAAATGAGGCACAATAAAAATATTATGTACATGATATTTTTGTTTTGTTTTGTTTTTTAACAACAATTATATTTTATGATGGATTTTGTTGTTTTAAAATTTAAAGTCTGGGTCTGGGAAAACTCAGCAATAAAAAATGAGGTTGTGCAAATTTACAAGAACGACCTTCATATAACAAAAAGAAAAAGTTTTAACAAACAAATAGCTATATCCTTGTTTATTTCACCAAAGCTACTTTGAACCCTGAAGAAGAGCAAGACACCATCTTGTGGATACAAGTGCCATTGCAGCACTAAGAATGAGCACCTTTTGCCTGGCCTGCTAACCTCTAAAGTTTGTCACATTTGTTAAAGATGCCACGAAGTCAGAGCTGTGTAATGTATAGCACAGTGGAAAGTTAGTTTTAGTAAGACTTGTAAGCACGTAGCCTAACTGTTGTAGTTATTAAAAATTAATACACCTAAAAATGCATCTTCAGACACAATCTATAGTTACTTTATCACAAAGTCACCTTAAGACAAATATTAAGCGTCTTCAGGAAGTGTCTCTTTTAAAATATAGCTAATAAATGAGTGTAAAAGTAATTTATCCTGCGGTACCTAGTCTGTACAATAGAGGGCAATGGATAATGAATAAAACGCCAGTGGGCTTACATGTGTGCATCATAATGCATGCTTACTTCCGACTCGCGTTTACTGAAAGGGGAAACTCATACGAAACTTGGCTAGATAGATATAATTCATGTTTTTCAAATTAAATAGGGGATAGTGGTATATCAAAGACAAGAGAATACTTCCTCATTAGGCTACATTCATTATACATTACTTCATTATTTCCTCTGCTGATTATGCGGTACAGCGTCAGCGGTTAGTCAGAATCCACAGGGATCTCTTCATTCAAACACAGACAACTCAAATGTGCAATACTGTTAGCCAGGGCCGTTTCTAGGCAAAGGCGAGCTAAGCGGTCGCCTAGGGCGCCACCAGCTGAAGGGGGCGCCGATGAGCGCACGTACTGGCACTTTTAGCAGGGTTGTGATAAAGAGTGGCACGGTCACCCTGAAATATGACTGCCGCCCCCACTGGATCCCCCAACATTATTGGGCTAGAATACTGTCAATCTGACCGTGCCTGTATGCCACTAGATCAGAGTGCTGTCAATTGCTGCCTGATTGTTGCATGCAAAGTTTGCATTTGGAGCGCTCAACAACGCCATTAGATCAGTGGGCTCTGTCAGGGCTTTGGCAAGGTAACACTTTTTTTTGCCATGCAATAAAGCTAAGTTCAAAGGCCAATTTAAAATATTGGTACAGTAAATAAAGTGCACAAAATCAGTATTTGTGGCACTTTTGTCCAAAAAAGTTGTGGCAGATTTGTCCAAAAGGTGTACATTTTTTGCGCCAATGCATTGTTAAATGATCAGCTTGTCATGTAATATTCCCATATAGACTTTAACATCCAATTAAAAATATTTGTATAGAAAAATTCGCTAATTCACGAGATCAATACATCCTTTATTAGACCGCTTTGTCGAGGTAAATGCATTCTTACAGAGGTGTCGAAATGCTGAATCAATTCATTACCTTCCAACAGCACTTAATGAGAGCAGCGTCATAGAGGGCAGAACGTCACATTATTTAAAGGGACGTTAACGCGTTAACGAGTAGCAAATAATTAAGTAGCTGCATTGGTTACTTTTAAGCCACTGATAAACCTTTTAAATGTAGTTTGGGGTAACAAAAGGGGTTTTATAGGTTTGACTGAAATAAAAATGCAATAACTGACACTTTAAATCAATGTTTCAAGAAACAACAACAATTTTAACAAATAACAGATAAAGACAAAAAAGTAGCCACTGATAATATCTAAACAGCATCCAAATCAAATGTAATAAATCATTTATGTTGTAAATTTATGTGCAATGTCCTTAGCTACTAGAGATTGTTAAATAGGGATTATACAGCATCCAGTGGCCAACACAATGATTATTACAGATAAAAATGGATGCAAAATGGTATCGTAACAGTCGTGTGCAAATAATGCATTCAGATTGTGGACCTCATGCGCGAATCTCCACAAATTAGTGCGTTACTATTGACAACCAATGTAATGTGACAAAGCAACTGGGAGTGTCTGAAAAGAATATACATATAGTATATATTAATATATAATATACTGTTATATACATATATTATATTATATATCTATATATATATAATATATTATATATATATATATAGATAATTGGGGGGGGCCTAGGGATTTGGCCGAGGGCGTCAAATTGGCTAGAACGGCCCTGACTAGCCTACATTTCCGGGCGAGTGATTGTCCTGACTGGGCTGGGTACATATCTATGTACATTCTCTCGTGTCGTGAGTAGAACAACTAAGTTTTGATAAGATAAATAGGTTGCGATTGTCAAGAGAGCGCCAAGAGATTTCAAACCTCATTAAGGACGTGTGCAGGTTTTATTAACTTTATTTGGTAACTTATTTATACACGGTATCTGTATCATAGGTTTGATTATCAACAGATCCGTGTTTGTATTCTCTGTGTGGATTTTTTACTATTAGCCTATCTGTTTTGTGCAAATGAGTTAAGAGAGCTTTGCATGATGAATCATAATATCTGTCTGGTGTCTTAAGCAGCAAATACAAACATTTTTACGAATGTTTGCAGTAACTACCTCAAAAAAACCTTTAAAATTCGTTAGGTATTTATTAGGATGATCTTTTTACCGCCCGTGTTTTCATCGAAAATATATTGATGCAAAGAGAACTCTGTTTACATGTAAAATGTCAAATATGTAAATATGGTGATGGGGACAAATATTTATATATTATATATCTAGATAATATATATATAGTAAGATATATAATATATTTCAAAATATACAAAAATGGCCAAAAAAGATTTTATATATATATATATAATATATATAAAGTGGGTACGGAAAGTATTCAGACCCTCTTAAATTTTTCACTCGTTGTTATATTGCAGCCCTTTGCTTCTAAAATCCTTTAAGTTAATTTTTTTCCTCATTAATGCACACACAGCACCCCATATTGACAGAAAAAAACACAGAATTGTGACATTTTTGCAGATTTATTAAAAATTAAAAACTGAAATATCACATGGTCCTAGTATTCAGACCCTTTGCTCAGTATTAAGTAGAAGCACCCTTTTGATCTAACACAGCCATGAGTCTTTTTGGGAAAGATTCAACAAGTTTTTCACACCTGGATTTTGGGATCCTCTGCCATTCCTCCTTGCAGATAGATCCTCTCCGAGTTCTGTCAGGTTGGATTTCGGGTTTTTTTTTTTTACAAAAGTTGGTGGACAGCCATTTTTAGGTCTATCCAGAGATGCTCAATTGGGTTTAAGTCAGGCTCTGGCTGGGCCATTCAAGAACAGTCACAGAGTTGTTGTGAAGCCACTCCTTTGTTATTTTAGCGGTGTGCTTAGGGTCATTGTCTTGTTGGAAGGTAAAAATTCGGCCCAGTCTGAGGTCCTGAGCAATCTAGGAGAAGGTTTTCATCCAGGATATCCATGTACTTGGCCGCATTCATCTTTCCCTCGATTGCAACCAGTCGTCCTGTCCCTGCAGCTGAAGAACACCCCCACAGCATGATGCTGCCACACCCATGCTCCTGTTGGGACTGTATTGGACAGGTGATGAGCATTGCCTGGTTTTCTCCACACATACCGCTTAGAATTAAGGCCAAAAGTTATATCTTGTCTCATCAGACCAGAGAATATTATTACTCACCATCTTGGAGTCCTTCAGGTGATTTTTCATGTGTCTTGCACTAAGGAGAGGCTTCCGTAGGGCCACTCTGCCATAAAGCCCCAACTGGTGGAGGGCTGCAGTGATGGTTGTAGTGATGGCTTCAACTTTCTCCCATCTCCCGACTGCATCTCAGGAGCTCAGCCACAGTGATCTTTGGGTTCGTCTTTACCTCTCTCACCAAGGCTCTTCTCCCCCGATAGCTCAGTTGGGCCGGACGGCCAGCTCTAGGAAGGGATATGGTCGTCCCAAACATCTTCCATTTAATTATTATGGAGGCCACTGTGCTCTAGGAACCTTAAGTGCAGCAGAAATTATTTTTGTAACCTTGGCCAGATCTGTGCCTTGCAACAATTCTGTCTTGAGCTCTTCAGGCAGTTCCTTTGACCTCATGATTCTCATTTGCTCTGACATGCACTGTGAGCTGTAGGTCTTATATAGACAGGTGTGTGGCATTCATAATCAAGTCCAATCAGTATAATCAAAAACAGCTGGACTCAAATGAAGGTGTAGAAACACCTCAAGGATGATCAGAAGAAATGGACAACACCTGAGTTAAATATATGAGTGTCACAGCAAAGGGTCTGAATACTAGGACCATGTGATATTTCAGTTTTTCTTTTTTAAATCTGCAAAAAATGTCAACAATTCAGTGTTTTTCTGTCAATATGGGGTCCTTTAATGAGGAAAAAAAATGTACTTAAATAATTTTAGCAAATGGCTGCAATATAACAATAATAAACAATAAAAAATTTAAGGGGGTCTGAATACTTTACGTACCCACTGTATATCTACAGTATTATCATTTTTTTCCTAATAATTTTAGAGCCATCTTTTATATATTGAAAATACATATATATATATATATATATAATATATCTATTGTACTGATATATATATCTATATACAAACACATTTAAAACTTTCCATTAAAGAAAATGTATTTTCTTGCCCCTGAAATAAATTTAGAAATATATTTTGGTATATGAAAGGTTGAAAATAAGAATATATTTAAAAATATATATTTCATTGAGCTTCACCGTTTGCAACATATAATTAACATATATTTAAAATATATTCTGGTCACAAAAAAAAAACTTTTTTTTTGCCATATTGAAAATGTCACACACACAAAAGTCCATGTAAACATGGAATTTAACATTTTCGAGAAATAATATTTTTATTGATGGGTAAAGATGCAATGTAATGTTTAGTAATTGTTTTTAGGCTAACATAATCTAAAGTTATGTTATAAAGTTTAATTGTTTTGTTTTTATTTGTTTTGTTTATTTGGCCTATTTGTGTATTTACAATAATTTGTACATTTACATAATTGCTAAGGGAAAAAGACATTTTGTATGTGGTACGCACCATGAGTTCAAGGCAACTTTCATTTCGTGAGCATTAGTGTTGTTCATTTATTCAGCTGTGCCTGACCCAAACATAAGTTTCAAATGTCACTGGCTCAATTGACATATATAGTATAGTAATGATATCAATGGTTTAAGTGATATTAACAATCCTGTAAACATACATAAAAGATAATATTCGGGCTTCTTCAGCTGGCGTTTAGGAAAACCGGAAGTGTCTATGCCTACACTCGCTGATTGGAAATCCAACATGGCGGCCACATGCAACTAGCTCGTTTGTTTTCACTCATTTGACCGGAGTTTAACTCATTCGTGCATTCCACAAATCAACGCATAATACATTAACTTAACGATCAACGGTAAACTTGTATCTGAACGTTCTTACAGGTATGTCCTATTTTCCCCTCAGTCGGGTCGGGTGAACCGAGGTTAATTAAGTGACAGCCACTGAAAACTGCCTCTGGGTCCGTGCTCTCTAATGGCTTGCACTTTTTTCTGCCTTCAAGTCGAATGAGGCCCGCAAGTGGAGATGACTAGGTGCAGACGAATGACCAAGCGGTGTCCTGTTCACTAGTAGGAGACCCGTGATACCGGAGTTGTGAGGTTGGAAGGGGCGTGTCTATTTAATTTATTTAGTTATTTAATCGTTATATTTAATTAATAGTTATAGTCTACTTGCCACGATCGCTACTGTGAGGGAGCGCGGAGCGAGGAACGAGGAGAACATCACCAAGGAGACTTTAATAACATTCAGGGAACCAGGAAAACACACGTAGCTGAGGAGGTAGACATATCCAATACCGGATGCCGAACTAAGAACAGGGAACACTATTTATACACATGATATGACGAGGGGATGACGAGACACACCTGGGATCAATAGAACTAAACGGGGAACACCTGGAACAAATAATAACACAATCAGGACAGGAACAGGAAGACCAAATAAGGACATAAGGAACACATGGGAACCAAAACACACAAAAAAAATACACGGAACAGAGTGGTAATTGGTCCCGTGCCAGAACAAAGAGTTGATGGTGGCGTCATCCAATGCCGTCGCCGCGGCGAGCCAGCAGAACTCCCTGGCATACTCAACGAAGGGTTGAACAGAGTCTGACATTACTCCCCCCTACCGGAAGGCACGTCCTGCGCCATAATAATTCCACCAGGGAGGGGGGGGTGGGGGCCCTGGAGGCTGGTGCAGGACTGGGACACATGTAATACCTCCAGGGCGGATCAGGCAGTCCAGGGTGCCATGCGGCACAGGGAGCTCAGGGGCCCATGGCGGAGCAGGCAGCTCGGTTATCCAGGCGGATCAGAATTGTCGGGGCCCCATTGTGGAGCAGGCAGTTTATGATCCCGATGGCCGGAGCCAGCAGGTTTCCGGAGGCTTATGGGGCACAGGATCTCAGGGGCCGATGGGGGCGGGATCAGGCACTTCAGGGAGGCCTGGTGGAAGCAAACAGTTCAGAGGCCATGGCGAATAGGAGCTCGTGAGCCTGGACTCGGCCTCAACCCGCCTCCACACGATTTGACCCCTCTTACCCCCAAAAAATCCTTGGTGAGAATATCGTCTTTAGAGGCCCTCCGTTGGACTAACTCGGGAACTGTGGCCCTCCCTGGGCTTGACATGGGGACTGGAGCCCTCCTTGGGCTAAACTCGGGGACTGGAACCCTCTCTGGGCTAAATTCGGGGACTGGGGCCCTCTCTGGGCTAAATTCGGGGACTGGAGCCCTCTCTGAGCTAAATTCTGGGACTGGAGCCCTCTCTGGGCTGAACTCGGGAACAGAAGCCCTCTCTGGGCTAAACTCGGGACTGGAACCCTCTCTGGGCTAAACTCTGGGACAGGAGCCCTCTTTGGGCTGGATTCTGGGCCAAACTAGGGGACTGGGGTCCTTTCTGGGCCAAACTTGGGGACAGGAGCCCTCAATGGGGCTAGACTCGGGGACTGGGGCCCTCTCTGGGCTAAACTCGGGGACTGGAGCCCTCTCTGGGCTAAACTCGGGGACTAGGACCCTCTGTGGGCTAAACTCAGGGACTGGGACCCTCTCTGGGATATACTCAGGGACAGGAGCCCTCTGTGGGCTAAACTCAGGAAAAGGATTCCTCTTTGGGCTGGATTCGGGGGCTGGAGCCGACACTGGAGCGAGCTCTGGGGCTGGAGCCGACACTAGAGCAAGCCTAGGGACTAGCACCAACTGCCTTTTCCTCCTTTTAGATTCCTAGTTAGGTTCAGGGTGAAAGGCGTTGTCGGCGGACTTGACACGGGAGAGCGGCCGGCGGGCTTGACAACGGCGTGGCTGGCGGACTTGGATGAGAACAGCCGGCGGGCTTAACTTCGGAGCGGCCGGCGGGCTTGACTGCGGAGCGGCCGGCGGGCTGGTTCTGGCTCGGGGCCGGACGCTCTCCAGACACCGGAGGATCCCTTCCCTCCAGCTTAGTCCCGGGGTGTCTGGGAGGTCCACGGGGCGATGGCAATTGGTCCCGTGCCAGAACAAAGAGTTGATGGTGGCGGGGGGGGGGAAACAAGGGGAAAAAAAGATTTTTAAAACTAAACAAACGGGGAGAAGGAGCACCGCTTACTTTTCTGTCTTGGTCCGGTATTCTGTCACGATCGCTACTGTGAGGGAGCTCGGAGCTCGGACCAAGGAGACGAGGAGTACATCACCAAGGAGACTTTAATAACATTCAGGGAGCCAGGAAAACACGTAGCAGAGGAGGTAGACATATACAATACCGGACGCCGAACTAAGAACAGGGAACACTATTTATACTCATGACATGACGAGGGGATGGTGAAACACACCTGGGATCAATAGAACTAAATGGGGAACACCTGGAACAAATGATAAGGACAGGAATGGGAAGGACCAAATATAGGCATAGAAACACATGGGGACCAAAACACACACAAAACACGGAACAGAGTCTGACACTACTAATGTAAAGCTAATGCTTTGCTATTTTTTGTGTGTTTGAAAATAAATTATTTAGCTGTCATGCGTTGCTAAGTAAATAATACGGGTGTAGGCCTATTTAGTTATGCCTTCTTAACAGAAAAAAGCACATTTCATTGTTAATTTGTGTTGGTTTGCCTACTTGCCTATTTTGTTTCAGAGTTTAATTAAATTGCTGGAGATTACTGAATCTCTGGCAGTCTTCGAAATAGGTACTTTTTTGAATAAGAACTTACTTCACAACTGTTAAAAAGTATGTATGTGTGTATTATGAATGTTGTCATGTTGTCATTGTTATGAGGCCTACCAGCATCAGTAGTGCCACTTATCTACCATTTACTGAAAGGATAGTGTCCGTTGAATGCACACTTAAGAATCTCTGTGAAAGTATTAGGTCATCCAGGAACTTTTTGCCTACAGTTTTATTAATTCTATGAATTAATGAGTTTTTTTTCTACCAGCCTATATATATGAAAGTATGCATATTCGGTTGCAGCCTCAGAGCTGTTTGTGTTTAGTAAGTGTCCCACTTTACCATGGTATCCAACTGTGTCAAGTTGCAGATCACTTTCTGCACACCTGTAGCATTTGCTTCATGTTGGTTCTGAGCTTATTGATTTGAAACATGGCGGAAACACTGATCTAACAAAAACACAATTAGTTGTGATGCCATGTATAATTAAGGTATAGAAATTAATCATTTTCATCATTTTGAATTCAGATGTAGTTACTTGAGTTTATTGTTCACAATATAATTATTTTATTTTGTTAAGGCTACTTCCTTGTAATGTTTCTGACTTGAAAGTTTGACGTCCTAATAATGAATGCCCAACAAGGTTCCCAAAATGCACTTGAAGGATGCAATAAAACCTGACTGAGACTGGAGTTACGACATTCGGTTAACCCATAACCTTTCAATATGGTGGAGAAGAGAAACATTTCAGTTGTTAATGGTAGATAATTAATTTTTTTTTTTTTCTTCGAAGTAAAGCTTCCTTGTTAGCTGTGCATAATGTATATTTGTACACAGAGAAAGGGGCATGTGGGTCAGAGAAAAGACGTCCCATTTTGGTATCAGCATCAAATTAAATTTACAAAAGTTATTTTATTATAAATAAAATATCAAAAATATAAGTGAAATAATGTTCCGTTGTCATTCAGCATAACAGATATATTTACGTAAAAAAATAATTATTCTGACCTGTACTTATTAAAATACATAAAAGAATATGTGATCATACTAAATGTTATTATATTTTAAATGATTAAAAACCTAGGGTTATGGATAGTGGCAAAGGGGACTGGTAAAAGATTAAAATTAACCGTAATTCGTTTTTTTAGGCTGCACTGCGATCCTTAAATAGGAGTATTTTACTTATCTAATGATTATTGTTATAAATATGCCTGACAATATATTTTGGTATAGCATATTTAGTGTAAGTCTTATGATAAAAATTATGATAAAAATGCATGATACACTCGAAAAATGCTGGGTTGTTTCAAACCAATGGTGGTCAAATATGGATTAACCCAACTGTTGGGTTAAAAGGCTCATTTAAAAATGTAACCAAAACTTAACCCAACAGTTGGGTTAGTCCATATTTGACCCAACATTGGGTTGAAACAACCCAGCATTTTTTAGAGTGTAGTCATTATTTTTTGCTCAGATTTTTTTATTCAAACCAGGAACATATTACGGGGAACACATAAAACCTTATAAAACCTGAATTGTTTTTTTTTAAACAATACATTCTAATATACAAGAAATAAAGCTGTTTTTTTTTTTTTCGTGACCCTGTATTGAGTAAATAATCATTGTCATTCTCTGTTTTGATCTCTCCAACCACAAAGCATCCTAACGTAACGTACACGAATTATGACTTGGAAAGAGCAAATACAATCTTTTGACAAGCATGCCTGGCATGTCTGACGTTCCCATTCATAATAATTATATTAAGGGGCATGAATGTATAGTTTCCAAATTGTCAATTCATATTTACGATAACTCTAAAGCACGAGGGCATTTTCTTATAAAAAAAATATGAGGTGTGGTGTTTTGAGTGATTGCTATGCAGGGCATTGCAATGCAATAGCTAAAGTGTTCAACTCTTTTTTTTTTGCCATGTTGAAAGATTAAGGCTTTTCCCAACTCTGTAACTCAGGTATCAAAATTATGTGTCCTTCACAGGTACTGGAATTATAGCAAACACAAATTGCTGCAACTTGACAGTTCAAATTGTAACTATGACTTACAAATTTTGATTTGTAATTATGAGTTCTGAAGACACATGAATGACCAAGCAAATTGGGAAACTCAGAGTTCTAGATGATACACACAATGCCAATTTGTGATGTTGGAAAGGGCGTAAAGTGTAAATAGCTTTGAGATTTTCTGGGGGTGAAAATGAGCTGTTCCTTTTCAGTTGGTCACTCTCGACGTCTTTTTGGGATCTCGCTTAGAGGGACCAATCTACTTCGAGTGTAAACTAAACGAGCCAATGCACATTGGCATGCGATTATTGCATCCAGCTGCTGCTGATCACAGCGTGAGTATACGTAGGCAGCAGATGCAGCGCATATTCAGCTTTTCGCTTCGGAGCCGAGCGGTTCTATCGTTCTGCTCCTGACTACTCTACTGAGAGACTACAGCAAGCCTGCTCTTCGGTGGGCTCTCGTGCTGGTGGACGGTGCTTCAGCGGTGGTGGTTTTCCGTGTCGAGTGGGTTGCACACAACAGGCTGCACTACCCCTGTGTGTGTTGCAGACGGCCATCTCCCCTGTGCACTTCAGCACATTAAAAGAGCAAATTCCATTCTAAAAGAGCTTCACGGGTGGAACGTCTTTTTAAAGACGCGTCTTTTTAAAGATGTCATACCATTCGTGTGTTTCTGGGTGCGGTCGTTACATGGCGCTTGGTGATGGTCACGATCGCTGCCTCTCGTGCCTGGGCATGAAGCACGCTGAGGTGGCTTTCGTGGATGACTCATGCTCCCATTGCGGGGGTATGACCATCTCGGAGTTGGGGACCAGACTCCGTTACCTGCAAGGGGCCGGAGTGCCCGTGCCACCACCTAGATCTGGGGTTCCCTCCGGTGGCAGCCGGGGGCGTCCTTCTTCCAGCGGTGGGCGGACTGGTCTTACGGTCACGGTGAGGAATTCCCCTCCGGGGATGCCCAAACCCGCCGGCACTGCGAAACCAGCGGAGTTCTCAAAAGAGCAGGCTGGACCCTCCCAGGGGTAACACCTGTTTCTTCAGAGGCTCCCCCCGACGATCGGATGTCAGTTGCAGCATCGGAGGGTGAGACGGACTTTTCCGGGGATGAATTCCGTCAGCGCCGGGTCCCTGCGTTCTTCCGCGCTGCCCCACTGCGGGTACGCCTGTAGTTCCGTTGATGCCACTTGCGCGGTGTCTGGGAGCCTGGCTAGAGCTACCCAGCCCGTCTCGATGGCTCCGTCGAACCGTCAGGCTTCGGCTATGCGATTCAGTTCGCCCGGCGCCCTCCCAGGTTCAGGGGCGTCCACTTTTCGTCAGTAAAAGCAGCAGATGCCCCTGTCTTGCATGCAGAGATCGCAGTCCTACTGGTGAAGGACGCAATAGATCCGGTCCCTCCAGCCGATATGAAGACAGGGGTTTTACAGCCCTTACTTCATTGTACCCAAGAAAGGCGGTGGGTGGAGACCTATCTTGGACCTGCGCGTCGAGAACCGGGCCCTTCACCGGCTCCCGTACAAGATGCTCACGCAGAAATGCATCTTCAGGTGTATCCGTCCCCAAGATTGGTTCGCAGCGATCGACCTGAAGGATGCGTACTTCCATGTTTCGATCCTTCCGCGCCACAGGCCATTCCTGCGGTTTGCGTTCGAGGGGCGGGCATACCAGTACAAGGTCCTGCCCTTCGGGCTGTCCCTGTCACCCCGTGTCTTTAAGAAAGTTACGGAGGCAGCCCTTGTTCACACGAGAGAGCAGGGCATTCGCATCCACAACTACCTCGACGATTGGCTCATACTCACTCAATCTCAGGATCAGTTAGCGAGCACAAGGACTTGGTGCTTTCACACCTCAGCCTGTTGGGCCTTCGGGTTAACTGGGAAAAGAGCAAACTCTCTCCTGTGCAGAGGATCTCTTTTCTCGGTATGGAGTTGGACTCGGTCGAACAGACAGCACGCCTCACGCAGGAACGTGCTCAGTTGGTGTTGAACTGCTTGAATACATTTAAGAGCAGGATGGCGGTCCCACTGAAACAGTTTCAGAGGCTCCTGGGGCATATGGCAGCCACAGCGGCAGTCACGCTGCTGGGGCTGCTCCATATGAGACCGCTGCAGCACTGGCTCCATGGCCGAGTCCCGAGGTGGGCGTGGCAATGCGGCACCTTCCAGGTCCAAGTGACAACTAACCTTCACCCCGTGGTCAGACCTTGCGTTCCTCCGGGCAGGAGTGCCCCTGGAGCAGGTCTCCAGGCATGCTGTGGTTTGCACGGATGCCTCAACCACCGGCTGGGGGGCCACGTACAACGGGCTTGCAGTGTCAGGGGTTTGGACGGGGCCCCAACTGCACTGGCACATCAACTGCCTCGAGTTGCTAGCAGTGCACCTTGCCCTGGGCCGTCTCAAAGGGCGCTTACGAGGCAAGCATGTACTGGTCCGGACGGACAACACAGGGTGGATATTCAGGGAAAACCTGAATATGCGCTGCATCTGCTGCCTACTTATACTCACGCTGTGATCAGCAGCAGCTGGATGCAATAATCGCATGCCAATGTGCATTGGCTCATTTAGTTTACACTCGAAGTAGATTGGTCCCTCTAAGCGAGATCCCAATTCGTCGGTCATCCGACGTGACGTCTCCGTTCCCTCCCTTCAGGGAACGAGGGTTACATACGTAACCGAGACGTTTTTGCACATGCACAGCTCATCACCACAAGGCAACTAATTACTACACCTTAGCCAGGACATTGTCGTTGGATAGCTAAAGTGTTCTCAGTGGTTTTAGCATGTTGCTGCGCAGTTGCTAGGGTATCATGGGTGATTGATATGGCATTGCTAGAGTGTTCTGGGTGGCTCCTTAGAGCCCACCTCCACATTTCATAATCACCTGCACCACAGCGCACACATAACACACTGAGATCTTGTGTAGTTCATAATTTATTAGGTAATGTTATGTGAGATCATATGGGGAATAACAGCCCTGCCATGCTTGTCTTAAACAGGTAGTCCTCTGCACTGTACAATGCTCCTTCATTCTCTATCTCCCAACATCTATTATTATTGGTAGTTGCATGTAGTATAGCGGGAGTGCAGACGGAAGGTCATTGTTTTCAATTACAGATTGCATCTTCGATATCCAATATCAAATTGTTTATCTTGACATCATATCTGCCAGCAGGAGAAAAGGAACTACTGTATATGGTTGACAAGCTTTACTAGCAAGCTTGGTCAAATGTGTCACTTTACTATACAAAAGCTTGGAACTGTAATTTCTTTCTTTTTTTAGAAAGTATTGGCGCACTTAAAGACATAGTTCACCCAAAAATTTTAATTCTGTCGTCATTTACTGACCCTCATGTTGCTGTAAACCTGTGTGACTTTCTTTGTTCTGTGGAACATAAAAGAAAATATTTTGAAATATCGCAGTGTTTTTTGTTCATACAGTGGGGTAGAATGCCCCCCAGGAGAAGATGACCCTACCTTCATTTTTTCCCATGACCATAGATGGAACAAAATTTTATCCCAGCACGTTTGATGAGTGGCTGTGATCTTATTAATTTAATAATTTAATCTGAATATAAACATTTGTAAGATTTAGTCAGTCGAAACGGCTTTGGGATTAATTTATTTAATCCTGTGTCTTTGGAAAATAGTAATTTGTGACATTAAATATTAAAGATTTTTGTGTCTATTTGTTAAAATGGGATTTATGGGCACATTTATGTTTTTAGATTTGTGGAGTAAAAAAATATTGTTTGTATTTTGAAGTGAGAAGATAAAATTGTCACAGAAGGTCCCGAGTGTCTTGTGTTAGTGTGTAGGTTTTTATTAATGTTGTAGTGTGTATTTTTTAAACATATATATATTTTAAGGTGTTATTTTTTATTTAAGTAAGTTTATTAGTTAGTTGTAATTCATTGGGTTTATGTTCAATTAGAATTACTGTAGTGTAATACATTAAAACCTATCGGCTATTGATTTAGTTATTCTATATTAAAATACTAATTCCATTTTATCTATCTAGCTATTATCTATCATCTATATATATATATATATCATTATCTATTGTATATCAATCTATCTATATATATATATATATATATATATAATATATATATATATATATATGAACATCTACCTATCGATCTACAATCAATCAATCAATCCATCTATCTATCTATCTATCCAGTCATATAAATGTCTAAATGTAAATCCGTTCATCCATGCATCCATCCATATACACGCATCATCATCATTATTTAACATACTATCTATGTGTAAATATGTTAAAATTTACAGTAAATACATATTGCTCTCAGGGAGGGAATCTTCCCCTTATTCTACCCTAAATGAATAATTTAGACTTACTTAGACTTAATGTGGAATACTTAAAAATTGTATAAAGTTTTGATTTTGTTGTTAAAATTAAACCCTTCTCCTTCCTATTATTACAGATTTATCTGTCAGGAGTATGATGAAATCTTGTGACAGCTGTGTTGTCAAGATGGACTTTATAGCTCAGTGCATTTATACCGGATAAATGGGTTCATTTCTGCCTTCATCAGTATGTAGGCAGGTTAAGGTTTTCTTGTGCTATTAATTTTATGCCATTAAATCCATCTCTTTAAAAAGAAGAAAGAAAAGGGGAAAAAAATATTTTTTTCTCTCTCTCGCACAGCGCTAGCCTTTGCTCTGCTTATTTTTCTCTGTCTCCCCCTCCCTCTCGCTGTCCTTCTTTCTTCTCTTTCTTTCTCTCTGGCTGCTTTTCATTCCTGTTTCTCTTTTCATTGTTTTTTTTTCTCGCTTTTTTTTTTAGCTCTTTGGGACCTCTATTTCTTCTCTTCCTCTATTCAGGTTCTCTTTATTCTCTTTTCTGAATAGTTGTGGTACTTAAAGGGAAAGGGGAAAGGGAAGGAGCAGGGGAGGGAGGTTAGTTTCAGTCAGATCTCAAGCACAACACTTCCTCCTACTGCAGTCAGTCTCAACCAGACTTTTTCCTTACGACTTATATAAAGCACCCACTTTAGCCCTAATGAAACTTTATATGCGTGCAAACTTGTGTCATTTTAATTAATCCTATGTAAAGTACAGGGGTATATTATGTCTTATTGGCTTTCTGTGTTGTCAAGGTTGTGATATATTGATATACATTTCTGCTGTAGTTGTGTGGAAGACTGTTATCTCCTCATAGGAGGTGTCTAGGTCTCGCAGGGACATCTTCATCACAGCCCTGAGCTGACAGGCCACAGGATGTCCTGCCACATAGCATGTTATTCACTAGGAGCCATAAGAAAGGGATATGAGGGAACCTTAGAGGGGGTAAAGCATAGAAAATCTCATGCTTTGTTATTTAAGTAAACCTAAAATTAAAATTAAGGCTGAGTAAATTTTATTGAAATTTGATAATGTCTATAGAAATTCACTGTCAGTTAAATGTTATGTCTCTCTCGCTCTCTCTCTCTCCTCTCTCTTCTCTCTCTCTCTCTATAATATATAGATATACAAGGGTGTAACTTTGGTTTGAGAATGGGGGGGGACACAAAATGGGGGGAATGTTTCGGTCCTACATTTAGGGACTATGGTGATACAAAATCCAGGAAATAATTAAGTTATTAATGATCAATTCTGCCAAAAAGAATAGTAGGCTGCTAAAAAAGATGTCTTACTTTCTTTATTGTTTAATAGGGGCCGATCGCCAAGACTTGAGAGAATCATATTATAAAGTCGAAAATGTTCACCATTAATATTTTGAATAATGTTTAAATAATGTGAGACTCAATTTCCACTGTTAAACAAACTTTTATATCAAACTAACCCGCTGTATCTGAAAATATAAAATAAATCACTTGTTGCACAGGACAGAATGTTCTACATCAGTGGTTCCCAGACATCAAGGCCCCCCTTTATCTTTATAAATAGAATATTAATGTTTAAAAAAAATAATGTTCAATAGATTAATATGCAATGATGATTAAAAAAAAGTGAAAAGTGATTATTTTAAATACTAAAAGCCCCAGTAGGTGGCGGTAAGTCACTGTCTAATGCGTGAGTCATCGAGTCATTTGTTCATTCAGTAACTAAGCAAGTGGCTGTATTTATTAATGAATCATTGAATCAATGGCTTTCGCGAACGATTCGTTCACGAAACACCGCAAAACTCAGCATTTTGTTCGCGTACCCAAGTTTGGGAACCACTGTTCTACATTAAATATTAAGCTAACAACAGTCTGTTACCTAGCAGCAGTGTGTGTTAACGTTAGCTCAGTCAACTTAGGCTAACATAAACAGGTGTTGACAGAAAATATGATTATACTGACCTAGCTAATTTACGAATTCAACAAACACATTTCCTTCTTTCTTTCTTTTTTAATCATTAAAGTCATTGTGCTGCTTCTGGCGTTCATCGCGCTGTGCCGCAACCGTCATAACTTTCAGTGAGCTATTTTTAGTGTGCACGCGACGTTCCTGGACGAGTGAGTCTGTGCCCTGCTCGATCCTGCTCCTCCGTGGCGATGACGGCGTGCCGTTAAAAAAAATCATAACAAACGAATTTGAAAGTGGGGGGGAAACAAACGTGATTTTGAAAAGTGGGGTGGACATGTCCCCCCTGTCCCCAGTGGAAATTACACCCCTGTATATATATATATATATATCTCTAAGATTACAACACCAAAAGGTCTGTGCATACCAATGTAAACTTAACAAAAAATATATATACTGTATATCTTGTGAGAAACTGTTACTATCACATTGTGTACAATTATAATAAAATTATAAACTCAGGAAGGCTTCGGTTATAAACGCCCATGTAAAGTGCAAAGTCTTTGTCTCAATGATTCATTAAAAGGACCAGATCATAAGATTAATTTGCTCATAAATCTGACACTGACTACACTGCATGTTTTTGTAATTCAGTAATAAGAACTGGTTTAAAGAAATCTTTTGTTCATGAATTGGACTAGACTGGTTGCACTTCACGTTTATGTCTCACTAAAAAGAACCAGTTTAAAAAGAGTCTTTTGTTTGAATTGTACTACACTGTTTGCTCTGCTTTTGATTCTCTAAAAAGAACTGGCTCATAAGTGTAATTTGTTTGTGAATCGGACACAGGACTGTATGTACAGGAGACACTGGCATAGAGTAGAAGATCATTCTTAGGATTTTAAGAAACAAGGTGGATGAAAATTTAATTTTTTGATATGTTTTATTTAAAAACTCTTATCAAAACTAACCCTGTTTACTTTCCTGTTGCACTTTCCTTATCTTATTGTGAATGATTAATCAGTCCACATTATTCCAATTTAAAAAATTGTTCGGCTTTATAATCTTTAAGTAAATTGCTCTTCCACTGAAACGACTTTCCGTTTCTACTAATACCACATAGGCAATGTGTTAATGGATAATGTTAACCAATATCCAAATAGCTACTTAGGTATGTAATGTTCAGTTTTCACACTCCAGTCGATTTCCAATGTTCCATCCTATATATTTTCTCATTAAACATCCAGTTTCACTTAGTAATGCATCACATTATGGAAGTGAAATGGTTTGCAATCAACAGTTCACTTTGACGGTAATCATAAACACATCACATACATCTACACCATGCTGAAGTAGCCGCAGCAAGATGAAGACACACAAAATCAGGGTTGATTCATCCTGTAATTGTTTGCACACTAGACCTTCTTCCGAAAGCTTGAAGAACAGAGAAGCCGCCCAGGGATGAGCGCTGAAGAACTGACCACTCTGTCTAGCACGCATGTAAATGAGAGATTGTGCCAGTGGAAACGAAACAGGGAAAGTGATTAAAAATGCAGAATTGATAGGGCAACAGATGAAACTTTTCTCTCGCTCTCCTGCTCTCTCTTGCTCTCCATAAGTAAGAAACGGGGAAAAAAAACAGCATGATGGAATGGCAGGCTTGAAGGGGAGAGAAAGGTGAAAGACAGATGAAAGTGAAAGGAGATAAAAGCCGGAGTGAGGAGGGTGTGGGATAAAGCAGGAGGAAGGGAGGCAGAGATGAAAGCAAAATGAGAAAGATAAGAACAGAGTGAGAGAGACAGAGAGGGAAACGGAGGGAGAGATAGATAGTGTACAGCGCAAAGAGAGGGGTAACCATGGAAACAAGAAGAAGGTACAAAAGAAGAGAGAGACAAAGGGGTTTTGATTTAAAAGAATGAAACTTGGGAGAAAGAAAAAGTAATTCAGGTTGAAATTTGTTACCGTGAGGTGAGGGAGAAATACAAAAGAGCACGAGGTTGCAGAAGGACGGCCGCTTCTTCCATGCTATTTATGAGGCCCTGCAAATGAGACTTTGCCTACTGTCAGGCGTCAGACCCACTAGTATTTACAGGCCTCTTCATTTGAGCGCGGGCCGCTGCGTAGATGGATGCTGAAATTGGATGTGATACTAGGCAGCCAGACTCGTGTCGTCGGCCCATTTAACTGCCATTAGCAGGATTATGAGATGAAACGGCATGCGAGGCAGGAGGCAACTGTTCTCTTGAAGGCAGCGGCGGGAGTCAGCCGAGGCTTTGACCTCCCAACCTCAAACCGCAGGTATACGAATGCATGCAGAGGAGTGGCGCTCCTGAATGCTTCTAGGCCTGACACAATGAACTTGTGCCTTCGCAGCTGAGTTTTGCAGGGTGTGGACTCCCGCCTCATTCAGATGCGTACAATATAGCCTCCTATTTACAATCATATTTGTCTATCTTCATGGAGCCGAAGCCAGACATTGCTTTTTTTATTATGTGTTTTTTTAGTCTCTTGTGTGTCTCTTTTCTTTCTATCTCCCTCCCTTCCCCCTTCTCTCCTGTCTTTCTCTCACTGTCTCTCTCCCTTTCCTCTTTCTGTTTCTTTCTCTCTCGCTCATCCTCCCTCCCCCTTCTCTCTCTCTCTCTCCTCTTTCTCCTTTTCTCACTCTTCTTCTCTCTCTCGCTCTCTCTCTCCCCCACTCTCCTGTTTCTTTTCTCTCTCTCTCTCTCTGTTCCTTTTATATCCTGTGCTGAATGCTGTCCTCCCTCAACTGTCTTTCTCTTTTCTATTCACTCTATTTCCTCTCGGTTCTCTCGGCAGAAACATTTCTTGCCCAATATTCTGTCCAACATTTTATCTGTAACCCCCATGCTGAATGAGGGGGGGGGTAATCTTTTATTCAGGATTTGGAGAGCCTCTCTTCTTTGCATCTTCTGTGTTTGTGTGTGCGCTCGTGTATCTGAGTGTGATTTTCTCAGAAGGGCTGCAACCAAAATACACAAACATTGAAATCAAGAGCGCAGGATCATCAGGGCCGAGGTTCAACTTTGCGTGGCTGAGATTAAGACATTCAGGATGGTATTGACATATGAAGTGCTGTAACTCAGTGTTTGGGTAAACTAGCTCCCGCAGTCTGTCTTCATAACATGCTCACACAAGTGGACAAATGATTTAGAAGTTAATTTAGAAAGGAACTAACTGCTGGCAGTAATGTCTGGCTTGGGGTCAAAGGTTATGTCCATTGAGTTTCAGTGGTTAATAAGTGGCAGTGCTGGAGGGAGTTAGAGCTGAAGGCTAGCTGTACTCGCTTTGACGCCTCTCAAGAGCTCCGCTAAACCCAATCTCACTCACAGTAGCACAGAGTCATGATCTTGCAGCCTGAATAACAGGTTAACATCTGGCTTTGTTTGTTTCATGTTTGAAAAAATCATTTATCATGGAGATATGTTTAGATTATAATGACAGCATGAAATCTAGCAAACAGCAGTTTTTTTATCATGTCATTACATAGAAAGCAAACATTTAGAAAGTAATAGTTTTCTAGAGAGGTTTATGGCAAAGTAAATTATTTCTGTGGTAGGTAGAATGAAGGTTATGTCAAAACAAACTTATCCATGTATAAAAATGTACACTACTGTTCAAAAGTTTTTTTATATTTTTGAAAGGAGTCTTATGCTCACCAAGGCTGATTTATTTGATAAAATAACAGTATACAGGAAATATTACTACAACTTTCAGTTTATTTTTTTGTGATGACAAAGCTGAATTTTCAGTAGCCATTACTTCAGTGTTGCATGAACCCTCAGAAATCTTTTTAATATGTTGATTTGGTGCTCAAGAAACATTTCAGCTAAAAACAGTGGTGCTACTATTTTGTGGAAACTATTATGTATAATTTTTGATAAAATGATGACTAGAATGTACAAATGAACAGCATTTATTTGAAATAGAAGTCTTGTGTGACTTATATAACTTTACTGCCTCTAGCCAATTGGATGCATTTTGACTGGATAAAATGATTATTCCCACCCCCCCCCCCCACCACCCAAAAAACTTGAACGATAGCTTGCTATGGCTAGATGGCAAAATGTGGTTCATGAGCCCTTTTTAATGAAACACCAGTATTTGTTAAAAAAAATTATATAATATATATATATATATATATATATAAAGGAATATAATATATATTAATTCTAATATATATACTGAATTCATAATCATGTTTTCCTTGTCTAGAGGACAACTTAAGTAAACAAAATGGCACGGTTTACCCCACTCTCTATTTTTAATTTCTTGCATTTACAGTTGAAAATCTTGACCACTGTGTTTGTGCTACACCCTTTTGCCTTTATTGCATCATAATGGAGTTAGAAGGTGTCAGTATGTAAAGGTGAAGGGTTTCATATTTCATATTTCGTATCACTGCTAAATACTGTATAAGTCTCTGTTCAGGTCACATTAGCACTGAGGCTTTTGAGAATTGAAAACGACCACATGCACACACATCCCAGTCAGATCTCAGCCACTAACCCAACCGGTTCAAGCCCACTTCCCTCAGTATCATACGTTCACATTGCCGCAGAAAACAATGCAGACAAAAGTTCCCTATTGCTTCTCTTCAGGTGGAGGAGAAATACACAAACCGTAAGAAAAAGTGTCTTGTGATGTGCACACATGCACACTTGACAGTTAAACTTGTAGATGGATTCCACAAACCTGTGGAGAAACAAAAACACACACACACACACACATGCAGAAGAAACTAGTAGGTGTTCATTATTCATCAAATATTCTTCCCTGCGTGTGTGAGTGAGTGTGTGACTGGTTCACACAAGTCTGATACTTCTGGGCAAATGAGGTTAGGACAGGTTTCAAGCCATTTCTCCTTTCTTTTCTTTTTTTAAAAGGAGGGGGGAAACCCCATGGGCCTGGATGGGTATTCCAGCCAGCATATTCTTTCTTTCCAAACTTTTGTTGTCTCCCCCTCTTCGTTTTCCCCACAGGCGGGCAGCTCTGTGTTGTTTTATGTACATGTCCCTGGCCATTTCTTCTTCCATGTGGATTCTTTGTCTTTTGCGTCTTATCTCTTTGTTTCTTCCCTTGCACTCTTTCTATTTTCTCTCCTCTCTCGCTCTCTCAACTTCCTGCTATCTCTCCCCCTCACTCACACCCTCCCTCAATCTCTCTTTATCTCTGTCTGTTTCCCTTCGCTCCCTATCTCTCTCTCTCCCTGTCCTTTCTCTTTTCCCTCCCTCCTTTCCTCTCACGATCTCTCACACGCATACACACACACATCTTTCTCTCACTCAGACGCACATATACTGACTCTCCTACAATGTTTGATTTTCTCTCTCTTTCATGGATTGCCCTTTCCTGCTCACTGATGAAAAATATCTTCCACTCTTCTCACACACTGACGGTATACAGCACAGTCCTTCAGTCCTTCACTCAGGTGTGTTCCATTCCATAATAGAGGCTCTTTTGTGGGACGGCCAGCCTATATCCCGGCATTAATAAGCTCAAGGGAAGTGTTAGACTAATCCCATACCTTTTCCGTAATGAGGATGAGCGGGAACACCTCAGCACACACCCGGCAATGGAACGGGCAGGTATAGTCTATCACACGCTCCTGACAGAGGAAACCGGAACTTTAATAGTTAATATCTTTCCTTGCTGTCCCCCCCCCCCCCCACTCTTCCACTCCCCCTCTTTTTCTCTTGCTGATGGGCTCTTTTTTTTATTTTCACACTCCACCATCCCCCTTTTTCTTTTTTTCCTCACTCTCTCTCTCTCAGGCTGCTGAAACTCTTTCTCTCTCTTTCACTGCATTCTCTCTTTCTATCTCTCTTTCAGTCCCAAAACCCCCCCCCCTCTCTCTCGAGCTCCCTCCCTCCTTCTTCTCTCTTTCTGTCTTTCTCTCTTTTCTTTGACCTCATCTTTTCTTATGCTTTGCTCTCCCTCCCCCAGTTCCTCTCTTCCTCCTTTTTTGCTGCATTCTCTTCTTCTCTCACCCTCCCCCACCTCTTTTCTCTCCCTCTGTCGCTCTCTCTCTCTCTCTTTCTATTTCTCTCCCATTCACCCCCCCTTCCCTTCCCTTTTCTCTCTATACCTCTCTGTCTCAGTCCCCCTCCCTCTTCCTCTTATTCTCTCTCTCCCCCATGTCTGTCTCACTCCCTCCCTCCCTCTCTTTCCAAACTGCTTTTCTTTCTTTTGTCACTCATTTTTTGTGTGTGCACTGGCTCTCAGACATCGCACGGGCGTCTTGCGGCTTAATTATTTGAGATGCGCAAATAAATAGACCTGTAGAACTTCTCCTGGGAAACATTCATTCAGCATATCTCACTCACTGTCTGTCTGACACCGACAGACACACCTCCAGTGAGCCGGTGATTAGAGATAACTCTGTGTGTGTGTGCATGTTTATGTGGTTTATGAGGACACAAATTTGTATAATGACATGGGTATGACATAGGTATTACAACGAGAAGGTGATTTATGATGACATTTTGAGTGTCCCCGTAATTTAAAAGGCTTAGAAATCATTCAGAATTAGTTTTTTGAAAATCTAAAAATGCAGAAAGTTTCCTGTAAGGGGTAGGTTTAGGGGTAGGGTTGGTGTACGGCAATAGAAAATACGGTTTGAACAGTATAAAAAACCATACGCCTATGGAGAGTCCCCACAAACCATAAAAACCAATGTGTGTGTGTGTGTGTGTGGCTTGAAACATGTTTGCCATCACCTCTAAATCGAAGAGAGGATGTACGTGTGTTGAGAAGTGAGATTTTGTTAGTACGAGTGAAATATGTTTGTTGAGGGGCCACGCCGTATGTGCGTGAGAAAGAGAGATAGTGAATGCGCGAGAGAGAGCGAAAGAGAAAGAAAGAAAGGAGAAAGAGATGGGGGAGTGTGAGGAATGGAGGGCAGAGAGACGTAAAGAAAGAAAGAAAGAAAAAAGAAAAAGAATTAAAGAAACAGGTTTGTGTGTGTATGTGTGTGAGAGAGGCAGGCACAGTCAGTTCTGATAACAGCAACAGTAGGAGGAGGATGAGCTTGGCTCCGCCCCCTTTGCTTCTCCCAGCTATAAATTGGAGCTGGTGTTTTTTGCTCCTCTCACTTCTCTTGAAGGATGAGGTCCCTGAAACATCTCAAACATCACACCAGGAGTAATGTGGTGAGTGCTCAACCCAAACATACATGCTGCATGAAGTGGCTTGTGTTGATATATTGAATGGAACTGTTGGTTAATTGCTGTGTTAAAGTTTGCAACTTTAAACTGGGGATATGAAATAACTTTTTTCTCTCTCACAGAATACCACAAGAGTGTAATTTGTACTTTAACCTTTCTCTCTTTTTCAGTCTAGCCTCATGTTCTCTGCCTCCAATGCAGTATGGTTCTCCTGTTTTCTATCTCTCACATTTACTCACTCTCGCACACACACACACACAAAAACAGGTTCATTCTGTGCTTGTCTTTACACTTGCTAGCCTTTGTGCTTTTTTTTTAATCTATTTTTATATTCACTTCAGCTCTTCTCATACAGTCACGGCTGCTATCTTGCCCGACTGTCTCTTTCATTTGTCTTTCTGTCTTAACACTCCTTCTCTTTCCTATTCCCTCCCTCCTTCTTTCTCATTTCTCACCCTCATCTTTTCTCTCTCTTTCTGTCTCCTTAGTTTTAGTCTTTCACTCCCCACAACCCCTCCCTCACTCTTTATCTCTCTGTTGTACTCTCTCTCACTCACTCAGTTTCTTTCGGTCTCTCATCCCCTGCCGCCCCTCCCTCCCCTCTTCTTTTCCTCTCACTCTTTCTTTATCTCTCTTTATCTTTCTTTTCTCACTCCCCTCCCTCACCCAGTCTTTCATTCTATCTCTCATCCCCCAGTTCCCTTCCCTCCCCTTCTTCTCTCTTCCTTCTTTCACTTGCTTCCTCAATCACCCTTTTTCTGCACTCACTCACTTGCTCTTTTTTCTCTCTGTTTCTCCCTATGTCTGACTGCTTTAAAAGCAGTAATTATAAATGACATGGTTATCAGGGCATCCAGGTTCCCCGTCTCATTTCTCGCTCCCTCTCTCTCTCTGCCCCCACCCACTTCTCTTTTTCTTTCCCCTGTCTCTGCCTGTCTGTCTCTCTTCCTCTGTTTAACAGCTGTCAGTCTCTCCCTCCCTCTTTCCCTTGTGTATGCTTGTTTTTGCTTAAGATTAAATCCGTATTGTGTAGCAAGGTCCCAGCTCGTTCGAGGTGATAATGTGTGTTAACGACTTTCTGAGAACACATACATTTACTTGTGTGCACATGACAGTGATTTGGGCGTTCTGGTACTCTAGAACAGAGGTGTGGTAAAGTGACCTGTGCTAAGAGTTCAACCAAGTTCCCCTTAATTAATCCATACATAAGTAACATAATCATCAGCCTCAAAGAACAATTTTTCTTATAGGTGCTGCATGTAACTGGATCACGTTGGCTTTAGGCAATCTGTGAAGTCTGCATATTGACTGGACTTGCTGGTACTGCTAAAACGTCACTGTCCATCCTTTTCATAGTCAGCAGTGGCAGTCCACGGATGCAGACTTCCCACTCGGACCCAGACACTCTTTGTGCTTCGTGTTCATTTAAAGACTGTGAAGGAAGGAAGCATGGCGCTCAAACAGACCTGTCTTATCTCTTCTATCTAAAGCAATCTCTGGTGGACACAGAGGCAATGCGTTGTCAGACTCTGTCTCTTGCTTACTGCTGTGAAAATTAGAAAAATTATATATTTATATTTTTAATGAGAGTTTTCACTATTTGACCAAATAGTGAAATTTTACGATTCTAGAAAAACGTCGCTGCCATGTTGTCAGAAATTGCCTGTATTTTTTTTTATTTCTAAAGCAAATCCACAAACTCTATTTAAACAGCTCTTATTTGTTGCCCTGCATCAGTCAACTTGGTTGTTTCTGGCACTCATGTAGATGTGACGCTATTGCACTTCATTGCTATTGTAGTGACACTGTTGCCATGACAGCCTTAGCCAGACGTTGTTGCTATGACTGTATTGTATTGACACTTGCAATGGCAGATTTACTCTACATTGATTCTGATTTTATGAAGTATTGCTAAGACCTGTTGTTTTCTCCATTGACAGGAAGAGCAGGAAGTTCCTCTGGTTCGCTGCTATTCTAAAGTGATGGAGCATGCAGTGGATGTCGGCACTCAGACTGACCCAGTGGTGGTCCTGTCCCTGGCCCAGGCTGCTGTGCTGGGACTCATATCACAGAATGAAATCTTTGGAGCCACAATTGCCCCAAACGGTTTCTACACGGGAGAGGGACGTGAAGGCCCTGCTCCTCCTGCAGACTCCATGGAGTATGAATATGCAGATCAGCTAATTGGAGCCAATGGAGACTATCTATCCAAGCCTCACGGGGAGAACAGGAGGCCAGAAGGTCTCTACGGAGCAGAACGCAGGCGTCCAGGGCCCCGAGGGAGGATCAAGAGGCCCTTGAGTAAAGGAGAACCAGAGGAGTCCACAGAGAGGTCTCCGGACACACAGAGTCAGGTGAAAGGAGAGAGGCCTGAGTTCTCTAGCCCATGTTATCTCTCGAATCCCCAGGAAACTGACAATGAGCCAGAAGTGTTGGACCTAACACCTCAAAGAGTGCCAATGAAAGAAGAGCAGTGTAACAAAGGCTACCCTGAGCCCTCGAGGGAGCCAGCCAGCCAACAGGTTGACTCTGACACTCAGACGCAAGCCCACCAAAGCCCTGTGGGGCATGGAAAAGCTTTGGTGGAGTCCTCTGTGGAAGGACGGGGAAAGGAGGAACAACAGGAAGAAGAGGAGGAGGAAGTGGAGGAGAGAGCACTGAACCTGAAAACCACAGAGGAGGACGTGAGCCCAGCAATGAGGCGCTACTATGAGTCCAGTGTGACAGCATATGAGGCTGCTGAGATGGGCCTACCGGGAGACTATGAGGAGGGTGGCCAGACCATGATGTGGACGGAGGGGGAGAACTCCTTGGGTAGACGGATGCAGATCGACCGACTAGATATCAACGTGCAAATCGACGAATCATACTGTGTGGATGTGGGTGAAGGCCTGAAACGCTGGAAGTGCCGCATGTGCGAGAAGTCCTACACTTCGAAGTACAACTTGGTTACGCACATCCTTGGTCACAATGGCATCAAACCACATGAGTGTCTGCATTGTGGAAAGCTCTTCAAGCAGCCCAGCCACCTTCAGACGCATCTGCTAACGCACCAGGGGACGCGGCCACACAAGTGCACCGTCTGCAAGAAGGCCTTTACCCAGACGAGTCACCTTAAACGGCACATGTTGCAGCATAGCGACGTCAAGCCTTACAGCTGCCGCTTCTGTGGCCGAGGATTTGCCTACCCCAGTGAGCTACGTACTCATGAGACCAAGCACGAGAGCGGCCACTGTCATGTCTGCACGCCAGGGGGGGGGTTTTTTTTTTTTTTTTTTTTTTTTTTTTTTTTTTTTTTTTTTTTTTTTTTTTTTTTTTTTTTTTTCTTTTTTTCTTTTTTTTTTTTTTTTTTTTTTTGTTTTTTTTTTTTCTTTTTTTTTTTTTTTTTTTTTTTTTTTTTTTTTTTTTTTTTTTTTTTTTTTTTTTTTTTTTTTTTTTTTTTTTTTTGTGTTTTTTTTTTTTTTTTTTTTTTTTTTTTTTTTTTTTTTTTTTTTTTTTTTTTTTTTTTTTTTTTTGTTTTTTTTCTTTTTTTTTTTTTTTTTTTTTTTTGTTTTCTTTTTTTTTTTTTCCTTTTTTTTTTTTTTTTCTTTTTTTTTTTTTTTTGGCATGGAGTTCCACACTCACGCCAACCTCAAGCGCCACCACGTCAGCCACAGGGCCGACGACTTTTCAGGCACGAATGTCATAAGTCACTTCGAATACCGTAGCCAGCTCCAGAACCATCTGATGAAGCACCAGAATGTGCGTCCCTATGTCTGCTCGGAGTGCGGCATGGAGTTCGTGCAGATCCACCACCTGAAGCAGCACATGCTTACACACAAGGTACTGACACAGCAGGCCCTCAAACACAAGGTACTTAAACCTCAGTTTTCGTAATCTTTCCCGCAACCATCCTATTAGAAATGACTCCCCAGTGACTTTCAGATCCAGACCCCACCTACATTTCCCACCAGTACATGTTCCCATAAAACTCTAGGCTAATGTATCATCTTAAGTTGTGTCTCGGGTATTGCCACAACAAGTTTCTGTGTAAATGGAGCTGTCTCTGTCAGTCCCTTCCAGCCATCGAATCCGCCTCCTACCCTGCCATTAACTCATCCCGTTTCCATGTCCCTTGCACTAGTATGGAGCTGTTTTGTTTTGTGTGTGCTTTGTGCAGTGAAGTGTGTCTCACAAGCTGATACTTCCTCCTTTCATTTCTCACTCTCCATGAGTATGATTCATCTCGTCATGACTGCAGTGTCAGTAAACAGAATGTGTCACAGGTCAGCAGGGTTATAAACAAAAAACACATGGGCAGTTAGTCATTTCTTCAGCATTTACATCAACAGTTGTCTAGTTTGAACACTGTTGTTAGATTTATTGCTATTAGAAATAAAGATTGTCACTCCTACATGAGAACACTGGATGTTTCCCGTACACTATATGGCCAATAGTTAGTGGACACCTGAACATTGCTTCAGTATGTGCTTTATAAATGCCAGTAATAGGGAGTTGGTCATTCCTAACTCTGCTGGAAAGGCTTTCTATAAGATGTGGGAATGCATACAGGGATTTGATCCCATTCAGACACAAACAGATCAGGCATTGATCTTGAGGTGATGTGGCCTGGTCAAAGTTGCCGTTCTAATTTGTCTCAACAGAGTTTATTGGGGTTCAGGTCTGTGTTTTGTGCAGGCCAGTCAAGTTCTTCCACATCAGACTCAGTACCGTGTATTTATTGACCTGTGCAAGAACAATAGGGCCCTCCCCAAACTATTACCCCAAAGTTGGAAGCACATAATTCTCTAGAATTGTCCTCACTGAAATTAAGGTACCAAACACAAGGGGTAGCCCACACACTTATGACCATGTAGTGTAGATTCATTGTAGTTGTTCTTAGCACATTCTTAAATGGAAAGAGTGTTTCTGTGTGTGTTAGGACGGCAGTATTCCCTTGATACACTGGAAGTGTATAGTCAAATTGTTAAGGCGAGAGAATGTTTAACCCTCTTCATTTGTTAATGTTTTAGCTTGGTTGAGCATCAGAACTCGCACTGCACTGCATACACAAATCTATTTACCCTGCAGCATTGCGATAACAACAGTGAATAAAGTATGTGTGTGTGTGTGAATTTGTTGCTCAGTATTATAGATTCTAGTGAGCAAGCAAGACAGGCACCCTACTGATGGATTCAGCTGCGCTTATGACAACTAACCACTTTTTCTCATGCGATGATGCCAGGATAAATAACCACCCCCCCCCCCCCCCCCCCCCCCCCGCTCTCAAAAAAGAATTAACAAAACCGCTAATTACAAAAGTTACTTTTAAAGTGATGGTCACAATGGAATCATCTCTAAATATATTGTTGTTGTCTTTCTCTCTCAGGGTATGAAGGAATACAAATGTGATGTTTGTTCTCGCGAGTTCACTCTGTCCGCCAACCTGAAGCGACATATGCTGATTCACACCAGTGTGCGCCCTTTCCAGTGCCACGTCTGCTTCAAGACCTTTGTTCAGAAGCAGACGCTTAAAACACACATGATTGTCCACTTGCCTGTGAAACCTTTCAAGTGCAAGGTGGGTACAAAGAAATCTTCCATGCTAACATAACCCTGCTGGAGTCCTCCAGACAGTCTGTATTTTTCTGCCTGTTACAGCTGTGCATTATAGACCTCTAATAGTTCCCAAATTGGTTACTGTAGGTGTGCGGGAAGTCCTTCAACAGAATGTATAACCTGCTGGGTCACATGCACCTTCATGCCGGTAGCAAACCCTTCAAGTGTCCTTACTGCACCAGCAAGTTCAATTTGAAGGGCAACTTGAGTCGACACATGAAGGTGAAACATGGAATCCTGGACACCTCAACCGAAGCACAAGGTAACAATATGCAAATTTGAGCTCAGTTTATACTTACTTGTGACTCTTGCTGTTCTCAATGTTATAGAAAATTTGAAATGACAAGACCGGTATAGCCTAGAGGTTTATAGAACTGTTTGACTCTGCCTCTCTGTGGCCTTATAGGGCAGAAGTAAATTCTGATGCTAGAACAAGTGTGTCCTGCAAGTGTAAAGAAAAATACCAAGACTTGTGATATACATTTGACTGATTCAAAGGTTTTTGTCAATGATTTCATTTCACAAAATCATAAAGTATCATTATAAAGTATAACCCTCTGAATTCACGTTGTGTATATATGAATATATACCAAAAAGTTTTAAAGCTAATCGTGCTATTAGTCAGGCTTATATTTGTGTGTCTCCATTTCCTTCCTCAGATGCCCTGCCTCATGCGGAGGGTCAGGAAGATTACGAGGAAGAGAGCTATGATTACAGTGAAAGGGAGAATCTAGCCAGCAACAACGCACAAGATTTGGCGAAACTCGCCAAAATTAGCTACTACAACTACACTAAGGTTGCTGCTCGCTACAACACAACTTAAACAGCTGACTGAGACACTACTAAAATGTGGTTTAAGAGGAAAAATGACTGTCACGGTCATTTCTGTAGTACTCTTGGCTCTGACATGAGCCACTGAGGAAATAGCCATCATGAAGTGGATGTGCGCTGGAAGCCATTTTGGCTCTGTGAAACAAAAGTGATAGCAGACTGAAACTTCATTTTAACAATGTCATTTCACATTAGAAACCATCCTGGGGGGTGGGGGGGATTCCACTTTTGCCCATCACAGTGCAGTTCTTGAGAAGGATATAATTTATAAGTCACTTTCAGTGGTGCAGTGAAACAATATGCACAGATGTAAGAAGGCACTTAATCTATACAGACAATCCACAGCTCTTTAAAACAGAGACAAACAAGACCTAAGACATGGGATAGTTCACCCCAAAAATGAATATTTTGTCATCATTTACTCACCTTCATGATGATAACCAAACTGTTGCTGGTAACCACTAGCCAATGACATCCATAGTATTTTTTTTCATACTATGGAAGTCAGTGGCTACCAGCAACTGTTTGGTTACCAACATTCTTCAAAATATCTTTTGTTCAACAGAAAAAAAGAAATTCATACAGGAACATGAGTGAGTAAATGTTGACAAAATGTTAATTTTCGGGTGAACTATCTCTTCAATCTTGTTGGTGGTTTTACTGTCCAGCAAGTTAGATACCACTTTATAGGACTTAACCAAAGCTGACAAAGTGCAAATAGTTCTCATTACATGCTAACTTTCCCAGCATTTAGTTTATAAGCATACTGTGACTTTTTGTAAAGATTATTTTTCAGCAGTTTGTGGTTTTCGATGGGCATTTGCAGTTTGTTGCTCACAGTGGATTGATTGAGCTTGTGGGATGGGTTTTCAGTGCCTGTTTTTTTTTTTTTATAATAATGCGCCAGACCATGGCATTTGATCACTGTATGGCCTTCTGGATATTTTTGTTTGTTTTTACATTATTGCATATAGTATTTATTGCTCAATGCTCTTGGCATTCATAAGAGTAAATACATTGCCAGTATTCCAGATGGATGGACTTTATTTCAAGTTAAAAATTATAGAAGCTAAGCCATGGGTTTAGTTCAATTTGAGTATAATTGCATTATTTACCCAAGTGCATTGTTTGGTCCATCTTCTCTAAATTCAAGAATATTCTGTCTAAATTATGTATTTTTTCCATCTTTAGTTTGATGAATGTAATAATACAAACTAAGATTTGTCCCTTTAAAGCGTTCAATATTTTACAGAGCCATGCGTCAGCCAAAAAAAAAAAAAGTTAAATATTTCATCTTCATAAATCTCTGAAATGTCTTATTAGTTTGCAGTCTATTCTTCTGTGTTGTGTGTACTTCGTACTAGCTAACTATGTGGGCTAAATTAATTTCATTTTTAAAATGTGGTAATCTTCTAGCATCAGTTTTTTTGGTGTGGCTTAAATGACCTTATTTCAAACCTCATCCAATTTAACATCCATTTTAATCTCCTTGGACATAAAACCTTGGAACGTGCACTGCATCTTCCACAAAGTCACCAATACTGGTTGAATTTTGACGAGGATGCCCTAAAAACACTGGACAAAAATATTAACTTACTAACTTCTGCCCTTGTGTGTGCAAGAGAGTGTCTCATCCATCATTCCTGCGCAGAGCTCAGAAGTGATGAATGACAGTCTGCCGACATGTGACAGGGCTTGAGACCCAGCAGAGAATGATTGGGGAAATTCACCATGTATTCTCCATCTAGCTAGGCAACTCATAATGTTAATGTGTAACAGGATTTGGTGCATTTTTATTGTTTTAAATGGTTGTGTCCTTGCATTTTGGGCAGTTAGCTCTAAGCTAGGCAGGAATTTTGGTTTTGTATAAGCTTTCAATTCTTTTGTTGCACACTGATGTGAATATGATGTTGATAAATGTTAAACGTTGTGCTATGGACATTATAAATTAATACATTTATTTACCTTTAAACATGTGGAGTGTGAGTGTGTATATTGTGATGAATCATACAAGAGCAGGGATCCAGGTGGCAGAGATTTATTAGAGGGTTTCTCACGTGGCCCTTGAACTTTCTTTTTCTCCTGTGGTTTTATACAGCATCTGACATACAGTACTTCATCTTACAAAAATAGACCCCTGGAGGTACGGGAAGAGATGGGATTACCCATCAGCAGGATCAGCTAACAGAACAGCTAGGAACATCACTGTGTTTTTAATACTCCCTTCGTACGTTACGTTGTATTCATGACCTTTAAGTTAAAAATGAGCTGCAAAAAGACAGACACTCTCCACGGTGTCCGGCCCCGTTGTCCTTCATTTGCCCAGAGCCTTGTCCAGGTTCGTCTTGATGGCATCCAGGAAGTCTGTGGTGTTGACGTAATGCTCGTTCAGCTTACAGCTGTGGTCACACAAAGACAAATGTTAATGACATCAGAGACATTAGCAAGAGAAAAACGTAACAATTGATGTCAGCAGTTTTATCATTAGGGCTAGTCCTTTAATGGAGGTCAAAGACATTACATTTGGTTCATTTTTTATATGCTCTGAATAATTTGCTGACTTACTTGGCGAGACCATGAATGCAGCCAGCCAGATCCTTGGTCATCACGCCACTCTCCACAGTCTCCACGCACACCCGTTCTAGAGTATGAGAGAACCTACAGAGCAATGGACAATGATTAACAGTTACACTTACGTTTAAACATTACCAATATTACAGGAATGCAGCTATATTAAAAATAAAACTCCCCTTACACCCTCTCTATCCTAATCATACAGTACAGATGACTGGCAGTAATAAATGAGCTTACTTGATCAGGTCTGGGTTTCCATCAAGTTTGCCACGGTGCTCCAGTCCCCTGGTCCAAGCAAAGATACTAGCAATGGGATTAGTGCTAGTTGGCCTTCCCTGTGTAATAAAGTTAAATCTTCAGGCCCCACATTGCAGACATTCCATATGCAATTGCATATGAAAAACTGGTATTTGCACTCAATTACAGAATACATACGTATAAAAAAGCAGGGTATATTAGATATTAACACTTTTAATACATTTTATTAATTACAAAATATTATAATTACAGTACATTCTACAATAATAATAATTACAATAAACATTATGCAATGCATGCATTTACTTGATCACAAAAACATTAAAAACAGACATATTTTGAAATATTTTTTTTTAATTTTTGTGAAACCAAATCTTGGAAAAAAAAAAAAATAAAAAATTTATACTGCAAAGCTGAATTTTTCAGCAGCCATTACTCCAGTCCTGGGTGTGATAAAACATCAAATAAAAATAGTATTTAAATATAATTAATAAAGTAGTAATTATAAATGTATCATATTTCTGAATTCTGAAATACAGCAACAATAACAAGTGCTTCTTGAACATTTAAAAAAAATTGACGAGTTAAATGTTCAATGTTCAATTGCTGATGTTGAAGGCTGTAATTTTTTCTTATCACCACAAGATGGCATAAGGCAACTAATAATCCAGTTGTGGAACATCCAAGTTGCTTTACTTATTTTTCAGTTTAATGTTGTTGTTTTTTACCATTTATTTTTTGTTGTTGTTTGTTGTGTTAAATTTTGAAACAAACTATTTTCAATTTTCTGTATCAAATCTAAGTTGGCATGCAGGGTATGATACATAGCTAAATAAATAAATAAATAAAATAACTGAAATAAACAAACCTTCTGGTGCTCACGATAATGCCTGGTTACTGTGCCGTGAGCGGCCTCGGCCTCAATGGTCTTTCCATCAGGACACACCAGCACAGAGGCCATCAGCCCCAGAGAACCGAAACCTGCAGACAATATTCAACATCCTTTAATCAGGTATTAAATTATTTCAAATATTCTCTTTTATGCTTTACAAACACTTTAAAAATCAGTAGCACGATTTTCCACTTTTCTGTCTTTAGAGTTTACATAATCATATTTGTTTAGACCATAAATAGTCTAGAGCATGATAATGACTTAAAAATCTATGACTTCAAGTGCTAAAACCAAAAACTACTATAAAATAGTTCAGGTTGTAATTGGATGAACATGGGTGCAATATGATCAAACAATATAATAAGGCTGACATCTTTGAATAGATATTTTTCAGTTATTTACCCTGAGCAAGGATGTCAGACTGTACATCTCCATCGTAGTTCTTGCAGGCCCACACAAAGGCGCCTGATGACTTCAGCACCTGAGCCACCATGTCATCGATGAGCCTGTGCTCATACCAGATCTTCACCTTGTCAAACTCTGACTTGTAGTTTCTACCATGGAATACAAAAAAGACGGTTCAGTATTTTGCATTGAAATTGCTTTAGAAGAAAAGTATAGTTTCACATGTCACTGCTGTGACAGCATCTCAAAGCACTAATCTCATAATTACACAGCAACACACGCTCATAGAAAACACACGGTCGAAGTGCGTAAATAAATAGCGTGTCAAAGACACTGCTAAATCGAATTCTTCTCACTTCTCAAAGATATCCTGGAAAATGTCCTTGAATCTGCCATCGTAAGCCTTCAGGATGGTGTTCTTAGTGCTCATGTAGAGAGGCCATTTCTTCTGAATGGCGTACTGGAAGCAGCTGTGAGCGAAGCCAGTGATGGACTGTTAGAAAGAAACGAAAGACAGAATGTCACACAAGCGGGAAAAATAGATGTTCCACTTTCACAATGGGGAATTCAACTAGGTTTCGGAAACGCTGGCTGTGTAGTTCCGAAGGGTGAGCAAAAATCACTCACTTCAAATGTGAAGTGGAAATGGTATAAAAATGAATTTCAGCACTATCAATTTGCGGCCTACAATGAACAGAGACTTCATTCAGTCAGTCTCTTTTGAAGGGAAAAAAAGCCCAATAGCAGCACCACCTCTGGAGCAGCCTGAAGGCAGACACATCATCTGTTGTAAAGCCAAACAGACCATTCCCCTGACTACAAACAAAGACTTCAGGACATCAGGGTTCACTGCAGGTACATGAGCTGAGGGAGGTCATCTATTATCTAGACTTCATCCATCCGGAGGTGTAAGTGCAGAACATAACAGAATTTGAGTCAAAAGGTCTTAATTATACAAACTTAGAATACACAAGGTGTTATTTTTACACCTTCAAGATAGATAACCAGAGTATAAGCTCATTAACAGAAAAAAAAGACATTTTTCAAATTCATATTATCCATTTGCCAATTTTTTATTTCAGTGAGAATTACGAAGGTCCCAATAGGTATGCTGTTTTGAGTTTGAGTTCATTTCAATGCTGTGAACATTTTAACACTGCTGGATGCTGTAATTCAGGAAGTGCAAAAGTCAGAGGTCCCACAACTTTTAACCAATGAGTTTCTGTCTTTACAAGTCTCTTGTGATCACTGGATTACTTTTAAACTACTTTTAAATCAACTTACTTTGAATTCACAAAAAAATAATTTCTAACCGATCAAGTAACTAAAAAATTAACTTCATTCTTGTGTCAATTATTTCATACACACTACCGTTCAAAAGTTTTAGGTTGATAAGTTTATTACTTATGAAAAAAAGTATCTTATGCTCAAAAAGACAGCACTTATTTGATAAAGTAATATTGTGTAACAATTTTAAATGTTTCAATTTCAAAGTAAAATAACTGTGTTCTATTTTAATATACTTTAAAAAGTTATTTATTCCTATTAAAACAAGCTACATTTTCAGAAGCCTTTACTCCAGTCTTCAGTGTCACATTACTTTGAAATTCTAGGCATGCTGAAGAAACATTTCTTTTTATTAGCAATGTTGAAAACAGGTGTGCTGCTTAATACTTTTGTGGAAAACCAAAATGTGATATTTTTTCAGGATTTTTTGATGAATAGAAATGTCAAAAGAACAGCATTTATTTGAAATAGAACATTATACATGTCACCTGCTACTGCTGATCAATTTAATTATTCTAGCGAATCAAATATCATATGTAAAAAAAATAATAATAATACATGAACCCCCGTAATTTTGAAGTTTTGTGGCTATTTTGTATGTAACTTTAGATGTACGCTTTATGACTTGAATAGAGAAAGGATATTTTAAAAAAGTCTTATTTCCGGTTTTTATTCCTAACTGTGGGAACGAATTATAAGAAAATAATTGCATGAAAAGACTTATGATATATGGATGCTCTTCAGGGTTAAAAAAAAAAGCATTTTAGGAATATGTGCACGACTCATCAGTGTTGTACCCATTCCCCTTCACAGCCACCACTGGGAAATCGCACACCTCCCACTCTTTGGCTTTAGTCCATCAGTGGAGAGAAGACCAATTGAATTTGACTGGTTGGCGCACACAAAGTCTGTTGCTTTGTACTGTAAAGCATCAAGAGGATTGCAATTCAGCAGGATAAAAACACATTGGGGGGGGGGGGGCGGACTTAACAACACCCAGATTATCCAAGAAACAGCCTGGTCACCGTGGGCATGTTATCCAATGGTGATGGCTGTGTCAGCCAAGGAACAAGTTGGGAAATGTCTTGCAAAATGATTGCTCACGGAAGACAAGTGCCACCCAAGAATGTTCCTGAGGTTCCGTTAGGGCTCTTCCACTTTTTCAGATGAACTCTGTCCAAGGCTAAATGATGACAAACGATTTCATAAGGCAATAAGGTTATTATATATATATATATATATAAAGTGTTTCTGAGGTGTGCCGTACCTTCGACCCTATCTTCGTCAGGAGTAATGGTGGCGCATTTCACAGCAACGTTGTATTTCTGAGTAGCTAATGCAGAGTCGATTGTGACTTGGTCATCAGTCTGGTCACGGTAAGGAAGACCCAGGTCAAAGTACTTCAGCTCCACATCCACATTGGTCCTTCTTACCAACTGGTCCCTTCGTTCTTCTCCAGAATGAGCTGCACACAACAATTTTGTGTAAACAGAGTCATATTCAAAAAACACAGATTAAATACAGTAAAGCAAGTCATTTGGTGATTTTATTTTATCCTAAAAGGGTGATGTAATTTTTCAAAAATACTTGCTCCTATCCCATCTTAATATTCAGTTTGATGATGCACAAATTTCACACTCCCACAATAAATGACGCCACGTGTGATCCTTTCAAGTCTGATTGAGCCTAAACACCATAGTTATAATAATCTCGGGATTTATGGCATTGTTTTCCTGGCTATAAATAATGAGCCCATTCTGATTCTCCACAGAATTGGCAGAATAATTTCAGCTTGTGGAACGTCACCATCACCATCTGCCGTCTCTCTCAGGAATGCAGTCGGCCAGTCAGTGAGAATGACCTCAACACTGGCCCTGCCCCTGCGCGATGCAGCCGTAATCTCCCGGTCTGCACGTGTAAACACTCTCCCAGTAAGCCTATCACACTGTCTTTTTAAAAAGGAGATCTGCGTAACATGCCAATCACTCCTCATCGGTTTAATTCTCCCAAGAGACGCTGTCACATTCCCTTTCCAATTTCCATCTCCTTTTGTCTTTCTACTCTTGTCTAACCCAATTTTTGTGCGTCGTGCTGTCAGGCTCTCGCCTATTCGTTTCTCTCTTTCCTTTACCCTCTACATCTTTCCCTCCCGCATTCTGTTTTTGTCTGTCTGTGTGTGTGTGTGTGGGGTGTGTGTGTGGGGTGTGTGTGTGTGTGGTGTGTGTGTGTCACCATTTTAAAAATAGACCAGACAGACACTGCTTCCCTCCCCCTCATTCTCTCAATCACTCACACGCTTGGCGTTTAAGCACCTTTTCTTTGATGAACTCCCAGATGATCCTGGTCATCTCATCTCCGTCCATCTCCACCACCGGCTTCGCCACCTTGATACGTTTATCGGCATCTGTCAAATGAAACAAAAACATCTTTCCATGAGCCTGTTTTTCTTTCTTTAAGGGACTGTTTCTTCCCACTCATGAGACAACCGGAAATTAGTGGTTCCTCAAAGAGGAGGATAATAAAGACATATAAAGCCCCATTTACACCACCAGAGACTACGGAGTGCTTGCTAGTAAGCGTTCTACCTTGAATGTCACCACCACTAAATGCATTTTATGCTGACACTGACAACTTTTATGCTGCTAAATATCAGTATTATGGAGGGAAGAGATTGGTAAAATACCCATTGTGACAGATGGGGAAAAAAGTATTTAGTCAGCCTCCAATTGTGCAAGTTATCCCACTTAAAAAGATGAGAGAGGACTGTAATTTTAATCATAGGTATACCTAAACTATGAGAAACAAAATGAGAAAAAAAAAAAATCCAAAAAATCACATTGTATGATTTTTAAAGAATTAATTGGTAAATTCCTCAGGAAAATAAGTATTTGGTCACCTACAAACAAGCAAGATGTCTGGCTCTCACAAACCTGTAACTTCTTCTATAAGAGGCTCCTCTGTCCTCCACTCGTTAACCTGTATTAATGGCATCTGTTTGAACTCGTTATCCGTATAAAATACACCTGTCCACAACCTCAAACAGTCACACTCCAAAACTCCACCATGGCCAAGACCAAAGAGCTGTCAAAGACACCAGAAACAAAATTGTAGACCTGCACCAGGATGGGAAGACTGAATCTGCAATAGCTAAGCAGCTTGGTGTGAAGAAATCAAATGTGAGAGCAATTATTAGAAAATGGAAGACAAACAAGACCACTGATAATCTCCCTCCATCTGGGGCTCCACGCAAGATCTCACACCGTGGGGTCAAAAGATAACAAAGACTGTGGGGTCAAAATGATCCCAGAACCACACGTGGGGACCTAGTGAATGACCTGCAGAGAGCTGGGACAAAAAGTAACAAAGGCTACCATCAGTAAAACACTGCGCCGCCAGGTACTCAAATCCTGCAGTGACAGACGTGTCCCCCTGCTTAAGCCAGAACATGTCCAGGCCCATCTGAAGTTTGCTAGAGAGCATTTGGATGATCCTGAAGAGGATTGGGAGAATGTCATATGGTCAGATATAAAATATAAAATATAACTTTTTGGTAAAAACTCTACTTGTCGTGTTTGGAGGAGAAAGAAGGCTGAGTTGCATCCAAAGAACACCATACCTACTGTGAAGAATGGGGGTGGAAACATCATGCTTTGGGCTGTTTTTCTGCAAAGGGACCAGACGACTGATCCGTGTAAACGAAAGAATGAATGGGGCCATGATCGTGAGATTTTGAGTGAAAACCTCATTCCATCAGCAAGGGCATTGAAGATGAAAATGTGGCTGGGTCTGTCAGCATGACAATGATCCCAAACACACCGCCCGGTCAACGAAGGAGTGGCTTCTTAAGAAGTATTTCAAGGTCCTGGAGTGGCCTAGCAGTCTCCAGATCTCAACCCCATAGAAAATCTTTGGAGGAGTTGAAAATCCGTGTTGCCCAGCGACAGCCCCAAACATTACTGCTCTAGAGGAGATCTGCATGGGGGAATGGGCCAAAATACCAGCAACAGTGTGTGAAAACCTTGTGAATACTTACAGAAAACGTTTGACCTCTGTCACTGCCAACAAAGGGTATATAAAGTATTCAGATGAAATTTTGTTATTGACCAAATAATTATTTTCCACCATAATTTGCAAATAAATATTTTAAAATCATACAATGTGATTTTCTGGATTTTTTTTTTTTTTCATTTTGTCTCTCATAGTTGAGGTTATACCTATGATGAAAATTACAGGCCCTCTCATCTTTTTAAGTGGGAGAGAACTTGCACAATTGGTGGCTGACAAAATACTTTTTCCCCCACTGTATATACATAATAAAAATCTATTAAAAATCAACACGCTCTATACCACTCCAGTCATCTATCTGTGCCGAATGTACAAATGCTATCTGGGTCTACACACTCTTAAATTGTCTTTCATAAAAAATAAAAAAAAAGGATATGTGTTGCATGCATCATCTTAACATCGTCTCTGTGCATGATCATAGGTATACATAAAACAGTGAAATTACAATGTATGCAACACTGCTCTCTATAATCTAAACCAATTTTGTAATACAAGGCTATTCTTAAGATTATCATCATACACTACCGTTCAAAGGTTTGATGTCAGTAAGATTTTGAACACTTATTCAGCAAGGTTGCATTAGATAGATCAAAAGTGACAGGAAAGTTTTTCATTGACACACATTTTCTATTTTAAATAAATGCTGTTCTATTTAAATTTCTATTCATCATAGAATTCTGAAAAATGTAACACCATTTCCACAAAATAGTAAGCATCACAACTGTTTTTAACAGTGACAATAATAAAAAATAAAAAAATCTGCATTTTAGAATGATTTCTAAAGGATCATGTGACACTGAAGACTGGAGTAATGGCTGCTAAAAATTCATCTTTGCCATCACAGGAATACATTACTTTTTATAATATATTAAAATAGTGAAGCTATTTTAAATGTGAAAAATATTTCACAACATTACGGTTTAACTGTTTGATGTTGTTGTTGTTTTTTGTATCAAATAAATACAGACTTAGTGAGCATAAGAGACTTCTCAAAAAAAAAAAAAAAACTACCAACCACAAACTTTTGAAAAGTAGTGTAAAAAAACATGCAATCTGCTGTTGACCTTCTTATGAACTATATAATTTCTTTATATTTATATTTACAACACAGTTTGCACTGTGGTTTTGTTACTTCTAGTTAGGGCTTGACAGTACAACTGTATACACCATCTCAACTCTAGTGTTACAAAAAAGGTGATGAAAAAAAAGGCATTAGCACATGGTTATTTCACATACTGTATGTAGTGCCCTTTAAAATTTCAAAAACACCCTAGGCAAAGTTTTAGACAATATGATCATAAGCTTTTATCATTTCTTGGCATAAATCCATTGAAGTAACTTGCAATTATCATTGAAGAACTGCAATTCATAATAATGGCAATCTAAACATTTGGCAGCTGTAATGCCTGATTACTGGATTAAACTGGCCCAGGTTGCATTATTAAAGATTATTGGGTTAGCACACTTTTAAAGCTTTACTGGCTGATTGCCAATTAAGGTTAATAGATAACAGACCAATTAGAACACAGTTTAGAGATGCTTTATAAATAGTTCTAGTATTTTTCTATGTCTTGAATTCATTCGTTTTTGTTTTATTATAGGTTGTGTTGTAAATTATCAATGCAAAGTAATCACAAAATGATAAGGATTTGTGCAGTTATTGTCCAAACCCCCACTTTACCTAAGGAATTTCCAAACCATGATAAAGATAAATTACTCATACCACCCACTCCTGCTTGCTGCTAAAAGGACCTATTTGCAGCAATTTCATGTATTAAATGTCTTCTTTAGTGTTTCAAACACTTTTTTTATGCCACTACTTTCCACTAAAGCAAGCAAGCAAGTAGAGGTCATCTCACTCTCCCCTTCTCTCAGTGGGGGCAAAGCAGAGGAAGGAGGGAGAGGCATGGAGGGAATAAAGTGACTTTGTTACACTTGCCAAGTTCCTGCTCCTGCTAGAGAGCCACTCCATCTAAAAAGTCAGCAAAGCTGTCAAAAACAGTAAAAGAGCTCATAAAAGACAAGATGCTGTCAATAAAGCTTGGCATAATCACCTTTATAAGCACTGAGGGTAAAACATTTACCATACACCACTGATGTAACACTTTATAAACTACATCTTCAATCTATTTCAGCAGCCACAGGTCACGTACATCAAGTCACAGTTCAGACCCTGTGAACATTTCAATCAAGTTGAATTGCAGCATGACATATAAAGACGTTTTATGCAACACATACTAATGCAAGAGCCTTATATAAAAGATAAATTAGAGTATTTCAGCAAATCCAAGATATCACCAAAACTAAGCTAAAGAAGGGGCAGAAAAAACATCTTTCAGATAGAGTTACTGTTTAGCACAGCTGTGTCAACCAAACGTGCATTATGGGTAAGGCCTTTCACTTGAAACCTGACTGGGTTCATATACAAAAAAATTACATAAACAGGGAATCCTGGGGAAAAGAATCCTCTCACTAGTCATAAGCCCTGGCACAGTGTGCTAAAGGGGGAGGATGAGTATAAGGGTAGGATTATGTAAGCTTCAATGCCCTGTTTCTAACAACACTGCAGCCATCTGCACAGCGAACGATTCCTCCCATGAACAATACATTTATGCCGAGCTGCGGCATGAACTAACGTGCCATGATGGACTGCAGATAGCTCATGTTTCCTCTAACTTTCTCTGAAATCTCATCCAATGGGAAATTGAGAATCTGCAAACAATGCTGAACAAGATCATGTGATCTACAATCCAATGGCCTTGAGTTAGGCCTATTCTTATTGGCAATTGAATGTGATAAAATAACATGCTTCACATGTATTGAGCATAAAATAGCACGCTGCCACTTTACTCCTACACTACTGTACAATGGATGATACTCTGACATTGCACTAGAACCCAGCTGGTGCCACATTACCTATTTTAAGAACCTTTTCTAAACACGTTTAAACACAAATAGTAGCTTCTAAACTACTATTTACTTTTAATGCAATAATGCTTAACCTAAATTCAATTTGTCAGTCTGATGAAGAGCCTGCATGCTCGAAATGTCACCTGTGTGATAGTCTCTTATTACATTTTTGTATTTTTGGAGCGTAGGTGTCTCAAATTTTTTTGTTTCCATTATCAATTTACTCCTGTGGTTGCAAAACTGAGTTTATTAGCACCATTACTCCAGTCTTCAGCGTCACATGATCCTTCAGAAATCATTCTAATATGCTGATTTGGTGCCCAAGAAACATTTCTTACTATTATCAATGTTGAAAGCAGTTGTGCTGCTTATATGTTATACTTTTTTTTCAGGAATTTTTGATAAACGAAGTTCAAAAGAACAGCATTTATTTGAAATAGAAGTATTTCCCATCATAAATGTCTTTACTTTTGATTTTTTTCAACTAAATAACATGCATACTGACCTCAAACGTCAAAAATAAATATTTAATGTCTTGTTACATGTTCTGCACCATGGCTCCTAGAACCACAGTATTTCATTTCTGTACCTCCAACTAAACTGGCGGTGCAACCAAGAAATTGTTTATTTAAAAATGTGTCATTTACACACTTAAATCATTCCAAATCCACAATGAATAGATGATATAATTTGTTCGCAAACTATTCCTTTTTAGCCTTATAAAAAGGAAAAGGTCAAGTCAACCCACGTGTATCTAAGCCTCTACACAAAGCATGTGGTCAGCACATCATATCGCAAGTAATCTCTCCCACATGACCCTCTGATTTTCAGTTGTCAAGGACATTTGCAAACACAAGCGTACACTTGTGCTCCACACTTGAAGGTCAGTAGTTAAAAAAAAAATCCATGAGGTGAGTATGTTCACATGGAGTCCTCACAAATCATTTGGGCCACTTTCCAACTGATGACCTACAAAAGTTGCTCAAGAGTGACCCGGAGAGAAAGTGGCTTAAATTAGATTTTACAAAGATGCTGTGCCATGGAGTTACTAAAATAAATGTGTGAAATGACTAACCAGCTGGGTTGACAAAAGCAGATGTTCAGTTGCTTCTCTTGATAGTGAAAAAACATCACTACTTAATAGAACAAATCTTTAATTTATACACATAATTTTCACACCCCAAATATAGTTTTTTATTGGGATATTGTTACAATACATGATATATAATATGACTGCATATTACATACATATAAATATGAAGAAATTATAAATTCAGGCATGAACATACACAAAAAAAAAATGCTGGGTTAAAAAACCAATTCTGGGTTATTTGGCAACCCAGCACTGGGTAAATATTAGACAGAACACATGCTGGGTTATTTTAACCCAGCTAGTTGGGTTTTATACATTAACCCATTTACTGGGTTGTTTTTTGACATAGTGCTGGGTCAGTCAACCTATTGAAGGTTTTTCATTTTAAATAAGAAAAATGTAATTAAAATCTGTTTTATATAGGACAAGAACAGTTCATATAGAATATTTTTTGTTCAATGTCAAGTCAGTCTTTTACAATCATGAAATCTTCAAAAACATTCAGTAAAGGTATTAGGACGTGACAGGAGCAGCCAATGGGAATCTGTGGGAAGAAAACTGGTATCAGTAGGCTGTTCCAGTTTATTAAATGACATATTCATTACTTATCTTATATTCATGTTTAAAAAGTTACATCAAAAACAGCTTTACCTCGTGCCATCTTGTCTGTCCGACATTTAAGTTTCAACCCGTCAAACACATAGCACGTCAGTTAGGGTTACAGTTGCGTCGCTAGAGCACAGGATCAATAGCACTCCTGTTGTAGTCAGTGGAGTACACAGAAACTTTGTTACATATAACAGTGAAGTAGCGTCGTGTTTCAGCCCTGGTCGAGCATTATTTTGACTGTAGGTGAAACTTCCGTGGTGGCAACGTTCACTTTGAGTGTAGATCCAGTGAATGCTGTGTTTGTAGAAGGCTAGAGTTCCAAGCAGATGTTAGCTGGGATGTACATTTAAACAAAAAAAAGGAAATATGTTAGGCTACAGAAGTTTTCCTATTTATACAGAATAATTTGATAGGAATACAATAATAGATACCTTAATTCCATTCAGGAAGTTTCCCGTCAGTCAAGTTTCTCTTAGGAGTTAGGACAGAACACAAAATGACCACTGACAAACGTATCCAGTTTTAACCAGTTTGTCACAGACTACCCAACATTGGGTTACACTGACCCAGCGCTGGGTATGTGAGGGGGTACATCATTTGTATTGACTGTAAAAAAAAAAAATGACCCAGCACCTGGGTAAAACAATATTAAAATGAACCCAATAAAATGACCCAACAATCTGAACCCAGCATTCGGGCTAAAAAAAATAACCCAGCATTTTTTAGAGTTTAAGTAAATTAGATCAAGTTAAGTTTCAGAAAATGTCACAAAGGTTAATAAATGAGAAGTGTGGGCTACTCGCCTCTCCTTATACAACCCATAACACCTCTTAGCAAAAGTCAAATCCAACCTTGTGAATTTAATGAGAGAGAACATGCAAGTGTGCTTGGCACTGTGCCTGAACTGATGTTAATAAAGACAACCTGAAATGCAAGACAACTTCTTGATACAAGACCGCTATGCATTGCATAAACTGTGGATGGCACTTCACCTATATTATAAACTCAATGAAAGACCCATAATCACCCAACACGCCTTAGGGAACGAGGCATTCTAACACAACCATTCCGTGCCAAATCTCACGCCTTCTAATAAACTTGGCAATACGAATGTTTTAATGTGGTATCCCTCAAGTGCAAAAGGTTGGTTCTATCATCACACGTAGTCATTCGGATGTGATGCATGAGTCCTGGTGTTAATTAGAACCAGCCCATTCAGAGTAAAGGTGACCCGGAGGACACAAGGGCTGGTGTACGCCAAGTAAACCACCTACATTTGGACAATCCTCCATGACAACTGATTACCTAACACAGAGGAGCAGCTAGTGTCAGGACATGACACCAATTCATTCACAGCTGTGCCTGAGGTCCTGCTTTTCAGTTGTCCCTTGTTTCAAAGTAACACCCTAAGATACATGTTTCAGAAGACAACCCTTAATCGATCAGTAAGTCCAAACGTTAGTACAGTTGCTGCATCAAACAAGCCATTTAAATCAATGCAGCCTAGTAGGGCATATAAAACTAGGGTGAAAAAAATGTGCTATGGTTTAGTAGTCAAATATCATGCTTAAGAAATCAGATAATGTGCTTGTTGGTCATTTACATCTTAATTGTCATGATCTGCACTCATCAATGGTAAAATAAGAGTACCGGCCAGGCCGGTTGACCTTGAAATGATTTCATAACGCAGTACAAGCAAAACACAGACAAAACCCCACATGAAGACTCAAATAACTGGTTACCGAAATATTTTACATCACAGAGCTGTTCGGTTGCATGCTTATAATTACATTTGCAGCAGTATTTTAAGCGCGAATGGTTTCAGAAGTCCGCCGTCCTTGTGTGCAACCCATCCAGGGGATTCACTCGCCAAAAACACACTCAAATGACTCTTACAAAGCCGTCAAATTGTTCAAACGCGCAATGATGTTAATAAGACAGGCTTTGCCTTTAAGAAACGATAACGTAAGCACAATGGTTTAAATGCAGCTAATATGTCGTTTTATGTTGCTCCTTTTTTTAAAAGACATCGTATAGGCGAACAAAGGAGCGCGACTTCTGCTAATGCTGCCGAGCGACTCCCGCTGCACGTACAACGTTACCGCGAAAATAACACTGTGCTGTGGCGCTGCCGAAGCCGCGAAGAGACGGAAATATGCAAGCTGGCGAACTGAGAAGAAACACAACGGGCTGCAGCCGGCGTTTTCCGATACAAGCATGTGGCAGGGAGATTTCAATTTAAAAGCCCATCGTCTCAGATAAGCATTAACCGGTGTTAAAGCGCCGCTTAATGCGGCTTTATTGGCACATCTATAGACAATTGTGGAAGCGGAAAACTCACAGTTCCTCTGTTGCAAACTCTGGCAAGACGCTGGAGCAAGAACGGCGGGGGTTTTGGAAAGAGTAGCGGCGGACCTAGTGAGAGAGCTGAGGACCTTCAGGTAACCTGCCATGTTTTGTTTTTTTTCTCGCCTCAAACACTAGAGCTTGCTGCCCGACTTCACTCCGGTCGAAGGAAGGGTCGAATGAATCGGAGCACACAGCAATAAACGTAGCTCTTCTCCGCCTCCGTCTCTGGGCCGACGTCACCATTACATGGGGTAAGGACTGAAACTCATCGATGCGGTGACTGGCCAACCATATGTCAATAAGCAACACATCGATGATCCACCTGGTGACTTTTGATAACGCACAGTTTGCACGTGCCCGTTCATGTTGTTAACCCCGGGCGTCCGGGGTTATTTCCGATTTTTTTTTTACTTTCGGTAAATGTCCCCATTTTCAAAATTCTCAAAATAAAAATGTACTTTCAGTATTACTTTCATTGAATGTCAGTATGTAAAAAAAAAAAGTATGTCGTTTAATTTGTGATTTTGGCATAAGTAAGACTATCTAAACGACACAAAACAGGCAAATAACCTCTTCACATTCCGTTGTCTGGTTGCTGAGCAGCCCCGCTAATTTTAGACGGGTTGGGTTACCATACTGGGTGAAAGAATGGGAGGTGCGCAGTGTGATTGTGCGCATGCGTCGTATAGCTACTGCAGGTCATTTCAAGGTGCCGAAAGCTAGAGTGTCTGGTTGAGTGGTTGTACCCTTTTTTCTAAATTATATTATATACTAGTGCTGTTGACAAATACTATTATACGTTTTATGTTCTGTTTCAGATCAAATACTGTGTTATGCAATTATTATATGAATATAATTTATTACACACACACAGGTTTGTTTTTGTGGTTTGTGGGGACTCTCCATAGGCGTAATGGTTTTTATACTGCACAAACCGTATTTTCTATTGCCCTACACCAACCCTACCCCTAAACCTACCCCTCACAGGAAACTTTCTGCATTTTTAGATTTTCAAAAAAGGTCATTCTGAATTATTTATAAGCCTTTTGAATTACGGGGACACTGAAAATGTCCTTATAAATCACCTTCTCGTTGTAATACCTATGTCATACCCATGTTATTATACAAATTTGTGTCCTCATAAACACACACTAATAATTGCACACACACACACATATTTATTAACACTCTTAATAGGCTACTTGCTGAAATTAGACAGTGTTGGCAGTATCAATGTTCTCTAGCTCTGTGACAAATAAATCAGCATTTCACAGTCTATTCTGTCCAAAGTCTTAGAAAAGAAAAGAAAGTTCAAATTTAAATTCCTCAAATACTTCACATGATTCTGACAAGGGAACAGACTGAGTAGGAAATTCCATAGCCTTTCCAGTTTATGTCTGTATTGTTGTCATGTCAGTCTAGGCTCATTCTAAAATTCAGCATGCAAATATTACTCCACTGACCCTCATGTCAATATGACCTCTGTTATCATTCAGAGGTCTGAAATATGTGTAGTTCACAGTGAATTGTTTACTCTACAGTGTTGGTCTGCTTACAGTACTCACTCTGCATACTAGGTCAAAGCCAAAAAAAATTCACAGCTGGAACTGGTTCACCATTGAATTACTCCTCTGTATTTATAATTATGAACAACAGGACAGTGTGGTACTGATGAGAAAATTCTGCCATGTGGTTACATTTTAGGGCAGAAATAACAATGTGCCAATAGACACAACAGTATTTATCAGCCAATATTTTATAGTAATAATAATAATGAAATATTTTTGTATTGATTGTTTTAGGCTTAAATGCTGTCTTAAGCTAACAATGTGTTTAAATAATGCCTTTTTATCCTTTTTATCATTTATAATCCATTTAGAGGCGAGATGTTACAGAATGTCCACCAGGGGTCAGTAAGAACTCATTATTACATTTTTTGTGAAGATGATAGAAAGGTTTCCAGTTCAGTTTTTATTGAGTATGTAACATACTAAATAAAATTTCATACACCTACAGTGATTATTTTTAATTCGGTATGTTGTTACACATCCAGTATTGCGAGTTGTCTGTAACAGATTATTTGTATTGAGTGAAGTAATTTGTCATCCACAGAGGCGAACTTCATTATTTGAGTGAAAGTACAGATACTACTGGTCAAATACTACTCCCACTATAAGTGAAAGTTGTAAAGACAGGTTTTTACTTAAGTAAAAGTACAAAAGTACATGCATTGTTTTATTGTCACATTGTTGTATACTTACAATGCCTTATGCCACTAATGCAACCTACTGAATACACTGATTAGCTTGTATTATCTTTGGAATTAAGAGCTTTTATGTTACCAAACCTATAGAAATGGAACAACTGAATGAAGATAATCGACTTTATTTTTTTATTTACCACTCCTACAGCTACATTGAACTCATTTTAATACTTGTTTAAAAGTTACAAATTTATTTTTCAAAGAGATATTGAAGGCTATGATATGGTTAATTTTAGGCAAACAAAGCAAACATTGAAAAGAAAACTAATCTTTAGTCTTTCAGACTTTTCAGAATACTGGAACATACTCTCTCAGTATGGCCATGGATGTGCAAGTTGAGCCACAGAACCGTCTTTTTGAATCCTGACATCAACTGATCAGTGTTCATAAAATGCTCATAAATCAGTAAACGTCACAACATGTGGCAAGGGTTTGGTATTGTTTTCATTTGATCCATTCCGATTCTGATTCTGCTAATTGATTTCAATGCTTATCGATTCCCAGTTTAGATTCCAAAGTTGTAAAAAAGTGAAGTAAAACATTTGACCTGTGTGATCATTTAACCTATACTTATTGATAATATTGGCAAATATATATAATATATCTATATATATATATAGATATATAAGATATATATATAATATTAGAATATATATATATATAATATTATATATATATATATATAATATATGTATTTGTGCAGTGTTTTGACAATAACAATAATGTTCAGATGTATATACTTCATAAACCAGTTTTTAGCAGCAATTTACCAGTAGGCCTGAGTTGTAAGGTTTTTTTATGTATGTTAATAGCAGCCATTTTTGACGGATATATTAGCCTATCATTTGTATTGCCATAGTTTAACTACAAATATTAAACTATAAGTTACTATAAGAAAATACACTGAACAAAATTATAAAGCAACATTTTTGTTTTTGCCCCCATTTTTCATTAGCTGAACTCAAAGATCTAAGACTTTTTTTTGTACACAAAAGGCCTATTTCTCTCAATATTGTTCACAAATCTGTCTAAATACATGTTAGTGAGCACTTCTCCTTTGCCAAAATAATCCATCCACCTCACAGGTGTAGCATATCAAGATGCTGATTAGACAGCATGATTATTGCATTGGTGTGCCTTAGGCTGGCCACAATATAAGGCCACTCTAAAATGTGCAGTTTTACAGCATTGGGGGTCCGGGGGGTCCGAAAAACCAGTCAGTATCTGGTGTGACCACCATTTCCCTCACGCAGTGCAACACATCTCCTTAGCATAGAATTGATCAGGTTGTTGATTGTGGCCTGTGAAATGTTGGTCCACTCCTCTTCAATGGAAGTTGCTGGATATTGGCAGGAACTGGAACACGATGTCGTATACGCGATCCAGAGCATCCAAACATGCTCAATGGGTGACATGTCATGTGGTGAGTATGCTGGCCATGCAAGAATGGGGATGTTTTCAGCTTCCAGGAATTGGGTACAGATCCTTGCAACATGGGGCCGTGCATTATCATGCTGCAAAATGAGGTGATGGTCGTGGATGAATGGCACAAAAATGGGCCTCAAGATCTCATCACGGTATCTCTGTGCATTCAAAATGCCATCAATAAAATACACCCGTGTTCGTTGTCCATAACATACGCCTGCCCATACCATAACCCCACCGCCACCATGGGCCACTCGATCCACAAAGTTGGCATCAGCAAACCGCTCACCCCCACAACGCCATACACGCTGTCTGCCATCTACCCTATACAGTAAAAACTGGGATTCATCCGTGAAGAGAAACCCTCTCCACAGTGCCAGACGCCATCGAATGTGAGCATTTGCCCACTCAAGTCGGTTTACGACGACGAACTGCAGTCAGTCGAGACCCCGATGAGGACGACGAGAATGCAGATGAGCTTCCCTGAGACGGTTTCAGACAGTTTGTGCAGAAATTCTTTGGTTATGCAAACGATTGTTGCAGCAGCTGTCCGGGTGGCTGGTCTCAGACAATCTTGGAGGTGAAGATGCTGGATGTGGAGGTCCTGGCTGGTGTGGTTACACGTGGTCTGCAATTGTGAGGCCGGTTGGATGTACTGCCAAATTCTCTGAAAAGCCCTTGGAGACGGCTTATGGTAGAGAAATGAACAGAAATGAACATTCAATTCATGGGCAACATCTCTGGTGGACATTCCTGCAGTCAGCCTGCCAATTGCACGCTCCCTCAAAACTAACGACATCTGTGGCATTGTGCTGTGTGAAAAAACTGCACATTTTAGAGTGGCCTTCCTTTTATTGTGGCCAGCCTAAGGCACACCTGTGCAATAATCATGCGTCTAATCAGCATCTTGATATGCCACAACTGTGAGGTGGATGGATTATCTCGGCAAAGGAGAAGTGCTCACTAAACACAGATTTAGACAGATTTGTGAACAATATTTGAGAGACATAGGCCTTTGTTGTACATAGAAAATCTTAGATCTTTGAGTTCAGCTCAAGAAAAATGGGGGCAAAAACAAAAGTGTTGCGTTATAATTTTGTTCAGTGTATATATAAATTGTGGTTATTGGTATTTTTATACAAAGTACATATTAGGTACTATAAGTGAGTGGGACTTGTAAATTGTGGATACTGTGATGTCTTTGCCGCAATACCTAGTTCAAATAGTTACTATAGTTAAAAACATGGTGAATTTAATGAGTTAAAACAAATACACATTGCAAGTCCCACACAGAATAAAAAACTATTCCATTTTCGCTGTCATGTAGATACAAGGTGTTAGGTCATTTTTATTTTACCGTATGCGATCATTTATCTTTATGGATCTTGATTTCGTAGCGCTATGCTATGTAAGCTATGTAAAATACACTGCACGATTTTTGGCTGTCCCCGACGAAAGATTGCCATCGTGAAACAATCGTGGCGATTTCTGTGATCGTGGATCTAATCGGTGGTCCTATGTTACAGTGAGGGGGGGAGGTTTCAACGAAGGGTTTTCCGGTCTTGCGACCCAAGCTAGCCTACGAGTTTCGACAGTGTCAGGAAATTCAGCATGATCAACGCACCAGTGGGCTATTTACGAAACCGAACGTTTTACGACAGCAAATTGAGCGTACGGTCGTTTCAACGCAAAATTTGGAATCATATCACACCAAACAATTTTGGGTGAAATGCGCAGTTTGTCCTGTAAACTATGCATGAAAAAAGAAAAAAACATATCAGCTGCTAAATTCAAATCTGCATTGACTGGCAGGCACAGAGCCAGAGACACAAGCGTTTTTAAAGCGCTGCGCATTATAACCAATCCCATACTATTATGTTGAGTTTATGAATACAAAGACCAATCAGAGGCATTCAGATGAGTCACCGCTGAAACACGCTGCTTCGTCACTGCGCGCGCTGGCTGACTGAAATCTCTGGCTAATTATCTCATCAGAAACAACAAAGTGAAGATGTACGAATGTAAGTAATATATTAATTTTACAGTGTAAACCGCTTTAGAGATTATTATGGGAGTTTGAGAGTGCTTGAATTCGCTGGAGTGAAGTGTAAACGTTCTTTGCTCTCTTTTTATACAATGAAAGTGTTATAGGCTAATTAACTTACAATGTTTTTATTAAATTCACATTAAATTCAAAGTAAATACAGAAACCATTTTAATGGATTTAATGATTAAAAAATTGAGGTTTGAAATGTTGTCATGTTATCTGGTTGTGGAAATCATAAAGTTCTGTGATGGTGTATTTTTATTTATTTATTTATAATTTTTTTCGTAGAGACATAAGACAATTATCTGTTTGTGGCTGCTGTGTCATATGACAAGCATGAGAGCCCCCCCCCCCTCTTTATTCCTGTCAACTCAAAAATGATGCCTCTGACACTACAATACAAAATTATTTGTCAAATAAATGAAACATTCATTTTAGTTGAAATTGTTATAGATTACATCTAGATTGCAGCGATACATGACATGGTGAAAAGACTGAATGAATAAAGGGAGCTTAAAGTAGTTTTAATTTATTATTATTGCATTTTAAAAATTGTGCCCCTAAACGCCAAGGCCACCCCACACCAACCCCACCAGTGACTGCGGTCCAGAACCGCCCCTGCATGTCGGTGAAACACACAGCAGATAACACCTCACTATAAATATGTGTTTTTTCGCTTTATTATTCTTATTTCGCCTTTTTAGAGCACGTTTAGCTGATGCCTAGCGCAGAAGTTAAATGTTATGCAGAGTTCACACTGCACGATTTTAGCCCGATTTTTCTCTCGCCGATAGGTTTTGCGAAATCGCTGACAAATGCCCGAAATTGGAGGCAAATCTGTGCTCGTTCACGCGAGTGACAATCATGGAGTGTGAATTATCAAAGGCGCGATCTGAGGGAATCGCTGACGCCTGTGAAATATTTGGCATGCTAAGTATCTGGAGCTGTCGGCGATTCACAATAACGCTGTGTGAAATGAGTTCTGACTGAAAAGCACATCGCGATGACCTACAGCCAATGAGGGACCAAGATACAGGGCAGAGGGAAGTTCGGGGAGGAGTTATATGAAAAGTAGTTTGCGAACCAGTGTTGCCAAATTGCCGGTTGTTTTTTGTGTCAGCAGGTTTAAGTGATCCCAATAATGTGATATTTAGGCCCTGGGATGTGAATTGTACCAGGAGAACCCCGCCAAAAAAAATTGTATTTAACCCCGAATGCGATTTTTACTGGGGGACCTCCTCAAAAGCAATTGGGCTATTTTCAGGTTTTGAGTAGTTATTGGGCGGGTTTTGTAGCAAAAACCTGGCAACCAGGCACCAGACAGAGCTGTCGGCGATTCTCCCTATTGTAAAGTCATGCAGCGTGTAACCTCCTGTCGTCGTTCCATCGTGCAATGTGAACACAGCAGCAACTGAATGCTACCCCAGATAGTCACGCAGTGTGAAAACAACGGCGATCCGACGAGTTTGAAAATCGTGCAGTGTGAACTCGGCAATTCGTGGGAAGGTACAAGGTTGCAAGATCTTGTGTAAAAAATCAGCCAACCTCCATTCAAAGCTAGGCGGGGAAAACTGCAGCTTAGAAATATGTAAAAATTGGCACACACTGGGAAGGATCCTGGCAGATCGCAGGCCGGATTTTTGCAGAAAAAAGGGTTCAGTGAATCTGAAAATGCACACACTGGAAAAACTGGTACATATAACCACTACTTGGGGACCTTGATATAAATATAGTAAAAAGTACGATATTTGTCTTTCAAATGTAGTGAAGTTGAAGTAGCAAGTTTCCAGAAAAAATAATACTCAAGTAGTACAGATACTCAAAAAGTGTGCTTAAGTATAGTACTCAAGTAAATGTACTTCGTTACTGTCCACCTCTGGTCATCCATAACAAACATCTCTTTATCGTGGTTTATAACATCACAGTTTGGATATATAAACAACAGTTATTACGTTATTTTACAACCAACCTATTTATGGAATTACTGCTTTAGGAGCATTACGAACAACCAAGGAATCAGCTTAGTCAACAATTACTCATATGGTAAATGCTAAACAAACACCATAGGTTATCCAGGGATTTTAACACACAACAGTCAGAGTAAACAGTTTACAGAGAATGGTGTGAAAAACAAGCAAAAAATAAATGAGCTAGTGAGGGACAATTCTGTCCGTGAACATGTCTTGGTTCAAGCTGACAAGAAAACAACAGATTTTACTTGTTAACACCTATTCTGGCTTTCCGTGTGCATTTTCCATCCTGGAATCATTCGTTCACAATTGAACAAATACTTATAGCCCAAACTATACCTTTGAAAGAGGACCCTCTACAATCCATTATTGCAGTTTGTTAAGATTTCCTATGACTTTCCACTTTACAGTGAATTAGATCTGGAAGAAGAAACTAGTTGACTACAGTTAAGGGTCTCGTCTCAGGAGATGTCTGCGTTGTTACTCCTTTGAAATTTACAATCAATTTAACCCACATATTTCTACTTTTTTATGACCACAGTGACTACTAATCTAAACCAGTAGCTCCTTTAGGGGAAGGAGAATGACACAGATATGAAACTAGGGATCTGAATGCTGCAACAATGGGTCTGTCCTGCTCAACATAACAGGTGCTTTCACGGTCATTTGAAATTTCAGGCTTTGTGATTAGAAAGACCAGATTGTACAGTTTGTTACAGACATTTATTCAAAATATACAAGATACTACATACAAAAATACTATGCATCAAACGATGTAAACATGAGCGCAACCAATAGTATGCCTCACAGTTTTAATATAAGACAGTTGTGATAAAACCTTTTCACATGGTCTCATTTGTGGCTAATTGATCATTTAAATGTAACAATTTAATAATTTAATCTCAGTTTTTTACTATTGAATTGCATGTGTGTATATTGAAATGCATCTGTTGATTGCTTATGTTTAATGTCTTAATTCCGGGGAAATTAGTGAGGAGTTAGCCAGCTAACTCTAGTACTACAGAACATTTACTATTTGACAGCCATGTGCAGTCAAACATTATTAAACTTTATAGCAGCAATGAATCTGAAGCACTTTGCATTTGCACAAAAAGTTTAACATTAGCACATTAGTTCTACCACATAACATTGGCTGACAAATGGATAAACCTATGTTCACATTTGTCTGTACAATAGTCAATGGTTTATCACAAGGCATGTTCCGCTACAGACTTTACCTAAATATATTATGATACTCTGTGATCAAAGTATTACTTAGCCATTTTTGTCATGTGATTTCTTACTTGCAGCATATTGATTCTAATATTGTGATTCAAATGCTGCTTAATAATATTTTATTAAAAGTAATATGTGATGCAGAACACCGTTTACTCTTCCTCAAAGGCACTATACTCTAATTAGCTACAAACATTCAATCTCTTGAACTCATCATGGAACGAACTGACACTTTATATATGTAAAGACTGTCAACCTAGCAAGGTTTCAGGGCTCAACGACTATATGAGTCATCTTTGCTTTACGAAGTAAGTCATAATTACACTTGCAATGTATTATTGCAACTGATGTAGGATGTAATCAATTACAAGAGACAGATTCCCCTATAATTAGCTCACAGATGGTCAGTATTTCTTAGACTCTAGATAGGATATGCATGTAATGATACATCTGCACAAAGGCATTATTAACATCAACATTAAAAAGCTAACATATTGTAAGTATAACGATAAGAGAAAAATTCTCTTCTTGCTACAATTCACAACCCGATTTGCTTTTCTTGCAGGACCTCCAGATTTATAATCAGGAGCCAATGGAATGCTTTCTTTTAATGGGTATGATCTGGTGACCTCTCTGCTCCATTTTGACAGTATGGTTTTGTATTCACTCTCCTGTCTGCCTTAATGAATCTCATGGAGAGATGTCTAGACTTTGAAGATATACAGATATTTCTGTCTCTGTTTGTGTTTGCAGCAGAAGAGCCAAGCTTAGAACTAGCTGTAGTCAAGCTGCCAAATTCAATCTTCATTCGCAAGAGAATAATAGCACACTCTCTCACCTACTCTTTAAGAGGACAAACACTACCTTTGTTGCGGAATGGAAAATTGCACACTTCTTTGTTGTATTTTTGTGACTGTTGTTAAACCCATTTCCACCAACATTTATTTTGAAAATGAGTTCTGTGGGTGGTAGGAAGTGACAGTCTAAGCTTACACTATAACGTTACATCATATATTAAATCTAAACTAACCTTTTCATTAGAGTTTAGTTTTCAGTTGCTTTTTCAAAAATTCTCTTTTTGCTAATTGAAACTAGCAAGTAGATTAACCTCTTGATACATTATCCCTTTGCCCTAAATGGCTACATTCATTGCAAACTACCTACAATTCTATTACAGGTACCACCTGTTTTCCACCTGCCTAAGCATCAACATTATCCAAAATCTAAGACGTATATTTATGATCTTAAAGTTGCTACATCTACAGAGACTGAGTTTCATGATTGATGGTTGAGCTCTTCAAAGTTTGAAAGCTGCTTCATCTGTTCCACTTGCATAGAGTGCCTTCTCACAAGCTTCTTCTTCGTCCTGAGGTTTCCTCTCTTTGGTGAGTTGGGTGCTATGGGCGCTATTGGTCTGATACCTGCTGCAAGTGGGGATGAGGGTTTGCTGCTTGCCCCTATATCTGGAATCGGGGGGTTAGGGTTGACATTTAATGGAGGAAGGTGACCTGGGCGGGTATGGGATATATAGTCCAGCAATAGCGTTCCAGAGCCGCGCCGCTCCAGTAGGCCAGGTGCTCTGCATCTGGCTGTGCTAGGGGAGGAGGTACTGGGATTGCTGTCCAAGGACTCTCGTGAGCCTGTAAGCATAGCAAGAGGGGATGTATTGAGCTTCCTCCTCTCCAGAGGTGCCTTAGGAGAGTCTAGCATGCTGGAATCTGAGTACAGCTGGGAGTCTGAGTCGTAGTGTTCGTTCCCCAGTCTCCTCCGGTGCACTGTGTCTCTGAGGCTAACTGGCCCCAAGTTTCCTCCAAAGCCCTCCTGCTCCGTGGGGACAGTGCTACGTCGTGCGAGGGGCTGGTGCTGTGCCAGAGATCTCTCATAGGAGACTTTGGAAGATGTCGGAAGGGATGAAGTTGGCGAGATTTTTGTGGTCTGATCTCCCACCATCGGAAACAAGATATCTTTTCCATCCACACTGTTATGCCGGGACAAAGTGCCTCTTTTAGACAGGCTCAGTCCATTGACACCTGCAACAACATCTTCATCCGAGTTGGCTCTCTTGCTCTCTTCATTTGCAGCCACCAAGACTGAGGGGGCAATCAGACCCCAAGGCTCTGACTGTAGACGCTTCAACTGGGGTAGACGAGCCCTCTTGGGGTTCACGGGCTTCTTACTGGGGGAAGTAAATCCATTGGAAAGTTTGGCTGCTGTGTTTGAGGCTGACTTAAATTTTGTTTGAAAATTGAATACAGTGTCTTGCTCCTCCTCTTTGCTGGGAGATGGCGATGCATGAAGATCTATCTCTGATGGTGAGGCACAAGGTGCAGATGAGGTCCTCTCATCCAACTCTGGAGAAGGAGGTACATTCAGGTACTGCTTGGTGGTTTTGGTTCCAGATGGCGATTTGTCAGTGGTAATGATGATGACCTCCTTGCCTTTGGCTTTGCAGGCATCAAGGAGAACTTTTAGGGTTTCTTTATCATCTGCATTGACAGCGTAGACTAAAGCAGAAGATGCATGACGGTCCTCCAGGCTTGGATCAGCCCCATTAGTCAGTAGAAGTGAGACCACCTCATGTCCTGCCCTGTGGCTGCATGCGTGCATAAGGGCTGTCCTTCCAGCTTTGTCTTGGATATTAGGGTCAGCTTTGTTGTCCAGAAGGTACTTGACGAGCTTAGCCTTGCTGACACTCTGCTGGTCAGAGTGTTTGGACATGCAGGCCACCATGAGTGGCGTCTCTCCACGATCGTTGCTTTCATTAATGTAGGCCCCACCTTCCAGGAGAAGCCTTGTAAGGCGCAAACGCCGAAGCCACACTGCTTTCAGCAGAGAGTTCCCATCTGTCCTGAGCTCCAGCACGTCAGCCATCACTCAGACTGGACCCAAATCAGCCTCAGTCCTGCAAGGCAAGAGCAGACTGCTGCTACAGTCATCAAACAGACCCCAGAGACATTTCCATGTCACAAACACTTCAAATTTTAGAGATAAGGAAAGGTGATGTTGATGTGTTAAACCTTGCATGAAATCACTAGACTGTTTGTTTTGAAGAGCCACCAGGTGGCAGCCTGAATGCGCAGGAATGAGTTATTGGAAGAGACGCTGAACTGACAGGTGGATCAGGTGCGAATGGAACTTTGAATTTGCGTGTTGTTTGTCTAAATGCGATTGAAATTTCTTAGATGAGTTGCATATCAAAACGTATTTACATATATACATATTTAAATTGGTTTTGTTAGTGACTGTTCTCAATATATATATATTTCCATTCAGCGACATTATTAAATAAATGAATTTCAGTTTTATCAGTTTTTTTCTTATTATCGTTTCTGTAGATTTATTTTATAGACTGCTTTTAAAGCAGTTGCTTTGGAATGAATAGTCGTCCTCAATTGTCTTGTTCCAGTTCTCGATCCACACAATACATTCAGATAAGTCCACTTGTAACTGTTTATATATATATATATATAATATATATAATTTATAATTTTTGAAATTGTAATGGGCTTATTAAAAACCAAGAAGGGTTTTAATCAAGGTTAGCTGATTGCATGTGATTTTGAATGTGGATATAGTATGACGGAATTAAAGGATTAATAATACATTTTAGTTTAGTGTGAATGATTTAAATATGTTTCGTGTTACATAGACTTCATATATTTGCGTTTTCAGATAATCACAGCGTTCGCGATTTGGCACTGTCCATGGTCCTGAGAGCACGAGAAAGATCAGTAAACATCGGCGATGCGCGCTTTGAGAATAAAACCCTCTCTCAAAATTGTACAAGTTATAATTCCATATGCAGTTGTATCCACCTCTTTGTAAATCAGAACGTTGGTCTTTCCGTGTTCAACTGTATTTTCTATTATCTAAAAAGTATGTGTGTGCATATGATTACGAGTTCCCTAAAATGTAGTTTCGTTTAACATTGTAATATTATCAAACATTTTGCATCATAATCATTAAATAGGCAAAATATAAGACAATTAGTCCAAACGTTTAATGCGTTTCTAAGGTAATTGGACACCTAAACAGATTAATGAAGTTGTAAAATGTCCTTACCTGGTTGACGCACAGGTTTATCACTGCAGAATAAGTCCACTGTAATGCTCTCCAGTATTCTCTACAAGCTATGAGAGGCATAGTTTCTTTCTCAGCACAGCTCGTGTAGTTATTTAGTTCAGACCCAACAGAACTGTCCTATTTTACGTTTACTCCTACCGTGCAGCCACAAGGACGCTCAAGCCCCACTGCTTTTGTTATGCAAGAGACCAGTCCAATCGCTACATTCCTATTTGCGCACCCAAGAATCACACTAAGACGCTGAGGTTATAAATAACTTCCCCCCTTTTCACTTCGTGAATGAAACGTGAATCTGATTGACGTCAGAATATACAAAAATAAATCGGGTTTGGTGTGAACCTGTCATATGTTGTCATGATCAGCACAAACAAACAAACAAACATTTTTCAAAAACACCCCCTCCCCTCCCCCCCACTATAATATATAGATATATTATATATATTGACTGTGTCAACATAAGATTATCTGTTTAGTAATGTTTTTGTATTATAACTACAGTATACACAAATGTTGATTTTAGTGTGGTTTTATTAGTATAATTTTGGCATAGCACAAATTTAGATTAAGTCATACTACAATCTTGTTCATGACACAGATTGTCATGTGTTATGAACAAGAGAAAATAATTATTTGTAACATACTCAGTATTTCAATAGCTGCATATAGTACTGATTAGGCTATAGTGCGCACATTATTTTGATTGGAACAGTTCAAATGCCCATTGTTATGTAAGTAGGGGCAATCATCTATCCATCTATCCATCTATCACTCTATCTATCCATCTATCCATCTATCCATCCATCCATTTATAGACATATTGCAGCATTTTTTCCACAGCTTATTGTCATGATTTTGCATGCAATACACACGGCACAAGGAACAAAAAAAAAAAACAGAAAAAAAACAAAAACACACGCCATAACTTGTTCCAGCCATTTCAGTCATATATAGCATAATAGGGACAGTTCTATTTTTAGGTTGCTATGAGACAGCACAGAATCATATTCTGACTGAGACCAATAAAATTTGTGGTGCTGGTGAGAGCATGATCTCAGATTATGAATAAATATTAAAATAATAATAATAATAACAAAAATATGAAACTATTACTCCAAGTAATATTGTGACACTAAATCACTTTTATGATAAAACCTCATAAAAATGGAAGACTTTTGTCTTGGATTGACCCATATCTTTCCTTTCCTCGTGTTTTTAATATCACACACGGCCTGTGGCTATTTACTTTCTGATAAACTGTTCGCATGAACCCTGTTTTCCACTGGAGCAAAACAATGGTTCTTGAATGACTTTTCCCACACACTGTCACCACATTTATCTGCTGATGATGGCACTTCTGATCACTTAGGAGAATATTATTATTTACCCAACCATCATATCTGAGACAGAGGCTAGTTATGAAACTGCAGAGCGCTGCCAGTCTCCATGTTTGTGTTCATCCTGCCAGCTAATGGCGTTGTTCAGAGCCTCTCCAGTCATATGATCATGCTTCATTTAGCTTTAAAAAAGTTTCCAGAGCGAAGAACCGTGGACAGAAACCTGAGGTTCAATATCTGCTGTGGGGGGTCACCTCTTTTTGAGTTTGTCATGATATAATAGGGAAATAAGAAAAATCTATGCATTTCATATAAAGCAGCTCTCATGTGATGAGTGTTGTTAAGCAACAGAACTAAGGGTGGGTGGTGGTGTGGAAAAAGATGCAATAGAATGCCCACTGTTGTCTGTTACCAGTTTTTAACATGCTTTATAGAATGCAAATAAGAAAATCTCTTTTGGCATGTCATTGCTGGTAATGACAATAAATCTGCATTTTGTTAGTAAGGGGTATTTTTGTAAATGAACTGCTTATCTGGCTTACAAAGTGACATGCCATGCTGTGAATTGGCATTGTTTTATGTGAGCATAGAGCGCTAGTTTGCCTATCACAGCGTGCTTTCGAGGCATGGCTTCCTCAGGCATGCGCTTTATGACTGTGGAGCAGAAAGGTTCAAGAGGCTCTGTTGATTAGACAGGTTCATTAACATGGGGACTACAGGGACGTCAGCACTCTTCCTGCGATTATTCCCAATGCAACGCCTTAGATACAAAATAAATAATGAAAGCGCCCAAGATTCAGTTCTCTCACCCCTTGGGAGCTGTTTCCATTTTCAGAAATCTTACATTGCACCTGATGCGCTGCCTCTGTCCTAAATATAACCCCCATCCGGCCCCCCCCCCCCCCCCCCCCCCCCCCCAACTCTCTCACTTTCGCTCCCCTAAATCTTCTTTTCTTTTAGCAGAGAAGCGAAATCACACTGTTAAAGCATTGCAGTTTCTAAATCTGGATTTGACCCAGAAAACTTCTATTAGCCATCAAATATCTATTTTAATGTTTGTTTAAAAGTATTTATTTGCCATTTTCTGTTGTGTTAAAAAACAAACAAACATGCATTTAGCCATTACCTTAAATAGTTCACCCAAAATGAACATTTTGTATATAGTGTTTTGTGAACAGTATATTATTTGTCATACTATTGAAGTCAATGGATACCCGCAACTGGTTGGTTAACAACATTTTTCAAAATATCTAAAAATATGGTAAATATATTTTCAAGAGATTTTAAGGGAATAGTTCACCTGAAAATGAAAATGTACTCACCCTCAGGCCATCCAAGATGTGGATGAGTTTGTTTCTTCATTGAAACAGATTTTTAGAAATGTAGCATTCCTTTCTAACCAGTGGATCCTCTGCAGTGAGTGGGTGCCGTCAGAATGAGAGTCCAAACGGCTGATAAAAACATCACGATAATCCACAAGTATTGCTTTCTCCAGTGAAAAAGTTGTCTCGTCTCAACAGGGGATGGACTTTTTCACTATAGAGGAAACATTATTATGGATTGTGGTGGACTCCAATTTTGGCTAGAAGCACTGGTTTAAAGTTAAAATGCCTTGATAGATTTCTTTGTTACAAAGATAACATTTCTCCAAATCTGTTCTGATGAAGAAACAAACTCATGTACATCTTGGATGGCCTGAGGGTGAGTACATTTTCATTTTTCTATTCTTTTAAATCTCTTGAAAAGATGTTTACCATATTTATAAGAAAGATGAATGACATCATTTATGACCACTGGTTATCTGGTATTTTCTTACGTATTGATGTTGTTATGTTTTACTTAAAGTTCTACACAAATGTAAGTGATTTTCACACTATTCAAATGTACATATCAGTTCTATTAGCTGTTGTGTGTTCCTTTGATTCTTAATTTCCAACAGTTCTCTTCTTCTGCCACTATTCAATTGTTTTGTCACTGCAAGTTATTAGTCATTTCAGGATTTGGGTTCCAGCTAGAGTGTCTGCTCACTGAATGACCTTTCTGAGGCTAAACCCAATTAGAGTGTGCCTATTTCCAAGCCCTTGCTGCATTTACATATTCCTGAGTGGCAAAATCCACTTAGAAAACACATTTAGAAAACAAATCTCAGTCAAAATTAGAATTGTAGCTAGCAAGCTTTCTCTATGGAGTCTAGAACAAAAATGAAATAGACAAGCATTGATTGGGGACCACTCGATGGCAGAGAGCAACTAGCAGAGTGAAGAAAAGCCTGTCTAGTGCCTGAAATAGATCGTGTGATATTTTTTTAAAGCAGCACCTTGGCAGTTATACTTTGTAATAATGCCTTTGGTTTGTTTCTGATCTTACTTGTACCATTTGCTTTTGTAAATCGTAAAAACACATTTGATAATAAGATTATTTTGCTTAGATCATTATAAACCTGGAAGCATTCTGCTTAAGAACTAATTACAGAACAAAAAGCTTTTAAAATAGCTTTTCCTTTTCCCAACACCAAAAAAAGGGTTTGTTTTTCTGGTAGAATAGTATAAGTAGCAGATGTTGGCCTATTCTGTTGCATTTGATTTCACTACAGTGATGGGAACAATAGCAATGGGTGGAACATGATCAAAGGGACCCACAGATATAATTATGGAAATCAAAGATCATTTTTGTCTCCAGTGGCAACATGTAATCCTAGTGTGAATAGAGAAAAAAAGACAAATATCACAAAGATTAAATGATGTATTCAGTGATACGTTATCCAGAGAATGTTTGATTTATGAATCAGCCACTACGTGCAATTAATTTCAGTCTAATCAGTTCAGAGAAAGAGTTCATACCATGCTTGGTCTCTCATGATGCTTTGCACCTCCTTTGTAAAAAGCAAAACTGATTATTTAATTACTTTTGCAAAAGATGTGTTTGCTTTGCATCACTTTTGCATCAAATGAAGAGGTGTTTTTTTTCTGAATTAAAATTATATTCTAAGTCTGCAATGATATACCTATACTATTATATTTCACCAGTTATGTAATTTTACTCAAGGTTGGTTTAAGCACCCATAGTCTATCACTAAGGAAAACGTTGGCTTTTTTCTTGTACAGTTTGTTTCCTGGCTAGTGAAGACTGTGCATATGTTCTATCACAATTTTTAATCATCTTTACCCCAACTCACTGTGACTAATTTCTACTCGTATCCAGACCAAAATAATCAAATGAATATGCTTGTGCTTGAAGCATGCGGTCTGTCCCTGACTTGTTGTGGTGTAGAATATTGGATGTTGCTTTTGATTGCGTGCTCCTGAGCTTAGCGTCTCTTTAAAAAGCGAGCCTGACATTCTCATGGCATTTGGTGTCTCAACGATTGTATCAGCCGAATGTGTGGGCTGTGACAGCAATGAACTGGCACAAACCTCACTGCAGCACTGTGTCTCCTGCTCTTGCCCTCTTCTTATGTCTAGTCTCCCACATGTAGACCATTCCCTGAGATTATACTAATGTATCAATGCTCGCATATAATACAGAGATGTGCATCAAATATCTTCATGTGTACTCAAAGTACAGTGCACGCCCTCAAATCAAGCCCTTGAGCCATTTTATTTTGAGGAATGCTGATTCTTTGCTGGAGCTTGGAGATGGTTTCGGATCCTCTTATGCAGACTGATGCTCTCGTCACTGTTGCGTGCGTTTACAATACAGGCAACAGTCTTGCTTGGTGGTTATTCTGTGGTGGGCCGTATCCTAGGAGATTTGTGAATATCTAATGAGGAGTTTGCTGCTCATTTTGCAGAGTGGGTGCTTTGATGTCTTTCTGTTGCATTTCCAGATTCACGTCAATTTCCTTTTTAATGAAGATGGAAGCCCGAAGGGTGTAGATTATGAGACATTTCCGGACATTGGAAAACATAGTGTGTCCTTTGATTGGAAAATTGCAGTGGGACATCGCATTCTGAGAAGGAGGTCCATCTACTTTGCCACTACTGTCCACTTAAAATGCTTGTAAATATGAATCTAATCTATGATTCTAATTGCTGTTTACTTTTTGAGTGCTTCTCAAAGACCTAATCTATTTATTCTGTAGCTCCAACAGTAGAGCAATAGAGATGATGGGTTTGATTTTCATGTTATGCGTGTACTTTAAAAAAAAAAAAGTATACCTTGAATGTGATGTAAGCTGCTTTGGATTGAATTTATTTCACAATTAATTAACGTCAAAAGTGTACCAATGTAATGTCTTCATCATTAAAAAGAAAGAAAGAAAGAAAGACGTAGTGATTAAAAAAAAAAAAAACATTATTTCAGCTAGTTTCAGGTAATAAACTACTCTACCCATGATCCAGATAGAAAGATCTACCAGTCGCGGAAAACAAATCAGTTGCTTCTCAAACAGAAGGCTACATCCTAGAAAGCTGCATGTCTTGTCTTCTTCATCATCAATCATCATTGAAGACAGCCTTCGTTTCACGTCCTTCATATACTGTATTTTGAAGGATGCATTAATAAGTGTATCCTTTACTTCCTCCAATCACCCACGATCTTTTGCACACATTCTAATTCATGAAAAAGATTTGAATTATGTAATGCAAGACACAACATTTATTTTTAAGGCATTGTTTTCTTTTGTTGTAAATTAACCACATTTTGCTAAACTGGCCACGAGGTAAACCATTAGGGAGATTGCAGACGTTTATCATTCTGTGTATTGCATTAATAGAAGTCAATTAATATAAAGATTTTTAACACCGTATTTTTTTTTATTGTAATTTTGTACTGTGACTGCAGGGGCAGAAACCTTTAAGATAGCCACGCGGACTTACTAGACTGTCTATTGTAGCATTCATTGCAGAAGAAGACTCTAGCCTATATAGAACTCAGAAGGACTGGTTTAGTACGGATACACCGTCACTTGGATGCAGCCTTCTGTTTGAGAAGCACCCATCAAGATGAAGACCACCTTACATAAGGAGAATGACGCAGTCTGTGTGTATACAGCGATAAATTTAAAATATGTTGTTTTTATATTTATGCACAATAGAGTTTGAAGTACAGTCTTGTAACTTTGTATTTCCCTTTTTTTCTTTTTGTATTTGTATAGACTATAATTGCTGTATCCTTCATCTGTTTTCGCAAACAGGGAAGAAGAGGCTGTTTAATCTGTGCGTGTGCATGCATGTTTGTGTGTGTTGCACATGTGTGTGTGACAGCTTGTTAGAGAGCATCACACTGCCTTTGGTTTACACCCTTGGCTGTTGCTATGACGTCTTAGGCAGCGCAAGTGCTCTCTGACTAAAACACACTTCCTCTGCTGATAAGAGTGGGAATGTGAATAGGGTTCATTTATTTTTCTTCTGTTTTTCACATTTTAGGCTGAAACAGACATCCTGTATGTGGCTTTGATGATGCATCTTCCGTACAGTGTAAGCCCTCATAATCCATTAACACTTGATGAACAACCTCTCGAGAAGTTTTCACAAGTGTTTCCTCATATGGCATTTGTCTTTGTATAATTCCAGATGAGTTGTGTTTCTGAACTGAATAGAGTGCTGCAGTGATGACATACCTGGAAGTTAGCATCACCTGGTTCCCTCAACAAAAACCCAATAGGATTTTTCTGTTAGCTTTGGGATTATTGAAGAAAGTTTTGTTCATCATGATAATCTTCACAATTGAACACATCTAAATGTATTTATTTATTTTTTATTTTTCATGAATTTTGAAGCCTAAATACAATTGCCAGAAGTAAGCTAAACAGGCTATAAACAAACTATACACCACAGTCACATGACTTCAATGTCACCATTACTAAACGTCCGACAACTGTTTCAGTCTTAATTTAAATTTGGGAAATTTGAGTTAGAATAGTTTGTAAGATGGTGATTATTAACAAAGTAAGGTCAGTAGCAGTTTCTGACCGTAAATTTAGGCATGCAGGGCAAATTAGTGCTAGTTTATGTTAAATTATGAAAAAAATACTTTTAACATTTGAATAATATCCTGCTCACTTTACAACTTCCAGAAATCAGAAAAAAAATGTTGCAGAATGCTGAACACATTCACAATTTATTATTGATTCAGTTGATATTGAGGTCTATATTTTCCTTGATGTTTTCCTGTTTGGTGTTATGACGTTTAATGTCACTGACAACTTCCGTAGTCCCATTTATCCTTTTGTTAGCAACCATCTTTTTTAAAACAAGTAATAGCTTTAAAAAAAAAAAAAAAAACAAGTAATCACATATTACTATGTATGTTGTAGAATAAAATATCTTGAGCTTGGTGTTAACCACAGACAGCCTATTTCAGGCATTTAACCAAAAACCCATTGACTTTGGGACGATGGAATCAGAAGTGTTAAAATGCTAGTTCCTTTCTGGGTTTTGGCCTGCAAAAAAACGTCATCTCTGCAGAACTCTATGAAGCTTTTGTACAAGAGCACTAATACAGAACGTTATGCCACACATTAAACAGATAAAGGCGTGATGTAGAACCATTTGCTGCAACTGTGTTTGAACAACTCGTCTTTGAAGGAGTGGATGAAGATGGCAGATACAGCCTTGTTAAGGTCATAGTCAAATGAAAAGTCAGTAATTGTTGCCCTGAGCTGTAAGGTGCTGCGGAGGCCACACAATAAGAGCCATTAGACTGCAACCAAACGAAGCCCCTTTCCTTCTCTCAGTGCCCACGCTCCTTTTAGACTACGGTTCTTCCCGTGTCACAGGGTGCATTTGCGTGGTGCGTGTAACAGTGAATGCATCTGTGCTTTAGTGATTCTGAAAGACCCCCTGAAACATTATGTGCTGACGCACATGTTTGTCATCAAAGGCTTTTTATCTGCTTATAAATGTATCCAACCCAGATACCTAAAGGACTGTTTTCTAGAAGCACCGTTTGGTCTTTGATAATCCACAAGGCTCAGGACCACCTTTCGGTTTGGCTGGATTCTCACCTGCCGACATGCCCAGCAGGAATAAGCAGGTATGCTATCAGAAATAGCAGCATGAGAGCCAAAAGGGGATTGAAGCGTTCAGCTCTTGCTCTTGTCCGATTCTCATGCAGTCAGGTCAAATGCCTCAACACTATTTGGCTGCTCCCTCTTTTGTTTTAGATTAAATGCTGTTGTGTATTATTTTTTTTTAAATCACTCTGGTCATATATTTTAAAGATCTAATGAAATAAAAGGCTTTTGGTCTGGGTAAAATAGGTTTTAGACTGCCTTGATGTTAGTGTACACTACCATTCAAAAGGCTGTATTTTTTCTGAAATAAATTAATACTTTTATTTAGCAAGGATGCATTAAACATTGATAAAATTCACTTTTTGCAGATGTACACATTAAATGTGCAAACTTTCTAAAAAAATATTGGACTCATTATTCTCCACTACAAATTTGTGTCCAATCAAATGCTCTCTAAGAAAGTCTCCACAGATTTTTTAAAAAAAAATCCATTTTGTATTTCACAATTTGAACTTTGTTCCTCACAATTCATAGAAGAACAAGTCAGAATTGCTAGATATAAACAAAGAATATATAAACTCAGAATTCTGATATTTTCTCACAGTTCTGAGTTTACATCTCAGAGATTATATCTTTTCAATTCTGACTTTTTCTCTCAGAAAGTTTACATCCTCGCAATTCCATATATACGTATATATATATTTTTTTTTTTTTAAATTTTTTTTAGATTGTGAGTTTTTTATCTTGCAATTCTGAGTTTTTATCTCACAATTCTGATTTATATCTTGCATTGCAATTTTGAAAAAAAAAAAATCTGAATTTGGTCACACTTTATTTAAGGTCCGATTCTCGGCTATTAAGCAGCACTATGGTAACTTTTTTCTGTTGTTCAATTTGCGAAATTATAATGGGCGAGTACATCATGAATTCATCTTCCAAACTGTGTTTTTGTCTTATTCCGAATCCCTACGGTACACGTATAATAAGTACTTATATTTGGACTATTGTAGCCTGGTCGGGTCGTCACCGCTGCGGAGTAACACATACCTGCGTGAATCTCCATAGACATAAACTTAGAGAAGTAGTGCCGGTTGGAATGTTCTTCCGCGGGATGTGGGCAGTTCTGTTTATTAACCGCTAGAGCGCCTAAAGTTACATAGTGCTGCTTTAACTACGACTTTTGCCTCAATAAACTCCTAACTTGCTGCTTATTAATAGTCAGTAAGGTAGTTGCTAAGGTTAGGTATTGGGTAGGATTAGGGATGTAGAATATGATCATAAATGCTTTATAAATACTAATAAACAGCCAATATGTTAATAGGTATGCTAACAATAAACAAGTTAATAGTGAGAATTGGTCCCTATACTAAAGTGTTACCCTGGATTTTGAGATATAAACTCATAATCACAAGAAAAAGCATTGCCCAAACTTCCTGTTTTTATAGAAAATATGTTAACACGGGAAAGGAAAACACAGTTTGTTGAAAAACAGTTTCCTCGAAAGGGAAACCGAGTGTCATTTTATTTTCTTATTATTATCTGGTTCCCTAAATAGGTGCAGGAGCGAGCCGGTGGTCTCTTTAAATCTAATCATGTTTTAATTATCCTAAAGCAGCAAAAGTGTGGATGAAAGGGAAGCCGGATATCCATTAACAGGTCAAGCTTGAAATCTTCTCTAAGGATGCTGGCTGTCGACATAAAACTAAAGTAAATTGCAAAGTGAAAATAGAGGCATCACCATCATGGTATCACACATTCTGCTTCCAGTACCCATAGAGAAAGAAGCACATTGTTTGGAGGAGGAGCATGTGTGCATGTCACAAACAGCTATGGAACACTCTGCATACAGCAATTTCAATATCACAAAAGGATGAGTCATCTGTATTATAATATCCCGTGATGTCTCCTCAAAACAAGCTTGATCCACACACAAACACAACGAATAAGTATAATGGCATGCCTTAGTTTCTTTTATCTGTGTTCTTAGAAAATTTTATGATCCGTTTTAGTAACAGACCTGCATGATTTAACCATATTGCGCAAGACAGCCATGTTGTGAACATCGACACATGTAACATCAACATGTCAACTGTAGAAGCGGACGCACAAGAAACGTATTTCTCTGCGATGCCTTGTGCTATTTTATGCCTGGCATCTGACACAGAAACATTTTTACATTGCAGTGATTTGTGTGCACAACAGATGGATGTGGATGCGGTCCAAGAGCATGATTTCAGTGCTATTAATGCAGATGGTACATTGTTAATTTGAAAGGAGCATGTAAACACATAAGACACAATAAGATACAATAAAAGTCCTGTAATTAGATATTCAGATTTAGATTTGCACCCTTTTGAACTTGCATAGACACTGAAGAGGTTGTAGGAAAAATAGAGAGTTGTTTCCACTCAACCTCATTGGGATCAGTTGCATGTTTCTGAAGGAGACCTAATGGTTACAAGTGCATGCATAATGACTTATCCTGAGGTGATATGTTTAATGTAAAGGTCCTTGATTTGCAGCTTTGTTTGCATTGAGGCCTTTTGAATTAGGCAGGAAACAAGACAGAAGGAACGGATCAGAGAACTAACTTTCCCAGGAAATTCACAGGTTGGTGCCAGTTTGCTGGTGTGCAAATATTTTCCATTGCAAAAATGTAACCCTTATGCTGCAACTTATGCTTTTTATGCTGCAATTTTCATTTCAGAGAAACAGACACAGCAAAGTGGATTCAGCCAACTTAAGTGAGATTCCAAACCAATTTGTCAAGTGTATTATAAATATTTAAGAATTAAATATGGTAATATTCAGTTTATATAACATCAGAGGCGGACAGTAACTAAATACATTTACTTGAGTATTGTACTTAAGTACACTTTTTGAGTATCTGTACTTTACTTGAGTATTATTTTTTCTGGGAACTTATGACTTTAACTTCACTACATTTGAAAGACAAATATTGTACTTTTCACTCCACTACATTTCTATCAAGGTCCTCGAAGTAGAAAGTCGTTACTATGTAGCAGCTTTGAAAGTCAGTGGGTGATTTTTTTTCTTCTCTAAAACTTGACTTTCTTTTTTTCAGACAGTTTATCAGTAATCACTCTTGGGGCTACATGAAGTGATTTCCCAGCATTTTTTGAACACTGACCAGTTGCAAATGTGATATTTATTTACAACAATTCAATAAGAAGTTAATATGTGGTATATATTAGACACAATATTGTCTGATTTTGCTAAATTGTGTACGTGAAAATATTACCTATAAAGCCACAGAAGAACTGTTGTGCATCTCCTAATAAAACACAATAGGTGTTGAACTTGAAGCAGCACTGCACAGACCGTTCTGTGTGTGACATCAAAGTACAGCGAGAGCGATTAGACAGCATTTTTAAAATGTTTGTTTTGATGTCAAATAAGTCTTGCTGTTTTGCTTTTTTGTTAAAGCAGTGCTGCTGTTGTAAAGTTATACAGCTACAGTTGTGTTGTGGGGTTTTAAAGCAGGTTAATTTTTTTTTTTCCCTTCCTTATATCTGTATTTACAGGATTTCACTTGCCACTCTGTTCAGATGTGGATGAAATGCTAACATAGATGTGTGCACACACTGTCAGAGCTGTGTGAGATCACTTACTTACCAATCCTGCGTTTTGTGGGGGTGTTTCATAATTTTGTTGTTTAGGTTTTTTTCCCCATAGTTTTTTAACATTCTAAAAGCTCTTTATTCCAAATATACTACAACTCGTCAGTATCTTCAGCAGGTGTAATGTATTTTTAAGAGTTGCTTCAGAGTTTGTAAGTACTCCTACCTGCATTGACATAAAAAATAAATTTACTTTTGGTACTTAAGTTCTTTTAAAAGCAAGTACTTCTGTACTTTTACTTAGTAAAAATCTGTCTTTACAACTTTCACTTGTAATATTTGACTAGCAGTATCTGTACTTTCACTCAAGTAAATGGAGTTGAGTACTTTGTCCGCCTCTGAATATATGACATTGATAATCAGTCAATAGAGATAATTAATGGAATATTTATATGACGTTTAGATCACTTATACTATCATAAAGTATGATTTAGATTTATTATTATAAATGGGCCAATATCAACTCAAGCCAGAAATGTGATATGGCCTTATATCTCACAGCTACGTTATTCTGCAAGGATGCATTAAATTAATCAAGTGATAGAAAAGACTTCTATATTGTTAAATATACTATATTTCAAATAGTAGATGCGTTGTTTTAAACTTTCTATTCAGCAAAGGCGCCTATAAAAGGGTATTGCTGTTTCCACAAAATAAAATTAGTATAGATTTGATATAAGTACACATGTGTATTGTATACATTTTATGTGTAATAATACTATTTTATATTATAGTTATATTTATTTACATAAGAACATGGTGTCATCATACCCAAAACTCTGAAAATTGTGCCGTGAACTTTTACAGATATTGCTCAGGGTGTACGCAGCAGTGAACACTAAGTAGGGACCCTACGAATTAAAACACAGCTAGAGTCTTATATTTGATGTTATGATTGTTGCTTGTGAAGGGGAAGCAGAAGGAAGAAAAGAGATTCAGAAAAAAGTGAAGAGGACAGTAAGTATAGACAATGGATGTCTTTTTCCACCTCTTTTGTCATAAGTGAAGGGTGCTATTTCTGGCATGTCGTCAGGCTTTTGCTTGGAGTTATGCGTCTGTCTCCAAGTCTACCTGAGATCTAATTACGTAGAATGACTGCCCCTGACAGCCGGGGATGACATACTCACACACACAGCAATGACCTCATCAGCTCCCTCTCAACTCTTAACTAAAGGATGAACTCTATGAATATTAATGCTGGGGAAATTAATTCATGATTATTCAGATGCTACATAAGGTGTACTGCAGAACAGACAGTATGGACGTGGTTACAATTCAAATAGAGGTGTCCATTTAATTGTAATATCTAGAAGAATATTCGGAATATAAATTTTTGGTTTCTAAAACATTCACTAAATGGTTGCAGGAGAAAAGATGCAACCCATTTCCGTGCGTGATTTGAATTTGAGTGGCAGCTCGAGAGCTCTGATCCTTTAGAAGTCTGACGTTTGAAGCCAAATCTGTGATATCCGAGTGAGAACCACCTGAAGGAATTTACGTAAATCCATTCTGCAAATGCCACAGCCTTATGAGGCTGGCCACAAGCAAAAGAGGGATTCTCAAAATGAAGTGGAGGGATTTAGACATCATCTCTGTAATGGCAATTAGTTTAATGGCATATAATGAGTAGAGAAGAAGTTTGGGCCTGGTTTGTACTTGAATGGAAACCCTTCTGGGAAAACCAGGTTAATGCTGGAGGAGGTCATGACAGGTTGCTCTGTTCTGTGTGAATCTGAATTTCTCAATGTGCAATGAGGACATTATGTTTTGAAAAAGTCTTTCAATTCCAGGTCCTGTTGTATGAAAGCATGTTTTTGAGTAGAGAAAAGCACGGTACTAACTATTTGTTCAAAGATCATAATCTGTTCAGAACAGTAGCACCAAACTCTGACAAAACACAGCTGAAAATACTGCTCCTGTTTAAATGGAGTGTCTTGTTTTACAGCCCTGAAAAATCGGCAAACAGTGTTTGAACTCTAAAGAAATAGTTCAGCTCAACCAAAACTGAAGTGAGCGTACACTACTGTTCAAAAGTTTGGGGTCAGTAAGATTTTCAAATTCAGTTTCTCGAGCACCAAATCAAATAAAGGATCATTTCTGAAGGATCATGTGACACTGAAGTCGGCTGAACAGGACAAAAATATTAAAAGAAAACATAATTATTTTAAACTTCACAACAACTGTGACTCAACGCAAGTTTATCTGGCAAGCTTTGTAAACAATGGGGTAAATTTCGGTCTGTGTCTGCTAGAAACCTTCAGAATGGCTTCAGAAAACATTGAATATCATCCATAAGCCATATAGACCACTTTTATGATTCTTTATGATGCTGTTTTCTTGCATATATCCAAGTATGGTCACTATGAACTGTCGTTATATATCAAAAGCCGTGTAATGATTCTAAAATGTCTACTTTTGTGTTCCACGGGGAAAAAAAGAATAATAACAGCATATGGGTTTGAAATGGCATGAAGATGAGTAAATAATGACAGAATTTTCATTTGTTGTTCAACTATTCCTTTATTATATTGTAAATTGATGTGGACTTCAAATGTTCTGAAGAGTAGTATTTAAGATCTGATACCTTGAAATAGTCATGAATGATATCTTTATGAAAATGCCTGCTTCATGGCATGTCACAAAAGAAAAATGTCACAGATTTTTGTCACCCTCCACTTATTATAGTAACGTTTTTGTACATAACCTGTCATCATCAAACAGTACTCGAAGACATATTACCACATCCTTCTCATATCCTCATTATCCTGGGATTTTGCTGACAGTGTGCTTACATCCACTGGCTGGGCTGGTGCTGTGGTGCTAGGCAGATGTGCTGTTTCTGTAACACCTTTAGCAGGAGCCCCAGATGGAGGAAGAGTGGCCTAAATAAATAAAGTCTCCATGCTGAGTTCCCGAGTGACTCCTGCTGCTTTCCCTGATGCTGTGGGTTTGGCTGCTCTCTTTAAACCCTGTCGTCCAAGTAGTGAACTGGCCCTCTTATTTAAAAAAAGAGAGAAACGGCAGTGAAGTAATGATGGATGATAGCATGCACATAGGTACATGAGTGAGTTAACGTGCACAAACAGACAGACTGTAGATTATTCAAAAGTTTGGGGTCTCATGTTCACTAAGGCTGCATTTATTTGATAAACAATACATTAAAATTGTAATATTGGGACATATTATTAACATTTAAATTAATTTTCAGCAGTCATTACTCCAGGTTTCAGTGTCATATGATCCTTCAGAATCATGATCAGTTTTTGAGGATCCTTTTTATGTAGCTAGTGCTTAGAAAGAAACCATTTATTTGTAGAACATGAAATATTATAATAATATATATATTAATGTTATTATATATAATAAATATAACAATATAATTATAATACAATAATAAATATTGATATCACTCAACAAAAGTTACATTACATTACTGTTAATAAAAATAACAATTTGGTCCCTCAATATCTCTTTTTGCCACCGTGAAATCTCCTCAGTGTAAATACGGCCGGGAAGTAAGAAAACAAACAGTCCATGTATTCTCAATACTTCAATTTATTCACAGAAATACAGGTCTTATATAGGCATGTCGAGGGGAGTTTCACCCTCTTAACCAATGAGGATATGAATAACATACACATAGGATTTTTGGCCAAGAACATGTGTTTATATAGAATGGCCACATGTACAGAAAAACATGTACATATTAGGAATAGACTTCCTGGCGACAGAGGGTGAACCCCCCTTATAAATCAGCACAAATTCCTTTACCTTGAATATTGAGTAAGAGACATTAAAACACCATACAAGAGAGAGAGAGAACAGATAGAGAGGGTGATTCCTAGAAGGAGAGAGAAAAGTAGAAAGGAGGGTAAGGCATTCCCAAACAGAGAGAGTGTTTTCTAACAGTTGCCTGCTTTTGTTTAAAATAAACAATGAATACATAAACACTCGCTGCAGAGTTCCCTAATCCTAAATTTATCATTCTCATACATAGATAATAATATGGAATATAATCATTCTTTGATACATTTCAACCCATGTCCTCTATTTTAACTTCTCCTGCATTCAAAAGACAATAATGACAGCATGTAATACTTTTCAACGGGCAATATTGATAAACTCGATCACACGTGCTCAATGGAATTTCACCCAACTTCAGTTCTCCTTCAATTCTTTCTACACAAAATAATGAGTCAGGAATTGAACTCACGATTGTCACTCTTACAAACACTTGGGGTATAAACCATATTGTACCATTTGGTCTGCACCTCCATTGTCCAGAAGTCTTCAAAGCAGGAACCAAGCCTGCAACACTAATAAAAGAAATGCATTCCCAATCTTGCGGTGGTGGGGCTTTAACAATTACCCGAGGACCGACCTATGGGGCATTTTTGTACAGACATAGCAAGACCCCTTTTTCCCTTCGGCCTTTGCCGAAATCTCCACCACATATTCGTGGCATAGGCATGGGGTGTATCATCATGCCCAAGCCATGTTTCATTACCTGTACTTATAAAAGTGTGAGTACAAGTAAACAAACTTATCAGAATGACCAGGTATCATTTGTCTCATACCCATGGTCACACAACTATCAGGAATTATGATTTTAGACTCTTGCTTCTCCTTCCGCCTCTTCCGCACCTCGACTCCTCTCTCAGCTCCTCGAACTCGATCCAGCTCCAGATACGATCACAGATCCCCTCCTGTCTCCGGAGCCGCCTTTAGCCTGCTTGCATGGATCCACTGTGGCTGGAAATCAGTCAGCACCCCTGTCCGCGTCACAGCGATGACAGTCGCAGGTCCAAGATATTTTGGCTCTCCGAGCTTTGGAGGTTTCAGGCACTTTATCAACACCTGTTGTCCTGGAGCAAAAGAATGAGTCGGCTTTTCTGCAGTAAGAGGGAGAGAGAGAGAAATATCACCATTTATGCTATTTAAAGTTTTGACCAGGGAATCCACGTAATCCGCGATGATCACCTCCGTGTCACCTGTGGAGAGATTACCAGCACGACCCTTAACCCACGGGGTGGGGAACGGTCTGCCCATTAGTATTTCAAATGGAGACATCTTTGTTGTCGATGAGGGGGACATTCTTATTTCTGCCAATACTGCAGGTAGTACGTCGACCCAATTTCGACCTGTCTCCATGCATGATTTCGTAATTCGATCTTTTATCGTTTGATTCAAACGTTCCGCTACCGAACACGACTGGGGATGATAGGGTATGTTCAGATGCCAGTTAATATCTAGCTTTTTAGCTAGCAACTGGGTAACCTTGGATGTAAACGGTGTACCATTATCGCTTTCTGTAACTGTTGGTATACCAAAACGAGGTATAATATCCTTAGCAAGTACCTTCACTACAGTCTTTGCATTTTCTCTTCCACACGGGAAAGCATCAGGCCATTTGGAGAAACGGTCCACTGTCACAAGCAAATATTTGTGATTTCCACAAGGAGGCATGTGTGTAAAGTCTATTTGTAAATGCTGAAATGGCAGTTCCGGGTGTGTAAGAGAATCATGTTTACTAGCTTTATGTCGATTGGTCTTAGCACAGATCAAACAAGCATCTAATAACAACAAAGGTATTTTTTCTTACATTTGCTATACAATACGATTGATTCAAATTTTTGTTATCACTTTCTCTTTTGACACATGTGAGGCACCATGATAGTGTCTGCATAGCATAAAAATGGTAGAGGCTGGCAGAGCAATCCTGCCCTGCTTATCTCTCAAAATACCTGCTTGATCCGGTTTTGCCTCATTCGCTGCCCAGTGGTTTAGATCACTTTGAGTGGGGTTTGCCTGTAATAGTTTAACATCCAAATCATTAGTCAACACAAAGGAAAAAAACAAAAAACAACACAAAGGACACCATGGGCACCTCTGTGCCTGCTTTGTCAACATGTTGACTTGATAGGACATATCTAGCTGCCCATTTAGCTACTTCGTCTGCAAGTCTATTTCCCCTTGCCTCTTCTGCCTCTCCTGATGCATGCCCAGTTACTTTTTTCACAGCCAATTTTGACGGTAACTGTGCTGCATGAATCAGTTCAGCCACAACACTGTGGTGGGATATGGGTTTTCCTTCTGAAGTCTTAAAATCCCTTTCTTCCCACAGTTTGGCAAAATCATGTACAATTCTATGTGCATATTTTGAATCGGTGTATATGTTGATACACTGATCTTCTGCCTATTGACAAGCTCTTGTTAACGCAATTTATTCTGCCACTTGTGCTGATTTATATGGTAGAGAATAGGCCTCTATGACACAGTCAGGTAATTCAACAATCGAATACCCACACCAGTATTCATTATCATTTGGTTTATAGCATGATCCATCTACATACCAATATTTCCCCTCCTCCAGGACAGATGCGGACACATCTGGCCTGCCAGCCGTCGAATTATGAATCCTGGCTAGGCAGTCATGATCGCTGTCCTCAAATTCACCCTGCAATAACAACTTATGCAAATATAAGGTTGGGCCATGAACTACGGAATTTGGTTTCAATGTTAAATTAGCAGTAGCTTATAATATTGCTTCATAGCCAGAACGTAGTTGAGCAGTCATATGCTGAGTAGAAATTTTGTGCATAATAGCTCCTACCTGATGAGAAGTGTGCCCTATGAGTGGATGTGACAACACTATACGTTCTGCATCCTGCACCATGATCGCTGCTGCAGCCACTGCGCGCAGACAGGCTGGAAGCCCTCTAGCCACCGAGTCTAAGGTTTTAGACAAATACGCTACTGGGTGATAAATGCCCCCGTGCTCCTGGGCCAAGATTGCGGCGGCTGTTCCCCCACCTTCATGCACGTACAAATGAAAGTCAGTTGTATATTTCGGTAGGCCAAGGGCAGGTGACCTTGTCAAGGATGCTTTCAAATGTCTGAATGCGTGGTCCATTTCTGCTGTCCATGCAATATCATCAGAGTCCTGCACGGTGGCTGCTCTCAAGATTTTGTCATACATGGAACCGTTCGGCACCCACGCTCTGGCAATAGTTCCACAAGCCCAGGAAGCTTTGCATTAGCTTCTTCGTGGAGGGCCGTTTGTACGTAGCAATGGCTTTGATACGATCAGCAGACAGTTTTATTGTACCTTGTGACAATTCATGTCCGAGGTAATCCACCCTCCTCTGAACCCACTGAAGCTTTTCTCTTGATGCCTTGAACCCAGCTTCCGCCAGGATGTTGCAGACGATGCTGGAGGCAGCAGCACACTGGTCCGCAGAGGCACCAGTAACGAGGATGTCGTCCGCGTATTGTAGCAGACAGGTATCAGGAGGGAGTTGAGCATCCGCTAATGTTGCGTGCACTACGGCGGCGAACACAGTCGGAGAATCTCTCAGGCCCTGAGGCAATCTAGACCAGCTAAGTTGAGCATGGTCAAAGGTGAAGGCGAACAGCGGCTGCGAGACAGGATCTACAGGAATGGAAAAGAATGCAGAGCATAGATCAATAACTGTGAAATAGACATGTGAACTAGGAATATAATTAAGTATTGTGTGCACATCAGGTACAATAGGAGCCAATGGTTTAATTATGTCATTAATCTTTCTAAGATCCTGTGTCAATCGCCAGGAACCATTCGCTTTTCTTATTGGATTGATCGGTGTATTGTAGGGTGAGTGAGTCTTGATCAGAATGCCTTGTGCCAGCAAATTTTCTATAATAGGCCGAATCCCATCGATTTTTTCTTTGGAGAGAGGGTATTGTTTACAATAAACTGGTGTGTCTCTGGTCAGAGTAGCCGCATAAGGGCGGACATCTATGAGGCCCGCATCATCCTTATGTTCCGCCCACAAGCGAGGGTTGACATCCCCTTTTTCCGGTAAGGCTGCAGTTGCAGCCTTAGCCTCAGTGGTCGCACTTCCTATCTCAACAGTCAGAGAATAGACATAAGGAAACATGAGTTGCAGAGAATTATTCTTAAATGTAATATGAGCACCCAATTTATGCAGCAAATCTCTACCCAAAGGCAAAATGGAGCATCAGGTATTGTTGCAAATGCGTGCATCTTAAACAAAGAAGGATTGTCTTTAGAAGTTACCGGTAAAGTTGGTGTCATTTCACAACGTACAGGGACATCGGAAATTCCCACTGCTTTTTTCTACAAGCGTTAGCGAAGTGTCCCGCAATGCCACAATAATAACATACTTTCGACCTTGCTGCCTGATTTGAACGTGCTTTGACGACAGTATTAAGCTGCATCATCGCTGTAAGTTTCCCTCGGGGGGCTTCAAAAGCCCCCGCGGTGGAAAGCTCACGCAGTCTCCGAGACAAAGCGTCAACAGAAATATCTGTTATATTCGAAGTGGTCAAACGAACCAATTGTGTGATTTCTGTTTGCATGTTATTCAAAAACGTATTGACAAACAAAGGAGAATGTTGATCCAATGGAATGGCAGATTCTTCAGTCCAAGCATGCTTAAATCGATTGAAAAATGCAACAGGATTTTCGCCCGCTTTCTGTTTCGTGTTTGCAGCATGCGACAAATCTTGCTTAGTTGAAGACAATTTCACTAGAAAAGCAGTCAGTTGTCTGAAAAATTATTTTAGCTTTTCCATATCAGCCCAAATCCACGCATCATCTTCATCATCCTCCGAATCAACTATTTGCAATGGTCGGAAAGATTTTGGTTGTGACAGATCTAATGGTTTATCACTTTTTGATAAAGCACCGTGGCGAGATGGCGGCGCATCCCGTTTAGGACTCAAAGCATCAATCTCTGCAATCAACTCTTCCTCTGTAATTTCTGGCGGCAGTGTTTTAGTCAAAATGAAGCGATAATCACGCCCAGTCAATTGACTGTACGCGGTTAAACGCTTCAATACAGACACATATTGATGCGGACACCGTAAAGGATCTGGCAAATCTTTAGCAATCGCGACAGCATCCGACATTGCCAGCGGGGTTATTTTAAACCCGTCTGGAATCTGCACAAATGGGTATAAATCAGTCGCAATAGGTAGTGACTGGTGCAGACGATTAGGGGTTAATTTTTCTTGTTCAGGCTTTCCAACAGTATCATACCGAGGCGGAGCCGAGCTGGGAGAGTCAACATGGGACATTTGAAAAAAAATAAAAAAAATTTATCAGTCGTTTTAACCTGATCTGGCCCTTTATCCCAATAAGGTTTAATTTTTTTTCCACATAGTATATGACTGTTTCATATACTCATCTTCCCAAGACGGATCACCCCAGCCGTCCTGTACCATCAATTTGGCTGCCTTCATATCTTTATCTTTGAACGAGCCATCACGAGGAAACGGATCTAATTGTACTTTGCCTTCCGACCAACCAGCCAAATTACTCAAATACGGTTCAGTATTAAACCCTTTATTGTTTATGTACATTCAATCCCTTGGCAACTCGCCAAGAATTTGTTTGGAGATCGCCTGCCCCATCGGAGATCAAAGATGTCTCGTCAATTTTAGTGCACTTTTCACAATTTATAGAATGGTCAAACAAAACACAAAATAGAGACCGCGGTCTTATATTAACTTTTTGATATTTTTGCCAAAAGAAAGCTTTAAATTCTGTATTATTCATGAAATCACTTAAGAAACCGAGAACTTTCACGGCAAGAGTGAGCAATTAAAATCTTTCCCACTACTCTATTTTTCTGAAATAGATAGGTTAAACGGAAAGCTTATCACTCTTCTTCCCACATCTAAAATGTGAGAAAAACAGATTGATGCCAAATATGACAATCAAATTGCAAACGAGAATAAATTCAATTTCTCTTACAGACCGGAAGAAAAATTAAAGTTTCTTACCTGTCTTTTTGAGAATTCCCGAAGGACGAGCCCCCACTTGTTAATAAAAATAACAATTTGGTCCCTCGATATTCTCTTTGCCACCGTGAAATCTTCTCAGTCTCTCCAAGTGTAAATAAATACGGCCGGGAAGTAAGAAAACACACAGTCCATGTATTCTCAATACTTCAATTTATTCACAGAAATACAGATCTTATATAGGCATGTCGAGGGGAGTTTTACCCTCTTAACCAATGAGGATAGGGTGACATACACATACAGGATGTTTTTTGCCCAAGAACATGTGTTTTGTACAAAATCGCCACATATACAGAAAAACATATCCATATAAGGAATAGACTTCCTGGCGACAGAGGCTGAACCCCCCTTCTAAATCAGCACAAACTCCTTTACCTTGAATATTGAGTAAGAGACATTCAAACACCATACAAGAGAGAGAGAGAGAACAGATGGAGGAGGGGTGAATCAGAGAGGGAGAGAAGAAAAGGAGGGTTAAAACATCTGGAACCAATAAAGACAGAGAGTGTTTTCTAACAATTACTATGTAAAAAGAATACAGACTCTTAGGACCCACCCCCACACAATTGAGCTGTTAATTGAATAATTAACGTCTTGTCTTTACACTGCATATTTACAGAAATGAAAAATGACTCAAGAGTAGCTCACAGAGCATTTCTAAGATTTTGTCAAGTATTATTTGAACTGAGATTGAATCATGCAGATGGCCCAATAAGTGTGTTCTCGCATCATCTATTCTCTCATCGCCACAAAACTCATTAGCACTGTGTTTTCTGGAAATCGCATCCACTGCAGTTACAGTTTCCCATACATTCCTTGTTTGATGACGTCAACCGTGCAGCTTGCAGCTTCTTCCAAATGAGACAACTCAGATCGATTAATGCACACATAAACTGCATCAGATCCTTTAAGTGATTCAGTCTTGCCCATGATGCAATGCTAGACGAGTCCAATAAACTAGTTTTTCTCATTGTTCCAGCATCAGTAATAGCTCCATCTGAACATTGGTGCTAATCAAATAGTCGGGCAAGGCAGAACAGCTATGAAAACATTAATTGGAGTAGCTGTGTGTGTGTGTGTGTGTGTGTGTGTGTGTGAAAATAAATTTACATACACTCCAACGCTTACAGCACCAAAATGTATTGCTCTTACGACAATTAAACTTCAAATCCTGTGCAATTTTACATTTAAAATGTGTCCTTAAGCACATCAACCATAGTAGTGCAAATGCCCAAAGGGACTATGTGAGGTAAAGGAAGATGCCAGTTTATAAATAGGGATGAACATGTAGCAGCCTGGTTTATAACTTCATTGCCATGGTGATAATGACTGTATATTCTCTCAATCGCTACTAATAGAGCCTGTCTTTTATAAAGCATCTCAGAAATGGCTGTTGTTGTTTTTCTTTATTAAGAAGTGAATGTCAAACAATGCAAAGGCCTTTTTCACTTTAACCACAAGACAAAAGAATAATTTCTGTCCATTTAAACATTTATGCATAGCATATTTCATTTTTATTGTCCTTTATTGCTATATCTAGGTAGATATTAAAATTAAAGATGATTAAAATTATAATTGTATTGGAATAACGAGTCTTGTCTAGCTCATGAACGCACATCTTTTGTTGTCTATTAGACATGCTAAGTAAAAGAATGTGACCGATTGCGGATGATGATTTACACGGGCATCATCTTAGAGCCAATCTGATGAGACACATCAGATTGCTTTGAGCAGAGAGCGTCTGTTCAATAAAGCAACATGAAAGGCTGACAGATAAGCACTACCCAACTATTTACAGCCAGCTAATGTGATTGAGCAGGGATGAAGAAAACAGCAGTCATGGCACTGCTTCGCTTCTGTGTTAAACCACCGTTACACAGGACGAACATGAATCTTACACTGAATTAGTCATTTTCTTACATGTGGTAAAAACTACCTCATACCAGGCTGAAAGAACTGTAATTATTGTCCTGCCTTTGTGCCCTGTCTAGGCTGTAATAATAGCAAATTCTTTAGCTTTTCGTGTCTCATTTGATCACCGTATGACGCACAGGTAAATGTCACTCAGTTCCTCAATTAACTTTGAGTGGATGCCTCTTGAACCATCATAGTTCGTCTCGATGATATTTTAATGCATCGGGGATAGGTGTTTCATTTCTTTTCCTCCCTTCTTCAATCTGAAGAGCTTAGAAAATGAAAGTCAGACTCTCGTGTCGAACTGAGAAAGGATTCTGTATTGTAGAGGTGATGACATCTTGTCTGGTAACACATTCAAATAGTCACTGTTTAAGACTCATTATACTACATTTAACTTATTATGTAGCGTTCAGAGCCAGGCATTTATGATAATGTTGGCTCAAAGATTAAGGGTCTCTGCACAGACAAGCTATTTTTTAATGGTATTGTCTCGAAATGTCATCATTTATCTTTTCTCTTCAGGGATGCACTGTTGCAACATATAGTATCATCACCTGTTGTAGAGAAAAGAGCAAGTAAGAGAATGGTTTCGATTTTGACACATACTTCATTTAACAGTTATATATCATTTAAATATGTTGGCAAGCGTAAGGTGTAAATCAGTTCCATGCATATGCAAATTCATATGATGTTGTCCTAATAACTGAACAAACATGATATTTATTTATTTGTTTCTCTTTTTTTTGTGTGTGTCTCACTTAAAGATGTTTGTGAGGGGCTCACAAATAAACCAATCAAGTCCTTATTTACTGACAAGAGGAGAAGGAACAGACTGGTCTTAACTCAAGAGCTCTGCACACCCTATTGATCAATTATTTAACCATACTTTCTTGTGAAGAACATGAAAAATAAAACAGCCAAATTCATATAATAGCTATCATAAGATTTATCCTGCAAAATAGCAATAGTTTTTTTTTTTCATAGATAGGATTTCCATGCTACTTTCTTTATTATGACCAGATCTTACATCCAAATAAGTTGGATTTTCTTCATAATGTCTAGTGTGGCTTTTCTATTAGTTCATATATTTGTGAATCATACTCAGCAGATAGAATTTTTCGTTTGCTCAATGTTACTGGTGAAATAACGTTTTTCTGCACACATTTAGTTTATGACTAATATAGTATATAATAGATGAGTTGTGTATATCTGGTGTCTTATTTGTCTTGTTAAAGGAATAGTTAAAGCAAAAATGAAAATTAGCTAAAAATGTACTCACACTCATGCCATCCAAGATGTAGATTAGTTTGATTCTTCATCAGAACAGATTTGGATTACATCACTTGCTCATCAGTGGATCCTTTGCAGTGAATGGGTGCCGTCAGAATGAGAGTCCAAACAGCTGACAAAAACATCACAGTATCCCCAAGACTTTCCCGTCCAGTACCACAAGCGAACGGCCTGTTTGTAAGTCACAAGCCAGTTGTGTCCTACAGGTCACGTTTTTTAACTTTAAACCAATGCTTCTGGACAAAATATGAGTCAATCATAGATAATAACACTTCCTCCAGTGAAAAAGTCTATTGTACCCTGTTGTCCTCTCACATCAAAATCATCAAAAATGTTTATTTATGGCTCAACTTGAAGTTGTAGACCAGTGGTTGTCAACCTTTTTAAATGCTCCCCGTTAATATTTTGAATTAGCATTTATTTTTATATTTTCAGTTTTCATTTTAATTTTAGTTTAAGTGATTTTGTTATGTGCTTATGTCATTTTTATTAATGTTTCAAGACAAAGCAAAGGTGGACGTGTTCAGGGAAATTGGCTGCTGAAAACAACATTTCAAATGAATCTCAAATAAATGAAATTGCGTGAATACAGATTAGTTCATTTTGATGATCAAAATTGAATAAGAGGGTCCGTAAAATGATCCAGTCTTCTCATCACTGTCCTGCAACCTAGTGGGCCCCGGCCCCCAGATTGAGAACCACTGCTCTGGACAATACAAGCTTTGTTAATGTAAGCAGATTTGGTCTGCCAGTGTGTTTACATGCAGAAAAATGGGCTGATAACTATCAAAAATCAGATCATTCTAAAAACACATGTGCACACAATATTCACACATTGAATAAGCTGTCAGAAAGTCAATAAAGTTGTTTACATGCAGAGCAAAATTGGATTAATGTGCAGAAAATCTATATGTGCAGATCTCATTTTGCTTAAACAGTTTGTGACCTTTCCCTGCTTAACAACATCAAATGACATTGTGTTATTGTGTACTTTGGAGGGATCCAGAGTGCCATGAGTTTTTACAGATGCTATTGGCTTTTGATGTCTGTGTCTTTTGAAAGTCAATGAGATTGACAGACAGCTGGGTTTCCTATGTAATGAGGGCCCTCTTTGCTCCTTTTGACACACATCCACCCTTTGAATGTGGTGCTTTGTCATCCGAATGCAACTTAGACCTACCAGATTTCTCTTAGCCTTAAAATTTAGATGCTTTATCCCAACCATTTCATTCTGACTTTCAAAATTATAAGTCTTTTGTTTTCTGTTAGGACTCTGCTATAGTATGGAGATGGCCAGTGAGAGTGGAGACAGGTGATGTCCTCACAAAGATGTCCAAATGTAGCAGAAAAGAAAGGACTGGGGATTCTTGACCAATGATTGTTCAAATGTCTGGAAGGGATCACAAATGCCACAAACATCAAAAAATCTACTGTGCCACAAATTTCCTCCACACAGGACTGTCTTCTAACAAAGCATCCCTCCCTAGCATCTTCCCAACTACTGGAGTGACATTTTTCTTTCTAGCCCACTGTGTTCTAATCAAATGTTGTCATCCCCCAAACAGCATGTGTCCTTTCTCCAGGCAGAAAAAGTATCAAGAAGAACATTCGTAACAGACATGAAAAGACATATTTTGTCACATATCAACGTCCACTTTCTGGCCATCCCTTTAATGCATTTTGTCTGCAAAACCACAGTACTCATGCAGTATAGGACTGTTATTTCGCTGGCGATACTTTCGGCATTCGCCTTCACAGCATTTCTTCCTTTAGAGGTAATGTTCAGTTATGTTCACTCTGACTGCATCTACACTCTTGGAAAAGTTTGTTTTTGTATGAAGGAATATTCCATAGTGATTTTCACAGGTGTTTGTTTTACCTATTTTGAATTATGCATTGCATTGTGTTGTGTTTTATGGTTAAAGGAAATCATGTATAAACTTAACGGATAATATGATGTCAGGCCAATGACTCTAGATAGCAAAAAAAAGGTAACACTTTAGTTTAAGGACCAATTCTCTCTGTTAACTAATTTCTTATTATCATGCACATTACTAGCATACTGGCTGTTTATTAGTACTAATAAAGCACATATTAATACCTCATATATACTTTATATACAGTACCTGTATACCTTAATGTTTTAGAAGTCTCTCATGCTCACAAAGGCCACATTTATTTGATCAAAAATACAGTAAAAACAGTAATATTGTGAATACAGTAATATTGTAAAATGCATTTTATTTCTGTAATGGACAAACTGTATTTTCGCGTTCCTTTCTTACTCAGTTCCAGTCTTTAGTGTCACATGATCCTTCAGAAGTTACTCTAATGTGCTTATTGTAGTACTCAAGAAACATTCTTTAATCCATATAAAACAGTGTGCGTTTTTTTTAATTTTTTTTTATTTATTTTTTTTAAAATGGAATCCGTGATCTTGATAACTGAATTCTTTTTGTAATCGTTGATAAATTAATGCAACCTTGCTGAATAAAAGTATTAATTTCTTCTTTTTTTTAAGTGTCTTGGAAGTTGTAACAATCATCCTCTTTTTTTTATGTCTGGATTCTATAAAATGATGATGAGTCCTCTCAATACTCATATTGATCTTTGCTCTCTGTGGCTCACTGATCCCGAACAGTGATGGAATAGACTTTGACATTCACATGATATGCTTTTGTCCGTTACAATATTACTTTCTCTGTTTTTATCTCACCCTCATTGAAGACCAGTGACAATCTATAAGTGCATATTATCTGATGATTTGCCCTGATAGGTCCATTTCTGACTATTACAGTATGTAGACATAAGTGCATACTGAAGTGAAGACATATCGACGATTGAAACTGATAACTCTGTTCTATACTTTCTGTCTCAATAGGAATTTTAGCGCTTTGCATTTATCTTGTGTATGTCTAGTGTGCTGATAAAGGTCAATTGATTGGTGCTTGGGGCTTGTAAAAGGTCAGAAACGGTTGTGTCTTTGTGTCTGCTGGAGAGAGGAAATACTCTTGTGTCGCTCTGTCTGTGGTCTCTCTTAGGGGGGATGCTGGTAGAAGCCACTGCTCCAGTGTCGCGTTTCTATTAATGGCCATGTTTAGGACTCAGGTGGATGCGATTGAGGCACGAAGACTTTCCATTCCCAATCAACTTCATTCCAAAGTCGCTGTGAAGTTGTCGTTTTTGCCACAAACACTCTGCAGTCTTGGGTCGAGCAGCCACTCATATTTCGTAGCAATCAATCCACTAAACAAGTTAATAACGGTCATTAGAGAAGCACTGCACTCCCCATTTTTAACATTCATTGAGCAAATGGGAAGGGGGCAGAGAGGAAAAAGTGGGCCGTGTCACATCCTGTGGTTCAGATAAACCTCCCCCTCCTTCTCCATTTAGCTGATCTGATTCAGGACAGAAGGAGCTAAGAAGTTTAACAAGAAAAATCAGCATGGCAGAGCATGACTCATTAGTATGGGGATGACACCAGGCCTGTTGAGCTGAGTTTGTGCACAAATGTAAGCAACTCTTGCTGCTTCTTGATTTTTGTAATTTAATAAGGCTCATTCAAAGCTTGCTTTGGTTCAATGGTTTTAATATCTGTGCTGCTGGTACAATAATGCAGGAACTATTGTGAAATCAGCAGACCTAGATCAGATTTTAGAAGCCCATCTAATGTCAAATGTAAGCGCATGTGGAGTTAGGTGACAGTCAAAGTGAAAATAAAGCAATAAGGGGGGAAAAAAGCATACAGTGCTTTTACCACAAGTTAGGAGTGTTCTTGGTGCTCTTAATGCCTCTTATGGGTGAATGCTACATTGCCACTGAAAATATTAAGTCCATTGATCTCGTACATCCCTTTCTTTATCCCTTACAAGTTTATTTTTCTGTGATGTATTCTACAGTGTAGTTGTAAATTCTGCCGATTTGCCACTAAGATAATGTTATTCAGCTAACTAACATAAAGATTTGTTGAATTAGCAAAATTGGCTTGTAGAAGTATTGAAAGTATTAGCAAGAATGTGTTGAAAACTACAAATTGATCAGTAAAGCCATGGTTTTCCAGTAAATGTGTGTTCATGATTACTTTGGATTTACATTAAAGCAAGAAAAAAAATATTACACAAAATATTTATGAAGTAACATTTCTACTATTAATTATTTTTTTAGACACTGGTACCAACAATATGATAAAAAAACACACCAATGATAATGTAAAATGTATATTTACTATGAAAAATGATCAGAATAAGTAATTACAATTACAAACTGTTTTGAATCAGTGAGATTTTTTAATGAATACTTTTATACAATCTAATGACAAAGTGAAAGTGAATTTTACATTGTACAAAAATTTTCAAATAAATGCTATTTTTGTAACTTTCTATTCATCAAAGAATCCTAAAGAAAGACTCGCATAAATCATGGTTTCCACAAAAATATTTAGAGGCACAACTGTTTCAACATTGATAATAAAAAATGTTTATCGAGCACCAAATTAGCATAATAAAATGATTTCTCAAAAATCATGTGACACTGAAGACTGGAGTATATAACTGCTAAAAACTTAAAATTGCCATCACAAGGATACATTTTTACATACAATTTTACATTACATACAATTTTACAGCTTCAGACATGGCTCATCCAATCAGAATTTAGAGTGTGAATGATATTGTGTTATTGAACTTGAAGTTGAAATATAATAGTTTAATAGTATTCTCTGTGAACAGACTCTTTGAATGCACCTTTCTCCTACAGTTGGGAAATTATCACCCAGATGCATTCATTAAATGTTTACACATCCTCAAGGCAGTATTAGATTAGACCAAGTATTAATCAAGCAAGTCCTTTTATTAGATTGTAACAATCTTGCATAAATGAAGGAGGTCTATATTTTTATTCCTGTATAGATAATTGTAAGAGTCTGCTGATTCTATAGTCCTAGACTTAAAGCAGTTATAGCTATTAAAAGGTGAATTAATTGGAACTTTATATTCATAATAGGAGCATGCAACTGGTTTTATTTTCTTCAGTGTAATTTGAGGTTAAATTGAATATGCTGCTGTGTATTCCTACTGTGTGCTGTGTTTTTTCATATGAACAGCCACACATGACAAATTTATTCCACCAAATGACTCTTAGCCATCTTTAATTAATTCATTTAATACATTTCTCTCAACCCATGTATATAATAGTGTTACCCCACCCCTCAACACTTTTTTTGGAAATGATTACCATATCCTAGCGCTGTAAGATTTTTCTTAGCTTTTCGTTGTCATGGTGACAGGCCTCCATGCTTGCATCTATAATTAAGACACAGACGCTGCGTCCGAAATCGCATACTGCTTAGTAGGTACTACATTTAAATTTGAACGTACTACTCGACCGTTAAAACAGTACGTTCTATATAGTATGAATGCGAGTAGTATGAATGGAATTCGGACGTACTACATCCGCCATGTTGATGTTGTCACGTGACATGCTTCTTCACAACAGCGCCAAAATTTAAAGAGCCCTCACTACTGCGCGAACATTAGCAATGTTTTACGCAATTCTTACCGTTTTCATCAGCGTTTTAACGTTGATTGAATCAACAGCTCAGAGGAGGCGTCGGTCAGCTGCTCGCAGATCACGCCTTCGTCGACAGCTTGTAAATCAGGCAAGTACAATCAGCTATTTAGCTAGCAAATTTTACCTCAGAATGAAAAGTCATGTCTTTGAACACCATGACAGAGGCTCATTTGGAGAAACGAAATAAAGTAATTTATTGTTATAAATAAATGCATAAAAATACACAGGACAAACAAAAGACATGAATTAATGAATAAACTTGAATGAATACATAATACACAATTAGATAAATAGAGAGAGAGGGAGAGAGAATTAATACATACAATATATACATAGCTTAAATAAATATTATAGATAGATACACTATATACATAAATAATATAAACATAAATAAATTCATTCTAAAATCTATATATATATACACAACATTTTACAGACGTGAGCCCTACACCCTACTGCCGCCTGAATGCTGCTGTGCCAATTCTTCGACTGTATTTCGAAGATGGAAGATGTATTTGGACTGTATTTCGAAGATGGATCTGACCTCCGTCCAAACCTCCGGCTTTCACGACAGTCCATCACGTCCCTCATCGCTGCTTTGAAGTCAGATTCTGACCGCGTCGCCGCCTTCCGCCATTTTCGAATATGACGCCTCCTCTCGCGTGGCCTCATGGGATAGTAAAGTGTCCATCGTATGCATGCTACGGAATTCGGGCGGAAGTAGTAGGTCATCCGGGTACTTCTCGCCTACTGTTTTTCGAATACTATGAATTCGGACATACTACTCGCCTCGCATACTGTTTTTCGCCTGCTATATAGTATGGAAGTATGCGATTTCGGACGCAGCGTGAATTACTGTCTTGATCACCAGAATCTTGTCCCACTATCACCACAAGAGGTCGCTAATCAACCTATCGATGGCCGTCTATTATAAAAACTGCCTGGAGAGGCGTCCATATACAGTAAATAACACTTTAATTATTGATTGGTATCAGGATGTGAAGAGATTTTCAACCAGTATAAAAGACACAATATACACACACACTATGAAATGTTTGTAAAATCATTGCATTCACACAATAGGATCTCCTACCTGCCTGTCAGCTTATGTATTTGCATAACTCCGCTCAGCCAATAGCGAGAGTTTGGGGCGTGGCTGCTGCTGCAGGCTGAGCCAGAGGGTGTTTAGACAGTGTGGAAAAAGACATCAAGATTCCATTACTGAAGTGCAAGCCACAATTCAAAGACGTAGACAGAGACGGACAACGGGGTAAAACAACGGTAAACCTTGGTTTTTAGAAGATGGGAGAATTTGATGGGATGTTTGGGTTTTAATCGCTACGAAGAGCTTGCAGAAATGATCCTTGACAGGTAAGTTAAACTTCAAGTTAAAAGTATTATGTTGGGCCTTTCATTGAAAGTAGACTACTTTTACCTGTTGAGACCATAGGTTGAGACAATAGGTTTGTTTGAGATGCATCGGCGCTGCACAGAACGATCGGTGTATGATATCAAAGTACCGCAAGAGCAGACGACTCTTTATGCTTTTGAATTGCTCTCGTGGTATTTTGATGTCATTCACCGATAGTTCTGCGCAGCGCCGATGCATCTCGAACAAGCCTTTTCCTTCACTCAAATATCACTTTACAGTGTTTGTGATGTTTGAGTCGGAGGAGTCGAAAGGAGGGTTTACTTTATTTTTGTAGTTCCGCTAGATGACACTAGTAATGCTGGAACTGTCTACCCTATAGCTTTAAGAAAGCAACAATATGTATTAATTTTTTTTTTTTTTTAAATATCTGTTTCAAAATCAGTCCTGAATGAGTTTGCTTGGTTGAGCGGGTATGAAATTCTGCGTAAAAGACGAATTGCTTTACTGCAGCAACAAATGCACGTGTACAGCCGTCACACCGGTGATATATTTACGACAGTGGATTCCACTCTTTAACTGCAGGGGGCTCTAAAGTCCCCAAAAGTTCTGTTTTTTAAAGGGGACATCGGATGCAAAATTCACCTTTACTGCTGAAAAAACAGCTAAAACCAGCCTAAGCTGGTTGGCTGGTCTTAGCTGGTCTCCCAGCCTGACCAGCTTAAAAGTGCCAAACCCCTCTAAAACCATCCTGCGGACCAGCTATGACAAGGCTGGTGACAGCTACAACCCGCTAAGCCAATCTTCGGCTGGTTTTAGCTGTGGGGGTGGGTTTTAGCGGGGATGTGTTTGCATCGAATGTGCCTTACAGTGTGTGGACACAACCAGCGTACAATGATAAAAATCTATTTTTTAATCCCCCAAAAACCTAAACAGTCTCAATTATCAAGCCGTTTTGATTTTCTGAGCAATATGACATCACCCATGACTGCTGACAGATTGTCCCATATTAACATATTTCTGCCCTCAGCCAGTTTTACGCTGTCCGCCATTTTTTCCGCGCTCGAGCAGCTGTAGACAGCTGACAACAAATTAAAGCCTGGTTTCCTTCCAAAGTTACGAATTTAACTTGTGCGAAAAATTGGAATATCGCATAAAACGTGCGAATAATCCCCGTTGCCATCCAACGCATCAAAGAGAACAAAACCGTCACTTCCTGATAAACTGGCACTATATCACTAAGAAAAGTAGGAGAAGCCACTGAATGTAATAATTTTCATATATAATAAATTATTGCACCTCAAGCAAGCAGACATACACAATAAATGTGGTCATTGCTTTCAGAGGTGGATGCCTGATATTTGGGAACGCAGTCGTGTAAGTTCTGAGAGGCAATTATAAAGAAATACTTTGACGACAGACTTTGCCCGAGCATTTAAGAAAGAGCATACAACATTTCAGATACTGTGCAATGAGATCAGTTCACTGGTTAGTCAGGTTATGCCGTCCCATAGAGCAAGTCACATTACTTTTTTGATGTGCACAGAGGAATTTGTTCGGGAAATGTGTTTCCATCTCCCATTATTTGCATTAACCCTTTTCGCACAAGTCAAAATCCACCTCAAGCGAGCGTAAAAACTTTTTTTCCAAATTAAGGGATTTTTTTTTAATTGGGCATTTGAAGATGCAGTGGATTCATTTTGTTTTTGATGGTAATGCACCATCGAATACACCTAAATTCAGTTATGTCTGCGCAGATAATTTTACTCCAGACTGCTTTCTGAATGAGCGACAATTCAAGGCAATATTTGCTAAAAAGTTCAAACTCAAGGATGGATCAGTACCCACTGTTCCTGATCCAGCTGCACCTCCAGAAGAAGTCTCTTTTTTTTATGATTATTTGCAAAACGCCTTTCCTCTTCCATAGAGCTCATTAGCATTTAAAGAGACATGCACCAAAATGGGTCGCTGTGAACAGAGCTGTTTTTGACAGGGTAAAAAGGGTGTTGTTTTACACGACCACTGAGGAATTTTACTAAAGTATATTGTAGACTTTTCATGAAGATCCTAAATAATCATACCAACTTGTGGAAAATGGGCATCCGATGTCCCCTTTAAGTTCTGTTTTTTTCTTGATTAAACGATCAACTTAGAGAACGCTTTACATCTTTTTGAGGTTCTGCAACATCACAAGAGATTAATTTCCATTTTTGTAGAACAAACATTTCAGTTTGAAGTTGAGCTCACACCAACTAGTAATACCAAGTTGCAAATCATCTGTTATGTAAACATAGGACAATTAAGATCAGCGTTTCTCAATTCCGTTTCTCATTTCCAGGCCAGCCCCCCACCCCCCCGTATCTCCTATCAGACGTTTGTTCTAGTCGACTGAAAAAAAGTGCCCTGCGAAGTGGACTTGACATAATATTCCGCCATGATTCCAGTTCGAAGGGAGTGTAGCCTATATGTTCAGTTCAAAGGGCATTAAAGTGTGCGAGGCATGAATTTAAACTGTATTTATTTACAGAGGTATATTATGTAACACTTCACACTTTTCTAGTAAGTTTGGTCTGTGTGTGAAGTAAACTTCAATGGATTTCCCGTGCTCAGTGAGTAGGGAGCAATGAAAGCTGTGTAAAGATCCTGTCAATGGGAACATAGTTCATGCATGGAGCTCTCTTCTAACAAGCTGGTTATCTAAATCAGGTGTGCTAAATAAGAGAGACATGAAAAATATGCAGGGGCGGGGGGTCGAGAGAACTGGAATTTACAGGATTTGCCAATATTTGTCATTATCAGCAGTGCCTGAGATTACTGTACGTGTCAAGTTGCTTTAGCAAACAGTATGTCTCCCCTCATACATGATTACTTTCTTGCTTGTTGTTGAGTGGTGCAGCATTTGTTTATAGATTAGGCAATATGGAGTGTGTTAGACCAAACAAACTTAAAATGATGAGGACACCATGAGTAATGGTGTTTCTATGGTTACAGTAAAGAAAAAGAAAAAGTTGTTTAATGTCCAACAATTTGGGAGTTATTCCAGCTACAGGTTATACATAATTCTGTGTCTGCTATGACAGAGAGAAAACAAATATTACACACACTCGTTGGGTTTCCATGTTTTACGGAGGCATTCCATAAACATAATGGTTTTACTGTACAAACTGTATATTCTATCCCCTAACCCTACCCCTCAAAAAAAACGTTCTGCTATTTTAGATTTTCAAAAAAGATCATTCTGTAAGATTTATAAGCTTGTTTCCTCATGGTGACATATATATGCAGGTCCTCTTTTCAAAGCTTATACAGCTTTAATACTGACCTGCTGGCCTGCATTTTCTATTAAACACCATGAAAAAATCTATATATCTATCTATATATCTATCATACAAAGTGATCATTCAAATTAGCATGACTTTTGTCATTTTTTTTTTATTTTTTTTTTGATAACACAAGAGCAAAAGAAATGTTGCTTATAAATTACAGTGCACCCTAATCAGTTAACTCATTTACAGTGCAACCGATTTACCTGCCAGAATGCCTGTTTACTAGCTGGGTTAAATAGTGACAAAAAAGGGGATAAAAAAACCCCCATGAGACTGGGTGAGGAGGTTAAGGATAACACAAGGTCAAAAAGCATATTTACTTTTAAGCTCCCAAAATGGCCAGTAATCTTCCTCTGCTCTACACATGCTAACAATGTCAATCACAGGCCTCTTGTAATGTTATGAAACATAATAATTTTGTGTTGTTGAAAATGCAATTTAACTGCGGTCCTTCTCTGCAAACCTATACTTATTTTGATTTCATGCACTCATCAAGCCACATAATTTCTGTTGTTGTGATGAAATCAGAGAAGGGAAGTTTGGAGAGACAGTACCCTCTGGTGGTACTGATGGAGGTTAGCTTTGTGGGTTGATAGTTTTCATTGGAAAGCACTACTAGAAAAAGAAGGAAAGACTGCAGGTAGGAAATGTGTATTCTTTTTAATAAATTATCTTTTTTGGTATATTTGTATATTTTTATTGTATAAAGTAACTATAATAAATAAATAAATTCTTTTAGTTTAATACCTTCCGTGTTGTGGGAAAATTATAACCAAGTATTATTTTATTTTTTTTTACAAAAATTAGTTTGTTAACAGTGTTCACAGTTAAATCAGACAACAAACACATTCTAAATAAAGGAAAAAAGAGGTCTTTATTTGTATAACATGTTCCAACTCTGCATATCGTACAGTTATGTCAGTCACACACAAACATATATTTTATTCATGAGTTTATTTATAAGCATTATCCATGCTTGCAATGTACAAGTAGAAGAGCTTAAACCAATAGTGTTCAAAGAAAACTCTTATACATGCCCCGAGGCTGCAACAGATACCAAACCTGATATTCCGGCTGCTCAGTTTTTATGGCATTATACATGTTACTACACTTTCGTGAAACTTTCAGATGTAACCAGCACTCACATTATCTCTCAAATCCATTTGGATCCAGTCTCCAAAAACGGATATTCCAGTTACTTAGTAAAAGGACATATTATACCTACAGATATCCAAAGCCAGTTTTTGTTTTGTATTTTGTAGGCTTGGAGATACACACAAAAAGAACAAAGAGATATGAGCCATCAGCAGAGGTGTTCACAATCATATAAATTAGTAAAGTTATCAAACAACAGCAGATATGACTAAGACCTAGCTGGGCCAGCAGGAAGTATCGAGCACATGCCCTTATCAGTTCTCCGTCCAACGGACACTAAATGGATAGCTGGGCTGGAAAAGTGATAAGGAGATGTGGTTGACTGAAATCGAAGTCTCACCATGATGGAAGAGTCCCCTGTATGTTCTGTACATCCAGCTCCCCATCCAGTATAATCACAGAAGTAGAATGTCAAAAAAATGTTCAAAGAGCTCATCTTGCCGTCCTCAACACCCATTAGAAACAAAATTAACCGTCTGTCCCATATTTCTCAAAACCTCCGACCTGTTGACTAGGGGAGTATCCTGAAAATACTCAAAGAGAAAATTGTTTAGACACACCTCATTGATGAGTTTTATGTCACCTTAGCCCGGCCCTATTCTGCTTTTTCTAAGCTCGCATTGGTCCACAGTTGAGATTCAGATTTCAGTCTCTCATCAGAACGGCCAGCCAATGGAGTGGGAGAGGAGCGCACAGGCAGCCAGATTGGAAAAGGTGCTATTCACACAGGTGTGGTCCGGCTGTGCATTCCAGCGCACACATACCTGTCAGCTTAGACTTCATCTCCATGCCCTGAAGAGACAGGCTGTCTCCCAAAAAGAGCACTACTTAAGATCGTTCAAAACAGCATTCCTCCTTTTAATTATTTTTCGCTTGCATGTAATAAGAAATATATCTCATTCAAAATGCTAAGTGTCACAATGTTCAGTTTTAATGAGATTGAGCAGGGTCCAAAGGTCTGACATTACACTGAAATCCTGGTGTCCAGAGCATTAAATAAGACAGCAATTCGGTCATAAGCACATTGAACTTTCTACAAAAGCTCAGATGTTATTTTTTCCATTGAAGCACAAGATGATCTTTGGATCATTCTGGAGAGCATGAACATCAGGTCTGACAAACTTGTGGAGTGCAAGCAGACTGGGTGTTGCTGTCATCAAAGCAAAAGGGACAAATACATTAATATGGCATTGAGAAATAAAAGCTTTTCACTCATATTGTCAATCCGATTATAGAATTTGTAATGAAAATTAATATTAAATTAAAAAAAGAAAAAGAAAAATATGAGCATTTACACTAGTGGTCTTAGACCTTTGCTCCCCTTTATAGACTTTTGTCACAAAATTGACGGTCACACTTTATGTTAAGGTCCAATTTTCACTATTAACTAACTATTAACTACAAAATTTGCAGCTTATTAATAGTAAGGTAGTTGTTAAGTTTAGGTATGCGGTAGGATTAAGGGATCTAAAATAAGGTCAAGCAGAATAAGACATTACTATGTGCTTTATAAATACTAATAAACAGCCAATATGCTTGTAATATGCATGGTATAATAAGCAATAGTTAGAATTGGTCCCTAAACTAAATTGTCACCAAATTGACAATTGACCATTCCAATGACACAAATTAAACTGGTTTCATCAGTGCAGTTGGGGTATTAAATAAGCGCAAAACTCACATTAAATGTGTTTAGATGCAGTGTCTTGTTTTGTTTTGTCTGAACCCAAGCGAGTATTGTGTTTGCATTCTTGAAGCTAATGTAAAAAGGAGAATGTAAGCACCATAAACATAGATAACCACCCCATAATGTAGACAGTCAACCATGTAGGCCATAAAAGCTTGAGCGTTTTAGGTTGCCTTGCCACTTTCACAAGACATAGAATTCCTCTTGAATATTTATGTGGTACTGTGAGGTTATCTAAGTATGTCTGTGATACAAATGTTTCCCATACAGTATTAATGAGTGTTTCTGGCCTTTCTCTTCCCTTTTCCCTGCAATGACCATCAATTGCACTTGCTGCTGTTGTGAGCAGGCTGCCAGTTTCTGTTTGTGTCTGTGTGCTTGTTTAGCCCTGTTTCTTCACAGGTTTCCAGGGAATAAGCCAAATTTAAAGACCCAGCTGGTGGTGGAATGTTAAATATAGGTTATACTGAGACTTCTAACACTACAGTATAAATAATCCACAAGTATGATTTCAAACCATTGATTAGAGATAGTTTTTTTAATTGCACAGAATACAGTATAAACCACAATGACTCAGCATATACTTCATCAGTCAGTTTACAAATTGTGACCCATTTATGACCCTCGTTTATACTTACAGTATGTGTAAAATATTACTTGAACTGTGTTAAAGTAATTCAGTTAATAAGTAATTTAGTTTTAGTAATTTCAGTACTTAAACTTTAATTTTTTTTTTTTTTTTTTTCAATGTTTTTTTGTTTTTAATACAAATAATAATAAATTAATAAAATTGTTGCCAAGGCAACATTTCAAATTTTTGTTCAAGTTCTTTAGGTTTAAGATGTTTTATCTAATATTTATATTTATTTAAACTTTATTTCAATTAACTAAATAATTTTTGATAGTTTTGGTTAACAATAACATCCCTGCAGTGGTTATCAGTCAGTCTAACAAGCTTGTAAATTAGGAAATTGTAATATCTGTCTTACTAAAAGCCATTTTTATTATGTTTTTGTATTACAATTTCCATTGACCAAAACAATGGTTTGTCTCTGTCACAAACTGTCTCTTGTTTCTCAGAGAAATTGCATTTAAATATTGATAAATTATGCCGTATTTGCACATGAACCTTTTCTAAACTGAAAAACGTGTTGTTGTATTCGGTTTGATAGTAAATAATTCTGAAAGTAAAAATGATATTTGTAGAACTATCAGCTTAATATGGTGCAATGCAATGCTTAACTGTATTATTTACCTGACTGAATGTACATCATGCAAACTTTTACTTTTAAAAATCAGTGTATGAAACTGAAAAACCTTTCATAGAATGACCCTGAGTCAGTGCAGAAATGTTTTGAGTCACATACATATCAGGGACTTTGTAAATTAGCTGAGATGAAGTCAATTTGTCCTTAACACTGCAAAGACCAGCTCTGTGCAGCTTTTCTGCATGGCCGCCCCTCGGGATCCTGATCCATAGTGACGCATCTGTATAGTAAAGTTAGAAGGACGGGGGAGGGTGTCCCCTCGCTCTGTGTCTGTGTGCTTTGCACACCCTGGTTATCTTAGTCCAGTTCCTCTCAGCCCGGTGTGAAAGTGTCGAGCTAAAGAAAACAGGGGCGGCCCACTCTTGATCCAGTTCCGGCTTTCTTCTCCACACCAGCTGCCAGTGGCACTCACACGGTTGAGGGGAGATCTGCTAAAGCATCTCCACTGCATTGCGGCGCTCTCTCCTGGGATTAGCAGGGCTCTGCATTCCCACTGTCATATTGCTGAAGGCGGGGGTGGTGTGTGTGACATAGCAATGAGAGTATGAGGTGTGAGATGTGTGGTCTTGGTGGACTGGACATATTATCAGCTGGATCTCAGTGTCAATGTTCCTGTAAAGGCAGGAGAGGAAGATGATGCGCATGGAAAAGGCAGCAAATAAACATTTTAGTTTCATCAGACTTTTCATTTTCTCTATTATAGGTTTATGGAATCCTGTTTGAAAACTGTAAATAAAAGTTGTACTTAAAGGGGAAAAATAAAAGTCATACAGTTTGAAAGACAAACATATTTTTATAAAAGCACTATCTTTTTACAGTGGGAAAAAGTATTGCCATATTTGTATGGATGATGAAGCATGAAGAACCTTTAAAATCCATGGAACCTTTCTATTGCACAAAAGGTTCTTCATAATGGAAGAAAAGTTTTTGTTTTTGTTGTTGTTGTTGTTGTTGCGTTCACTCTACTGACAATTTAGTTGTTATCAGCGATGCTATTTTTAGGTAGTTATTCCCCAACACTGGAAAAAAAAAATTTAATCAAGACTTTTTGTTTTGTTAGTCATTGCTTGTGGATAACCCGTGAGCCATAGACTGTATGCGGAAAGGGACATTTAAAAAAAAAATTCATTCAAAAGGTACTAATATGCACTTTTAAACTAGGCCTAGGGACCATATGTTCCTTTCAAAAACTACTAACATGTACCATTTAGGGATAAATAGGGTAAAAAATATTCACCTTTTAGCTTTTGTACCTTAGGGTGCCGAACCAGTGACAGCATTGTACTTTTTTTCCTCCCAGTGTTGTGATTGATTCCCTCTTCCATTTAAAAACATAAATTTAAAAAAGTCCACTTTCCATGTCTGGATAACTAGTGTGTGATCTAAACATCCATTGCTTTCACTTCATGTGCAATTTTACAATTTCCCAAATGACCATGTTCTACAGATAAAACACTTATCTGTACATAATGTTCTGAACTCAACACACACTCACAAACAGACACAGCACAATCTCCTGAGAGCCAGCTCTAACTGAAAAAGGGCTAGGAATAGCCACTAAGGTCCAAGGGCTAATAGTGTCATGATGAGAGATGATTGTACAATGGGTAGAAGGAGATTTACACACTATCGTCTTGTAAAGACAAGAGCTGGTCAATTGTGAAGAGCCTTGATTATGTCTTCTTACAGACATCAGGTAGTTCTCTGTAATGATGTTTTTGCAGGGCTGCTTGATGGCAGACGAGGGGGTTGCAGAGGACACACAAAATTCTAATGTAGGCTTTACTGTACCCTCTAACATGACCAGGGCATGTTTACAAACATTTCACTTTATAATTTTTGGTCTCTTTATTTTGCCTTTCTCTGTCATGTGATTGCAGGAATTAATTCTTAAGCATGACTTGATCTTATAATTCAGCATAAGTCATTCACATCAGTTGCAGTTTAAAGAAACAGTTCACCTAAAAATGAAACATTTCTGAAAGTCTATTTACCCTCAGGCCATCCAAGATGTAGATGAGTTTGTTTTTTCGTTGGAAAAGATTTGTAGAAATTTAGCGTTATATCATATAGTGAATGGGTGCCGTCAGAATGACAGTCAAAACAGCTGATAAAAGCATAACAATAATCCACAATTAATAAACATGACTCCAGTCCATCAATTAACGTATTGTGACATGAAAAGCTGTATGTTAGAAACAAATTTACCATTAAGGCGTTTTAACTTTAAACTGTCACTGCTGGACAAAATTCTATCATCTTTTTATTTAACGCTTCCTCCAGTGAAATCCGTCCCCTGTTGTCCTCTCACATCAAAATCCACCAACATATTAATTTGTTTAGAACTGTTTTGGACTGTCTCCACTTGCAAACGGTGCTTGATCTGTGCATATTTCTCTCCTGTTTGACTCAAATGTGACAACTTTTTCACTAGAGAAAGGAATATTAAGAATAGAGGACTCTTTTTAGCTGGAAGCAACATTTTAAAGTTAAAAAATATCTTGCTGGATTTGTTTCTTACAAATACACAACTTGTGAATTACTAGATTACTTGTGGATTATTGTTTTTATTAGCTGTTTGGGCTCTCATTCTGACGGCACCCATTCACTGCAGAGGATCCACTGGTGAGCAAGTGATGTAGGTAGTTAATCTTATGTTACATTTTTTATTTTACATTTTAGATTTTTACATTATATTTATTAATTCGGCACACATTTTTATGCACAGCAATTTACTGTACAGGTCACAGTATACATTTTATATTCCTAGGTAATAAAAACCCACAACAATGGCGTTGCTGGCTCCATCTAAATGGGCATATTTTCTGTACATCTTCTATGTTTACTCACGAACAGCAGTTTATTGGCTGATCTGGTGCTCATAATTTGGTGATATAATCCTGTTACTCGCTCAGCAACACATCCTCCTCTTTTATAGCACAGCAGTGCAGCACAGCGCCTTTGCCAGCAGGGGGCTGAACGACTGACTTTCTAAAAATAGTCATCAACTTTATTTCTCAAGGGATCGAGAGTGCTTTTTTCTTCTCTCTCTCTCTCTCCTCTCATCTCAAATCTCTGTTCCTGCTGCCTCATCGTCCATCTCCTCCTCTCTCTCTCTTCTCATCTCCTCTCTCTCTCTCTCTCTCTATATATATATATATATATATATATATGTCTTCTTCTATTTCTAAACAAAGTACTTATCTGCTCCATAATAGAGAATACACATTGTACAGAATATCCTTGAGCTGTATATTGTGCACGGAGAGCAAGAAGCTAACTGTTTAATGGCACAGCCCAATATGTTCACCTGAATAGTTTGGTCATATATCATATGTTGTTCATACATCAAACTGAGATGCACCACTGAGAAATCCTGATTTCAAGGTAAATCATCACTTTTTTTCCAACGACTGAATTTGGAACTGAGATTTCTGTCGTGACGCTGGCGCTTGTTTAATAACATTTAGCTCTTGATGTGGCTTTTGAGACGTGAAGGATGGACCCCACGTATCTGCCTGTACTGCCTTAAAGACTTTTTCCCCCAACCATTTTTGGCTGTACTGAAATTCACTCAGTTGCTATGGACACAGATCATAGTTTTTTTTTATTTTTTTTATCTGTGTCCATGACAACAAACCAGCTAATACAGGAAGGGGCCACAATGTAATTCACTTTAGAAGGGGTTGCAAAAAAAATAAAAATACATTAAAGCTGTCAAACTATCTATTGTTCCACATCACATTTACATAGACAAAACATGCTATATACAGTACGTGTACCATTAAGTAGAGTGTCTGTCAATATGGTTGTAAACTGAAGAACTTTAGATATTCAAAAATCACGTAATACTTAACATGACTGATACACGTGTTGTTGGATAGGATGGTGAGCTGTATCTTTTTATTTATCAATTGATGTGAATTATTAGCTTATTAGCCATAACTCTATGTACTAGCAACAGGCACGTGCACACATAGACATCAAAGGGGGCTTGAGCACCTGCCCTTTTATTATATATATATATATATGTATGTATATATGTGTGTGTTTCTGTTTGCACACAGCTCTCCTTGTCAAACAAATAAAAAATCAAAATATCAGGTCGGGTCAGGAAAAGTTGAGACTCTGTCGATTTCAGATGCCTTTCTCCCTCCGCGTCTCCGCGCAACACAGCAGTGTAGCACTGTAGGCGGAGCATGTGTAAGGTCTGGCCACAGGTCTGGGGCAAAAATGCTACTAAATTGGACAAAAATGCCCCTGCACAAACAAATTAAATCTATTACGTCTGTTGCTAACAAAATGTAAATGAATAGAAAGTTTCGACTGCGACATTAAATTAAGATTTGCTCATGTTGCACCATATTTCATTTTAGGCGTTTTTACAGTGTTGCGCATTATAACCAATCACACACGAGTCTGCTTAGGAATGCAATGGCCAGTCAGAGACGTTTAGATCAGTCATCGCTGAAACTCATCAGCTTTGTTGAATGAGCGCATTTTCATGACTGAATTTCCGCCAATTCTCTCATCATAAACAACAAAGCGCAGATGTACGTACAATGTAAGTAAGGGATTCATTTCTTAGTGTAGACAGCTTCAGTGATTATAACGATAGTTTTGTTTTTTTGAGAGTGCGACAGATCAAAGTTAGTGATAGTCATTTCTGTACATAATTTACTCGCCGTTAGAATAACCGTGGGAAGGAAACGTTATACAATTATCAATTTCTAATGTTTTAATTAAATTGTAATCACATTAAATACAAATTCAGTCCCATTACACATATTTTTATTATAGCCGACACGCACTCTTTCTGGCAAAAGACCGGTATAATGATGTTTGTAGTTATAGATTTGGCGGCTTTTAGCTTACCCTGGAGTTGGTTCCACACTCCGCCTATGTGTTTTTTTTTTTTTTATGATTCCACCATATAATATAGGTACTAACAAATCAAACTACAAAAAAATATAAAATTCCCAGTATTATAAATAATAATACAGTAAAAAATAATAATAAAAAAAAAATAAACAGAAAAAAGAACAGGTATGAGAGCATCATATAATTAACAGAAAAGCTTCACAAAGAGACCGGGTGCGTTTTGCTTTACTGTTTTTCAACCAGAGTAGTAACTCAATATAATTTTTCATGTCTATTTGAAATAACAAAAAGTTGGGTTTTCCTTTAGCCCATTTCTGTTTATGTATATGGTATTTGCCCATAATCAAACAAAGATTAACAATAAAGGCCACATTTGGTGGTAATCTTTGTCTATTAAAATAAAAAAAATACATTTTTTTCAGAAAAGTAAACTTTCATGCCTAGGCATTTACAAAGGAAACATTCCAAATCTATCCAAAACATTTTGCTATAGATGCAGTTACAAAATAAGTGCACAACACTTTTTTTTTCTCAGTCCCACAGAAATCACATAGGCTATAACATCTACATCAGCAAATCTAAGAAAAAGAGTTGATCAGGGTACACCAGATGGAGTATTTTAAAATGTATTTCTCTCACCTTATTTGTTATGCAATATTTTTTCCAGTCAGCAACCATGCACTCAAATGTAGAATGCCAGTATGTTTTAGAAGATATTGGGCTGTATTCTGTTAGTAACTTCCTGATAAAGTAATTATTCCATTTTCTATCATTAATAGTAACTCCGTTAATTGCAACATCAGGTCTGAGACTCACAGTCTCCTTATTCGCATTTCCTTTAAACAGACATTTTAGTCCGGATGGTATAGCATCAAACACTATACAATATTCTTTAGGGATTATTGGAATATTATACCTTTGAAGAAATTCTATGTAGGTATACGGTGCCCATTTTCATTAAATAACTGTTTAACAAATATAATACCATTGTCTACCCATTTTTGAAAAAACAAAGTTTTATGTTTAAACATTATATACCTGTTATTCCAAATTATACATTTATTTGGAGAGAAATTATGCTTGTATATAAGCATCCATGAGAGTAGCACCTGCTTGTGAAAATTACTTAATCTAACTGGAATCTTACTTATTTCAAAGTTGCATTGCAACAGAAAAGCAACACCACCCATCTTTTTTTTTAAAGATTAGATTAGGAATTAAATACCAAATTTTATTTTTATATTGAAAGTAATTCTTGATCCATCTGTTCTTTAAAATTGCATTTGATGTGCTGAAGTCAAGCACATTTAAGCCTCCATTACCAACCAAATTAGTTAAGGTACCTTTTTTAATGTAATGAGATCTATTTCTCCAAACGAAATTGTAAAGATTTTTATCCACTTCTTTAATGATGTTATTAGGGACTTCTAGTGAAATAGCAGGATAGAGCAGACGAGATAAACATTCAGTTTTTGATAAAATAATTCTACCGTTCATTGACAGGTCTCTCATTAACCATAAATTAAATCGATTTTTAACTTTTTGAACCACAGGTTGAAAATTAAGCTGTCCCCTTTCCCTTTCCTTTTCATCTTTACATATTTTTATTCCTAAATAGGTAACAACATTCTTTACAGGGATGCCATTAATATCAAGAAGTTCACAATTTTTCAGAGGGAACAACTCACATTTGTTTAAATTTAATTTTAACCCTGAAACCAATGAAAACTTTTTTTTAAATTGTAATGAATCTCTAACAAATATAGTTGTATCATCTGCTAATTGACAGCATTTTATTTCTCTTTCTAAAATCCTGATTCCATGAAAATTATATTTGTTAATGTAAAGAGTCATTGTCTGGGTTACAAGTAAAAATAAAAAAGGAGATATTGGGCATCCCTGCCTTATGCCTCTTTCTAAGAGAAATCTGGGGGTAGTGCCATTTGCAAGTTTTACTGAGCTATTACACCCATTATATAAAGTATAAATGACCCTTTTAAAGAAATCACCAAAGCCAAAAAAATCCAAACTCACAAACATAAATTTGTGGTTTACGGTGTCAAATGCTTTATAAAAATCTACAAAAAATATAAAACTTTCACTATCAATATACTCATTATAATCAATTAAATCTAGGACCAAACGAATATTATTGCTTATATGTCTGCCCTTCATGAATCCTGATTGGCAATCATCTATAATTTGCTCCAAGCATTTTTTTAATCTTTCTGCAAAAATAATGGCAAACACCTTAACATCGTTATTGAGTAATGTAATAGGTCTCCAATTGTCTATTAGGGTAGTGTCCTTATTAGCTTTTGGTATCAGACTAATCAATCCCTGACATAACGATGGAGGTAACTCACCACGTTCTATAGCTTCATTAAACACACATAGTAAAAACTCAGATAATTGTTCTTGAAATTCCTTGTAAAATTCGCTGACCAAACCATCGTTACCGGGAGATTTATTGTCTTTTAATTTACTGATCCCAAATCTAACTTCTTCTATAGAAATATCTTTGTCGCACGACATCATACTACCCTGATCTATACATTTAGCATTTGCTTTAATGCTTTCTAAAAAAAGTATTGTATTGCCATAATCTTCTTTACTATATAACGTGTGATAAAAGGTTGATATATAATTAGAAATTTTAACATAATCTTCAGACACCTCCCCATTCATATTAAGTTTTAACACAGAACTCAGCTCAACATTTCTTTTTTCTAAATTAAAAAAGTACCTGGAGTTTTTCTCCCCTTCTTCAAGCCATTTTCCTCTAGACCTTACAAATGCCCCTTTGGCTTTATATTCATACATCTCATCTAATTGTAACTGTAATTCAAATAACCTGAGTTTGTCCTGCTGATTCATTACATTAATACTTGTCAAATTAACTATCTCTTTTATTACTTGTTCCTCTCTAGTCCTTTTAGACTGTGCTATTATTTTCCCACTAACAATAGCTTGCTTCCTTATAAGGTACTTCATGTACTCCCAATTGGTACCATACTTATTTGAACTTTTTGCATTGTTCCAGCAACTCAAAATAATATTTTTAACTTCTTTTTTAAACAAGTCATCTTCCAATATTGCCTTATTTAATTTCCAGTGTGTTCGTGTTCTTATATTTTTATTAGTATTTCCAGATAAGTCAATAACTAGATAAATGACTTTATGGTCAGTAAGGACAGATGTTTCCACAGTAACCTGGCTTACTTGATTTTCTAATACACTGGATATGAGCCAAAAGTCTATTCTAGACTGTTTACTCCTGTCACTAGAACACCATGTAAATTCTTGTTTAGTTGGGTTTCTGATCCTCCAAATATCAATTAAATCCAATCCTAAACACAAATTATTTAAAGTATTTCCACGAGGAGGAATACAGTCTAAATTATTATCCCAAATAGAATTATAATCTCCTCCAAGAATTAGTTTAGCATCTGGAAAACGGTCCAAGATGTTTCTGATTTTTTCTTCAAATTCTTGTAGTAAACTTTTATTCCTTCCAACACTGTTCGTTGCATATATATTCCCTAATACAAAATATTGCTGCTTGAATTCGACAATCAAAATGACCCATCTGCCCAAAGAATGTGAATAACTTTTAACAATTTTACCTCTAAATTTACCCTTCAAAATTGCAACACCTGCAGAATGATTGCTACCATACGACATCCACATATCGTTTCCCCACTGGCTTTTCCAAAACTGAAAGTCTGATTCAGATGCATGTGTCTCTTGGATGAAATAAAAATCACAAAAATATTTTCTACAAAACAAAAAGATTGCTTTTCTTTTAAGTAAATTTCTCATACCTCTAACATTAAGTGAAAAAACAGCGAGTGAACACATACTCACAGAAGAACTTCAGAACAGAAGTTTACATCTCCAAACCCCGCATAACATTAAAGTTCACCTGATGTGACCTGGCATACTGTAGGCATTTGTAAACTCGAGTCAAACATAAACATCGTTGCCTACTTCACAAAAATCTCCTTCCCGTCCACAAATGCTCTGGTCCCAACAAAATAAGCCCTCCTGCCTTCTTTTCGTGCAGCTTCAACACTTGGCCACAGCTGACTCCTGATCTCTTTATCAACTGCCGTCAGATCTTCAGCAAATCTCAACTTCTTTTCTTTCAAAAAACAGCTTTTCTTTGCACTTTTCCACAGCAAGTCTCTGATATGCCTGGATCTGAACAGGAGAATCACAGCTCTTGGCCTCTGGTTCACGTCGAGCCTCCTTCCCACGCGATGAACCACGTCAATTTCGGCAGCGAACTTTCCCTTTTCCTCTGGCAGCACTGCAGCGCAGATGTCCACGGCCTTCTGTTTAATGTCTTCGCCTTCATGTTCGGCAAGACCATGAAGCCTCAAGTTCCAGCGCCTTCTGTATCTCTCCATTTCGTTCACTTTAACTTCCAGATCCAGTATTTTCTTGTCATGGGTAATGCTCGATGTTTTCAGTCCGGTCAGATCTGCTTTGATGTCATTGATCTCACGAGACAAGAATTCGGTGGATTTCTGGAGAGCCTCAATCCCGTCAGAGTTCTTTTTAATTATTTTTTCCAAACCGTCAGCTCTTTCGTTAATTTTTTCTGTCAGCATTCTGACGATGTTATTTTGCAGGTCGAGGAGGGATGGCTCGTTCTTTGATTTCTTTGAATCGGGGGTATGCGGAGCCGAATCAAGTTCCGTCAAACCTTTAGAAAGCAAAATTTCACTTTGCTGTTGGATTTGTGCATAATCATGCACCTCCGCGATTTCCTGTTCAGCATCCATCCACACCTCTTGAGGGCCTTTCTTGGAACTTTGTCTCTCTTTGCGTTTTCCAGCCATAGCTTGCAGTGACATCAATTAGCTTGCACGTTAACGGCGATTAAAGACTTGCTGATGAGATATATTTACAACAACAAATACAGCTCAAAAGTGGAGTAAACAAGATTGCAGAGTTATTACTCGATCAGGGTAATATAATTAATACAAAGGGTGGGAATTGGGAGAAGAAACTTCTCGACCTCACAGATTAACATCCTCCACGGTCGCCATCTTGCGCGCCCCCCCACTCCGCCTATGGTAGCACACATTGATCAGCTGCACATCACGTCACAGACAAGCAGAGAGCCGCAGAAGTGAAGCCATCCCTCCAGCGTCGGCGCCACGGGGGGGCCTGAGGGGGCCACCTCGGTCACTGTGCCCCCTCACCTCTGGTGCCGTCTCCGTAGTAGGCGCCCTGATTTTAGTCGGTGAGGCAAGGAACTGCCCTGGGAAGGTCTCCCAGGCTGTTAAATACACAGATTAAAAGCAATTTTTTTTCATTTCGGTTCGTTCTTAGCAAAACATTTTTTTTTCGTTCAGGTTATGCAGAGTGAAATAAGAACGGTGCTGCATTTAGAAATAATTCTTATTAACTTTGCTATTATTCTTGAATTTTCAAACTGCTAACACTTTGCACTTTGCAGTTTCGAATTATGCCTTTACTGTATGACCCAAAATTACAGAGTAGTCTATTTTATGTTTCAGCTGTTTGATCGCGCCGGCGCCTCACCCGCACTCTATATAAGCTACTGCATTCATTGGAAACAGCATCCGTTCACCGTGCCGTTCGGCGTGAGACCCGGTCCACTGTGGCATATTTTTGCTCATTATGATATTTTTCCGTCCATACTGGAACGCGTGAACTACAAAGGCTATTTTACCTAATAAGGCTAATAGTTTAGCTTCAGCTACATGAAAATGGACACATTTGGATTTGTGCCTGAGAGGGTAAGCCCAACTTGACCTTACGTTTCTTTATAAATTAATTTGTTTTGGCATGTTTATTGCTAAGCATATATTATTATATACTGCATTTATATTTATCCATTAGAATTATATATTTCTAAATTCTTATTCTGTTCTGATAAGTTTAAATTTAAAGGATTTGTTGTAAAGTGAGGGGAACTAAAATATCCTATAGTGTTCATAATGTTGGTACATTATAACATTATTAGGCCTGCTGTTATTATTTCTGAAAATGCAACTTATAGGAGACGTATCTTTTTTTTTATTTTCCTCAAAAAAAATATAAGATTTTTTTTATTGTGTTTTTAAAAGCATGCAGCAAACGAAAATATGCGATTAATCTGTTAAAAGTTGTTACTGTGGGTTAACAAATTTACATTAGTGGGCTATTCTTATGCTTGGCTTCACAAATAGCAACAGAGTCTGGGCCAAATTTGGTTTACATTCACTTCTGGCTTTTTTCTGTCTTGATTGCAAATGTTTTTTTGTTTTTTTTATGTACGATGGATAATAAAAAATCAGGCGTGTGTATTTATAACATCAATTACTAGGCCTGCATTCTTTTTTTAAGAAATGGAAGTAACTTAAAATGTTATTGTGTGCTGTGTTAATATTTTTATCTATAGGCCTATACAGCAAAACTACAGAGCTTCCAGTAGGTTATTTTACGGAGCTGTAAACACGGGAATCTCCATTTTATGTTTAAAATATCAAAACATAATTAATGCATTTGTAACTGCAGGTTAAATACATTCATGTCCTGCATTAAACAGAGTGTAAATGCATCTAAATGCCCCTTCTAATGCAGCTTCTGTGCAACAGCCCAAATGACTTATTACTAAACTGACCGATTCAGTTTAAGAATTTGACTGAAAAGATGATGCACAATTTTAGAAAAAAAGGCTTTATAAAGGTAAAAATGCTCATAAAAGGCAAAAATCAATTTAAACTTATTGGAAAAGATTAATTTCTATCAGTGTGAACTGATCATCACACAGAATATGAAGAATATCAAAAACTTTAGGAGTCAGCTGTCCATGGTAGTCCCTAAGATATCACCACAATAACACACTCAGCAAAATATAATCTAATTATCGTTATCGATAAAATCCCAGAAAATATTGAGATGTAATATTGTACACCCCTAATATATTTAACATTTTGTTTAGAAAAAATTTTAAATATGAGAAGTGCCCTCTTTTTTCCACTTGAGCCCCTGCCCCTCAAAATGTCTGTGCACGTCCCTGACTAGCAACAGACACTGTGAGTTTGTTTGTTCAAACTGTGTGCTAATAGTGCAGCGGAGCATGTAGAATGCTGCTCCAGTGTTTTCCGCGCTGACACTAATTGTGGCTTGCATGTGGTATAAAATGAAGAGGCTATGTACTAATGATGAATGGCGAGTAGGCTGAATTCAGATGCATCTCAATAGCTATTATTCTCTATTGAGTGAAGAGAGGAAATGCTAGCTGACTCCAAGGGCGCAGATGACATGAAACGTCCTCAATGTCCTAAAATGATTGTTCTCTTTATTGTTCCCAGATTTATTTGTGATTTTAAATTAATTTGCGCTTTAAAGTCTAATGGCATGAACATAAAAAACACAGCATGCTCAGAAGAGGAAGCAAATGTCATGGTAAGGATTTATGTTTGTATATTCAAATCATTGTTAGTACTTTGATAGTACATCAAGAGAAAGCAAGTATAGAGATTTATTTGAAAGATGTGTGAGCTTGACTGTTAAGTGTCAAGTGTCCTAAACTGACCTATATATTTATATATATATTTCAAAAATAGTTTTAAATATTCAATTCTAGTGGTTCTAGTTTTCAGCTGGATGACAAGTAGTGTAAGATGGGGAAAGATGGGGTAGTTCATCCAAACATGAAAATTCTGGCATCATTTACTCACCCTCAAGTTATTCCAAACCTTTATGTCTGCCTTTGACATATTAAGATATAAGTTTATCATGTACAGGATGATGATGCATCGGCCATCTTACCCCACTACTGAGGTAAGAAGCACTAAAGCCCCTGGGTTTTAGAGAATGTAATATTTGATATTCAATATATTTGTTAAATAATAATGTATTAGTTTCAATAATGTAAACTGCTAAAGCAGTTATTTTGCATAAAAGTATGTTTTGACATTTTAGTTGAATAATTGAAGACAGGCTAAGCAGAATCACAGTGAAAGAGATATTTCTGAAAACTAAATTTATTCTGACTTAAATACAGGCATACAAATATATGCATATTTAATTGTCCAAATTTTAATCAAGGATATGTCACCATAAATTCAAATTGAATGATTTCACTCAATTAGCTTATAGGCTTTTATTAAATTATTGAATAAAACCCCCATGAATTACAATTTAAAAAATAATAACAATTTTAACAACATGTCGCTCAGTCCTTCTGTGCCATGTTACCCACAAAATACACTTTAAAAATTATTTTTCTAAGTTGTAAATAAAACAAAGATTACTGAAGTATGTTTTACAAGAAAATACAATTTCAGTCTTTCTGCATTTAAAATTACAATACTTTTACAATTTTAACAATACTTAAAATTGTTTGTACACCATTTTGTTCAGTGCAAAGGATCTCATGTTTCTCACACACACACACACACACACACACACACACACACATATATTATATAACTCTACAAATAAAAAAACAAAAACATTATTTGTCCACAAATACCTCATTAGCAAATAGACACAACAACCTATTCAACATAATATATAACATGACTGAATCGCACAAATATTGATATTTAGATAAAATGAACAAATGAAGAGCATAACCACTTAACAAATTAACAGGAGATAAAAATTAAGAAAGCACTGACGTGGGGGGCATCTTACCTGACCCTAAACCACTAGACTAGCCTAACCAGCTAAGACTAGCAAACCTTAGGCTGAGTTTATACAGAAGGCATAAAAGGAATACAATTAAGAGAAATTCAAACCAATCTGTCCTACAGTCACCTTGATTTCTGTTTCCATCCAGCAGATGGCACTCACATACAGGTGATTGACCGTGAGGCATGGTCATCATGCTCGTTATCAAAGCGGATGATGAGGCTGCACTTCTCTTGCAAAGCTCGGCAGCTGAGTAAGCTGGGGATAAGGAGCAGGTCCAGAGGACGACTCTGAACTGAAAGCTGGCCATTTTCACTCAATATGAGCCCATTTGAACCCTGCATTATTTGAAACTTTAAATTTGGGGCATCCGTTTAATTAGAGCCCTTCATTGGTTGTTACAGATTAAGTACTGATTGGGATTTTATAGTTAGCAGCAGATGATATGATGCTTTACATGCGTATTTAAGCAAAACACAAAGCCGTACTCTCGCTATATTCACCATATAAGGCACTGCATTTCAATATCAGCTATGTAACACTAAGTGTGTTCTTCTAAATCTGTGCCTGCTGATTGTTTCATCCTTGTACCTAAACTAGGTTTACTTACAAACCAGCTAAAGTGGATCCATCTTAGGCCTTTAAATGAGAAAGTTTGTGTTTAATAAAATTCAGATGTGAACTTCACTGTTGTGCCCCCAAGATTGTAATTGCAACTTCAGTATCAAGTGAAGCTGCTGTGTTTACCCCATCCAATGTCGTTGAGGTATTACAGTTCAAAATCTATGTAATGATTCATTAAGCAGCACTTTATGTTTATACTATTGTATTTAACATCTTTTTCTGTGAGGTTTAAGTGTTGGCGTTCAATAATGACACAGAAACACTGTTGAAGGGAGCGCAATGGATGCCTTCTATGGTAACACTGCAGTAAAAAGGAGAGAAAGGGGGTGTTTAAGATCACCACCTCAAAATCAGTTCTGCACGCTGTTGGCAAGTCTTGTTGCTATGGAGATCGCATCCTACTGCAGGTGTAAGTAACGAACGACAGAGGAAGTCAACTGTGTTTTCTTCTTCCCTCTCCTCACGCTATGCTGCTTTTTATCTCTCTCTTTACTCTCGCATCGTCCCTCGCTCTCGTTTCTGTCTCTATCTGTAATCGTAGATCATGTGAACCATATCTTGAACCTCACGGATCGGATCTTGTAGCTCAATAGTCAGCATAAACCGTAAATACCTTCACATCTGTGCTGCAATTAGTCACCAGTGTAACTAGCCATTGTTTCGTTTAACGATTGCAACACGCGTTGTCTTGCTGACCCAGACAACCTCTGGCTAATGCTTCAGTGACGTTGGACACACTGGGCTGTGCAATAGAATTAGCTCAAATGCACACAGAGCCAGACTGAAATAAATGAACTGGGAACGGAAGCCTTTTCTTTCCCATCTGAAGAGATGCAGATGCAGATGCAGAACATTTTTTAGCATTTTTTTATGGTGAAAAATGAACAGTCAGAGACTGTTGAGTCTGTACCCTTTAGATGAGGCTTCAACCGCAGAAAATCAGGAGACTGATCAATTACCGTTCAGCATGGTACAATCATGTATATAATGGCAGGGCATTCAAACTAAATTGAGTAAGGATGTGATGAAAGTGTAATTCTAATATGGGAATTTATGCTATTTAAAGGAATAGTTCACCCATATATGAAGAACTCTGTTATTATATACACTGCTGTTCAAAAATGTTTTTAAAGGAAGTCTCTTATGCTCACCAAAGGCTGCAATTATTTGATCAAAAATACAGTAAAACATTAATATGGGAAAATATTATTATAATTTAAAAGGGTTTTTTTAAATATTTTTAAAATTTACAATCACAACAGTCTCCTATTCCTTTTCAAGTCAGCCGATGACTGGTCCACACGTCATTAAAATGTCTATGCAGAAAATTTTGCAAGTCTTCTTTACGTGTTCAGTCAATTCTTTACTATATCATGTTAAAAACAACATGTAACAAAACATCGGCCAGAAAAAAATATTTGTTATATATACTACCCTCCAAAAGTTTGGGATTTTTTTTATGTTTTAATGTTAATAAAGTCTCTGATACTCACCAATGCTGCATTTATTTGATAAAAATACATAAAAACGGTAATATTGTGAAATATTATCCTATTTTAATTTAACATTATTCCTCTAATTTGTAGGTTGAATTTTCAGCAGCAATTACTCCAGTCTCAGAGGGGGGCGTGACCGTGTGATCCTTCAGAAATCATTTTAATATGCTTATTTGGTGTTTAAAAACTTTTTTTTTTCTTTGAGTGAACAAAATGATTTTCAGTAACCAACAAAAAATGAAGCAAAAAAAAACTTTTGTAAAGAAAAGACTGAACTATAAGTCATCTTTTACCATCAGTTTAGAAAAAAATATTTTGTAAAGATAAAACCAGGAGGCTGTAAGTAACAGCATGAGGGTGAGTAAATAATGGCGTTTTATTTTATCTTCAGGTGAACTATTTCTTTAAGAGCCACGTAACATTTCTGTCATGTCATATAGCATGTTGTCAACCTCCAGATCCTCACTATTCACTTTACTGTGTCTGCCAATGTCAAAGGTTTTCTAGGGCATTTTCGCTACTGCCCTCTCTCTTCAGTGAACATCACATGATCATTCGTTGTTGTTGTTGTTTTTGCTGAGCTTCTGTATTAATATAAATGTTTACCTTTGTATATATACACACACATGCAGTGTATGTATCTTTTCTGAACACTTGGTTTCATATGCAGGTCAAGCTAATTTAAGCCTTCAAAAGTCCCTTGAAGTATCAAGAAACCTACAACATACTGGATGCAATAGAATTATTTTTTCTGCCTCTCCTCCAGAAAACTTGCTCTCTAGCGCTGACTTGTCTAATTCTATCAGTTTTGGAGCGCAGTGTTGTGCACTGCAGGCGGCCGCTGTTCGGCTCTCCTGTGGAGTTGAGCCTAACCGAAGCGGACTGAAAGAGGCTTATTAATCCTACCGCTGCACATGCTCTCTTCAGGCCATGACACAGTGCAGCACAGACATCCAGCCACAAATAGATCTCCAAATGTAGATTTTCCAAATACATGAAGTGCAGACTGTGAGGGGATTCATCCTGTACAAAGACATGCGATGAAGGCTAAAGGAATCCGCTGCTAACGGGGTCTGACATTGTTGCGGTTTGCAGGAAGATGGGTGTAGGCTTCCACCTGAGATCATGTCTGCTGTGGAGTCATCTGCCCTGTGTCTGGATTTGGGCAGTGGGCAAGTCTCTTGTCTTAATTTATACTCACACTGTAAAAGAATTCCGTAAAATTTACGGTAAAAAAACGGCAGCTGAGGTTGCCAGAATTTTACCGTAAAAAATATGGTAGCTACATTTTAGGTATTACGGTTATAACTTAAATTTACATTAACTGATATAATGGTAATATACCAACCTATTGAAGTACTGAAATCTGTTTTGTACTTATGTAATACCCTGATAACCACCAAATGCATGTAGTGATGATAGTCACAACGATAATCAAGCATCACAGCATCGCTTTTAAATATGATACATATATAGAACGTACACAGTGTCATTCACACAAACACTAAACACAATCATGGTAACTTAAATAATGCAATAAACATTAATTTAACAACATTAGATGTAACATACAACCCTAATGTACAAAACTGAGAAGAAAAAACATAGTTATTTCAACAACAAAAACATGCAATTTAATCAACTGGCGTTGATGTGGGGGGGTCGGGGGAGATGTCAATGTACGTTATTTTTCACTTCCAAAAACGGTATGCTACCGTAAAATTACATGTAAGTCAATAACGTTTTTCACACCGTATAATAGTATGGTACATGTTACCGTGAAATTCATTTAATTAGGTTTTTTCGGTAGGCATTTTTACAGTTTTTTACTGTTAAATTCACGGTCATTTTTACAGTGCATGGGCGAATCTCACAAAAAACTGTCAAGAACACATCTGGGACATATTTCAGCCTAAAATCAAAAGAAATAAATCATTTTGCTTAAAGAAAAGAAGACCATTGTTAGCATATTATTTTCATGATTATAAAGAGCATTTCCCTGATTATTGTAATAAAAATGTACACAAGACTGAAAAAAAAGTTGGTGGCAAAACAACTTTCACTCTGAAATTGCTAGTAAATTTCACACATAATTACAAAGAAACAGCAAGTAACAATGGTGAATTAAATTGAAATTTCTGAGGTAGAAAGACTGAAATAGTATTTTTTTGTAAAATGTACTCCAATAATCTTTGTTTTATTTACAACTTTGTAATAATTTTTACAGTGTAAAAACAGAACTATAGAACCTAATTAGATCTTAGAATCACCACTGAGAATAATGAATAATTATTAAAATTGTTAAAAAATAAATAAATTAAATACACTTCTGTTCAAAAGTTTAGGTTGGCATATTTTTACAAACGTTTTTGAAAGCCTCTCTTAATGGCAGTAAGGTAATATTTGATTCATACTACAGTAATATTATGAAATATTATCACAATCCAAAATAACTTGTCAAAATAAATATAAAAATTTTAAAAAATCATGTAAATATATTTTTACATGTGATTTAGTTTTTAACAGCTATTACTCTGCAGTGTCACATGATACTTCAGGAATCATTCTAATCTTCTGATTTGTTTCTTAAAAACTTTTCAAATTATATCATATTGAAAAATAGTTGTACTGCTTCATTATTTGTAGATCGTGATATATATGTTTTTTTTCAGGATTCTTTAATGAATGCAAGTTCATTAATAAAAAATATTTTATAACATTTTTAATAATATTAATAAAAGAATGATAAAATAATAAATATGTAGTCTGAACACAACACAGTAATGAGAATGTGGTTATTTAACAGCCTTCATTTAAAACATAACTGGACCTTTCATGTCATTCTCCTGCTCTCATATTGGTATTCACAAACACATTCAGCAACCCAACCAACCCAACTCAGTCATGCAGATTTTTATGTGCTGACTATTGAAATTGAAATGTTTACATTTGTAAGATTCTGGGTTTACATTCAGACCAAAGCAAGCAGCCCAGATCACATCCCATTGTTACATCCTTGGCTGGACAATTTATAGTATCGCAACACTGTGAGAGGAAAAAAAAAAGCTGTACAAATCAACCCTTGAAAAATCTGACCCACAGACCATCTAAATGTCAGACAGACAAATGACAGAGCGATGCCTCGGATGGGAGGACTCATGGGAGAGGACGTAGACGACGCTGTGTAGAACGGGAATTAGAGCGCTGATAGTGCACACAGGCACAGATAATAGCGTTTTTATTGAGAGCGCTCATCAGCGGTGGCGTAAACTGGCCCAAATAAGGACTGGATCTGTAAAATGATGGCAGTTGCTTGGCAGTTGATTATCACTCATTAGTTCCCACTGATAGAGCTGATGGGTAGTGCAGAAGGAAGTGATAGAGGGAAAGGTCAGCGTATGGATCTTGATATGACCTCTCTAACCTGCTGCTGATGGGCAGCATCTGTCATCCTTACATTTAATTTAGAGATAGGGTGGTGTAGAGGACAGGGAAATAATAACCACATCCCCATCTCTCCTCTCTCTTCTCAATCATTCTCCCCTCTCTCAATCTCATCTCTCGATCTCTCTTCTTCTTCTCTCAGACACACACTCACTTCAATCGCTCGTTGTTTCCTTCTCAAATGCATTGCATCTTTGTCCTGGCCCAGTTGGACAGTCATTGACCTGCTTATTGCTACACAGGCCAGTTTGTTTGAACTATGTTCTCTCCTTGTTCCGAAAGGTTTGTGTCTAGCAGAGGAGATTGACTCTGTTTCAGGGATCTAATTCAGAGTATATGAGGAATATGTTGATTAGATGTGACTGGAATGTTCTGTCCCTCTTCTGTGAGATTATGTGCTTTGATAGAGTGTGTGTGTGTGTGTGTTGTGTTGGTGTGTGGGGTGTGTGTGTGTGTCCAGTGTGTCTATGTGTGCAATAGCCTTTGGAATTTATCAAAACTGCTTCGCATGACTCAATAAATTAAGCTTGAACTCCTAATTATCCCCACTTTATTAAAGAGGCTGGTTCCGATTCATGTTTGTCCCACTGCGGGCAAGATGAACTTGTTAATGTATTTTTTTTGAACTGCTAGCGAGAAAGCGGGCACAGCTGTTTTTTTCCCCCGCAAATATAAATGTAAAGAAATGAGAATGTAGAATGAAATGAAAAAGCTTCATCCTGTTAACTTTCTAAAGGATATTGCCCCCAAAATGTACTCACCCTCAATCCATCCAAGATGCAGATGAGTTTGTTACTTCATGGGAACAGATTTGAAGAAATTTAGCATCACTTGCTCACCAATGGATCTTCAGCAGTGAATGGGTCCGTCGTCAGAATGAGTCCAAAGAGCTGATAAAAACGTCACAATAAACCACAAGAAATCCATGCAACTGCAGTTCATCAATTAATGTCTGTGGAGTCTGTGTTTATATGAAAGCATTTTAACTTTAAAATGTTGCTTATGGAAAAAAAAACAGTCTGTAATCCATAATAATGGTTCCTCAATTGAAAAAGGCCATCCCCTGTGGTCCATCATATTTGTTTAAGACTGTTTTCGGTTGTAAACGGTGCTTGATATGTGTCTCCTGATTCAGACTAGACTACTTTTTGACTGGAGAAAGCAATATTATGGATCGATATTTGTACTGTTAGCTGAAATACAATTTGAAGTTAAAAACATCTTGATGGATTTGTTTCTTGCAGCTTTTTACTTTACAAGACATTAGCTGATGGACTGGAGTCAGGTGAGGTACTTTTGCCTATTGGAGTTTTATCAGCTTTTTAGACTCTCATTCTGACGGCACCCATTCACTGCAGAGGATTCATTGGTGAGTAAGTAATGTAATGACTAATTTAGAAAATAAAGTTAAGATTGTGAATAACATTTCATGCTGACTTTCCGTTATCACATATTCATTAGCATAATCGTGTTGTTGAGCTTCAACCCACTTCATTCTTTTTGTGTGTGTGTGTGTGTGTGTGTGTGTGTGTCAGTTTCAATGTGCCATTCTTGTATGAGGCTTTATATTCAAGCTGATACTGTTTATGTATTTTTGTTGACTGTAAGGTGGAGAACGTGACTCTGTTGACACTAACTTGAATGGGGACACACAAAAACCTCATAACAGATGAAGCCTGATTCTGGTTAATCCAGCATTAATCAAGATAAATCCCCCCACCCTCTTATTATATCACATTTTATGGATGAAAGGCAGATTGCAGATGTGTACATCCATCTCACTTTCATTTGAAAATAGAGCTGTAATCGCTAGCCATATGCTACAAAGTGCATCAAACATTTTGTTAGCTATGCAGTCTCCCAATATAGAAACACAGTTAAAACCTCAGGAGTTTCACCACCTTTGAAATTTATTGTGAGGCATATTTTTTTCTGTTTCCACCATATGTGTTTTGTTCTCTTGCATACAGAATTAGAGTGCTGCATGTGCGAAGGAAAGTAGGAAATAGAGACATCAGGCCTGAGATTGACATTCTACAAACAGATTTTGTTCTTTTCCCCAGGGCACCATGCATGACTCTATGACTTCCTAAAGCCTTCTCAGAGAGAACTTGCAAAATATCCTGCCAGCATAGCAGTCTGATAGAGCCAAACATAGCACAGTTTGTTCTTGAATCATTTGGACGGGTTTCTTTTCTTTTTCTACTCATATTTTTGGGAAAACCTGCCGTTTATGTGGTCACCTGCTGCCATAAATGAAGCACCTGCTTTCATTATTATTGTTAATGGAAGAGTCTCTATTTTAATTGGCACAGATCAATGTCTTTGAATCACCACTTTTTGTGGTTCAAGGTCATAAAATATCAATAAACATTTTTATAACTTTCAATTTTTTAAATACATGATATTTAATCCCCATTTTAGGCTTTAAAGACCATATAGGATCAAAATGTGGTTTTGCACGTCATCAGTATTCAAGTATTACCCTGAATGCTGACTAAACTTTTAGTTACAATTTGTTTGTGAAAAGGGGTTTTCAAGCATCAAAACAAATGTTTAAAACAGTTCTTTTTTTTTTCTTTTTCAGTAGGCTACATTAGAATGTGTCCTGTTTAATTGTATTTGCTGTTCTGAGTAAAATAAAAAAAATTATCATAAAAAGAAATGAAGACTTTATCAACATGTTTTAATGAAGAAAAAAGTAAGTCATGAACAATACTCTTATACCAAAAAAAAAAAAGGTTTACCCCATTGTAGCAACCAGTATTTGATCATTTAAATGTCCTACAATTTAGTAGTATGAGCACTTATTCTTTAATATTTTAATAAGTACCAGTCAGAAATATGTTCTTGGAAATATATCTTTTACGACGAACGATGATGGAACAGTTATTTCACCCTATTTTGGGCATTTTTATTTACATCCAAGTCATTTGAAGCATTCAAGTAGACACTTTTAAAATTTGTAAATTTGATTTGACATTGATCTACATTACATATTACCTTTGTAGCATTATAATTTTAATTACAATAATAAATAAGGTATAAATATATATGTACCTATCTCTTTTTATATATAGTGTTTTTATATTGCATTTTATATAGTATAATTTCTTTATTTATGATATAATTATCATTTGAATTATATCATTAATCATTGAATTATGAATGTGTATACACACACACACACACATATATCAGACTCTTTTTGAAGTTAAAACTGTTACATTATTTCATTCTAAAATCTTCATATTTGGTGTGAATTGGTTTTCCCACCCAAACTTTTTGTTGCAGTAGTACACTGAAATAGCAAAGAAACCTGCAGAAAACATACAATGACAAACATAATCAGAAAGCTGACAACGGCAATAGTCAGTGTGAACACAAATATGCTTTGAGTTTTGGTAGTTAGTTTAATTAGTGCCTTTTTTGTCAATAGGTATAGTGTGTGTAATTTACTTTTGCCCCTAAGCAAATCCATTTCAAATCCATTACACTGCCAGTAAGTTTAGATGTGGCTGTGTGGATTGTAACACGTGCAACATGATATGTCACATGGTCATGGTCAGAGGACTTATTCTTCCTGGGGCAAAAGATGAAGATGGACAGCCACCTCCTCTCTCTTGGCAGATCTAGAGGAGCAGTAGCAGCAGAGACACAGGAAGACTGACTTGGTTATGTAACTGGAGTCCTTGTATTTGTCCTCTCTGGGTTCACATTTACAGACCTGACGGAGGGAGCAGAGCTTAAAGACACCCTGCGTATCTCTTCCTAGGCTCTGCCACTTTGCATTAGTGTTTGATTTCATAGTCACTGATAATTGGCCCAGTTTGTGTTTTTATGTTTGTCCTTTTTCACACTGACACTGGGCTTTATGGCAACAGAGATATGAACAACAACACAATGCCACACTAGGAAGAGACATCATGCATCCAACCCAACAATTCAGAAGATATGTTATTTCTATTTATAATGAAGAACAGAGGTCTGAGTTAAACTTATGTTTGAGGGTAAATTATTTTTCATGCATCAGGAGTTTTCCATCCATAGCTCAAACCAACACCATGGCAGTGGTCTATCTATCTATCTATCTATCTATCTATATCATCTTTAATTTTGTTTTTAACCTTTAAACCTTTAAAGCTTTAAACCTCAGATCTGTATGCTAACATTTATATAATAATACTCACAAAAATGGTACGCCTTTATTTCTGGTTGTTTCTATCCCATCCTTGCTGGCAAATGCGCTCTTTCGTATTCATTTCTTTCAAAATAAATCAGTTCAGACAAAATGAGATGTCAGCCAAGGGACATGACAGCCTTTCAAGCAAACATGTTCAGCATTGGAAGCAATGGCGAGGACTCTGCATTGAAAGCTTCCTATCTGACAATAATTCACTCTATTAGCTGAGAGAACTAATGAATTAGACAGAACTGAGTGTTTTATTCTCGAAGAAAGTACTTTTGCTTATTTCTTAACTTGTTAAATCGTGTGATGTGGCTTAATTCTCACTTGAACACTAGTGGATGCTAGCAGCGTGATGTGAGATGAAGATGAGTTTGTTTGTTCATCATAACAGATTTGGAGAAATTTAGCATTACATCACTTGCTCACCAATGAATCCTCTGCAGTGAAGGGGTGCCGTCAGAATGAGAGTCCAAACAGCTGATAAAAACATCACAACAATCCACAAGTAATCCATGACTCCTGACCATTAATTAACATCTTGTGAAATGAAAAGCTACGTATTAGTAATAAAAAAATCCATTAATAAGATGTTTTTAACTTTGCTTCTGGATAAAATACTCGATCATACTAAGAGTCTTCATCCATAATATTCCTTTCTCCAGCGAAAAATGTGTCTTTTATTTATAAGTGAAAACAGTCTAAAATAGTTTTAAATGTTGAGTGGATTTTAATGTGATAGGGCAACAGACGTTGAACTTTTTCAATGGTGGAACCATTGTTATGGATGGCCAGAAGTGCAGGTTTAAAGTTAAAACACCTTAATGATGGATTTGATTTAGATTTTCACTTCACATGGTGTAAATTGATGGACCGGAGTCGTGTGGATTACTTGTGAATTATTGAGATGTTTTTTTCAGCTGTTCGGACTCTTATTCTGATGGCACCCATTCACTGCAGAGGATCAGTAAATTTACGATTTCCCCATCTTGCAGAGGGTGGAATTTATATATGATTTTTTTTTTTTTTTTATATATATTATAATTTTATGAAATGATTATAATCATTCATTCATATATATTGTTTGTTTTGGGGTGAACTATTCCTTTGTAAGGGAAACAGGTCAGTTTAGCTCAAAGGAAATCATTTAAGATTTTAAAGGGAATTTGGACAGAATCACTGTTTTACGGCTGATCACTGAGACGGCCAGCGATTCATTGAACGAGCCGTATAACATCAACTCTGCAATGGATATTTATATCCAAAATATAGTGAAAACACTAATTAGGACAGTAACAAGATCGGCAGTTTAAGACATTTAACTTGTGAGCACAAAACACGAGATAATTCTCTTTTCAATATAAATAAGGCTTAATTGGATAAATCTAAGACATATATACTAATCTAACACACGCATTCACACAAGTTTTCAGAAAGAGAGAGTGAGGAAATAAATAGTTTAAGAGAATGAAAATGTGAAATCCCAAGTTTACAGCAATATGTGCAATTGCATAGGTTAAAATTTATATTAAATGCACCAGTTCAGCTAGGATCTGGAGGTACTTGCGTTGCATGTCCTGGGTTCCCTTTGTTGTCGTCCTTGCAGAAAAGGGGGTTTCCCACGGTTGCTGATTGGCTGGAAGTTCAGTCTTGGGAAGCCAGTGGTTGGGCGTTGGATGGCGACGCGGAGCTGTGGTCTGCAGAAGTTTAGACAGCACTCGAGGTCGGATTTCGAGACACGGCATTAGGCCAAACTACTCAGAACACACGAAATTCTCAACGGAAAATAAAATAAACTAATGTATAGAAATAGAAGTAAAGTTTGATGAGACTAGGTGGCGTTTCTCCTCATGGTTTTGGAGGAGCTGGTGTGTAAGCCAGAGCACGCTCAAAGAGTTAAAAAGGCATGACTAAAAAGCATAGCTCAAAGCTGTGACTAAAAAGCCGCATGGCTAAAAGAAAAGTAAAACCTAGACGCAAAAAGCATGCTAAAAAGCATGGCTAAAAAGCGAAGGGTAAAGATACAAAAGAGCTAAAAGCTAGACACAAAAAGCAAAGTTTGATGGTGTCCTGAGTGTTTAAACTGGGCTTTTGGCCACATCCCAAATGGTGTTTTGACCAATTAGACGCTTTCTTTGCTGGGGTGTTGTATATTTCTCCTCCCAATACATAAATCAGCATGTCATCTCATCAGTTACATGGTCCGATTTTTCCCGCTCTTGCAGAGTATAATTTTGGACATGATTTCTATTACAAGAATATGATACATTTGACAAAGAATTGATTGGAAGAAACGTTTCAAGCAAGAAGATTCAAACACACACATACTAAACATGAATATAACCTATAAACTATTCAATAGTTATTATAAAGGACATAAACAATGAGTGATTAGAACATGATAGTAAAATTTGTGGGTTACATACATGATATGGAGTTATGCATAGAAATGATTAGTTGCTCATAAGTCCTTTTAGTGTCATTTAGGTGCATGGAAAGGCAGTTTCTGTAGCCTTCTGTGGATGAGGACATATTCTGTGAAGACCAGAGAGTTAAGAGGTCTATAAGGAATCTCAGTCTGTTCTTTGTCTCCTAGGTGGGGGGAAGTCAATCCACAGAGCTCGTGATTGTGGTTACTATCACGTGATGGTCATGCTGTCATCTCTTTGACCATTTAATCTTGATTACTTGCCCTAAAATTGTCAATCTCCTTCCTGAGTTGTTATGGGGATTCATTGTGTACCTTTGTTTTAATGTTTAAAGCTGTTCTGTGAAAGAGTTGGTTAGGCTTGCTTCAGACTGGCTAGTGCTACGATCTGATTTACGACATCCTGTGTCTTGGGCCTCATGTGGAATTTGGGCTCCTCGTGTTTCAACTGTTCTTTATCAAATCTTACATTGTCTGATTCGGTCTGATACCCTACACCTTAAAGGGGTCATATGATGCAATTTCAAATTCTCTTTTCTCTTTGGAGTGTTACAAACTGTTCGTGAATAGATAAGATCTCTAAAGTTGCAAAGACTAAAGTCTCAAACCCAAAGAGATATTCTTTATAAAAGTTAAGACTTGTCCACGCCTTCCTAAAGCGCCTTGTTTAAACACGCCCCACATGTCTACTTCACTGTGTGGGAAGATTTTGCATAACACTGCCCAAATGTTTAAGCAAAGAAAGAAGGCGTAACTTTTCTTCTCGCTGTAGTATTGTTGACTCCTGCCGCAGTGTTGTGGAGTGTTTCGTTTTGAAAGTGAAACTACTTTGTTTGGCCTTCCAAAAGAGAACGATATCTGCTTCGTCATACCTGGAGCAGATCCGTGCTGGTCGCTGAGAAAATACATCAACTTCGCGCTGTGGATCGCCGGATCGGCTTTCACTGTGGACGAAGCGGAGTTCAGCCTGGGGTCGTCACAAGTGGTTGCCGCAAGCCCGCCGGCCACGCCGTTCTCAAGCCCGCCGGCCGTTCTTCACTCTAATCCTACGCCGCCACCACTCATCCTAGCCCCTCCTGTGTGTTCGTTGTGAAAGCGAAACTACTTTGTTTGATCTTCCAAAAGAGGACACGACTAGAAATCAGTGGTTAAGTTGTATTTACAACACTGTTCCAGAACAGTTCAACTCAAATATTCAGATGTGGTTATTGTCATGGTGTAAAGAACAGAAACTGCTCTTTGTTAATAATTGGAATCATTTCTGGGAGCGTCCTAGGCTTTTTCACGCTGATGGCCTGCATCCCAGCAGAGTCGGAGCGGAATTCCTGTAAGACAACATCTCCAGGACGCTACGCACCATATGACTAGTAAGTCAAATCTCAAATAACTGCCCTGATGACTTTTGTTCTATCCGCTTAAATGATAGAAGTACTTGCGCTGTACAATCTATCAAGACTGTGTCTGTTCCCCGAATAGTGAGGTCAAAATATAAATTTAATGCAGGATCTAGAAAAAATCTGATCGTGATTAAACCAGAAAAATGTCAAATAAATGAACAAAAACTATTTTTAAAGTTTGGGCTCCTAAACATTAGATCACTCTCATCCAAAGCAGTTATTGTAAATTAAATGATCACAGATAATAGTTTTGATGTACTCTGCTTGACTGAAACCTGGCTAAAACCAAATGATTATATTGGTCTAATTGAGTAATAAGCATGAGCCCCGTCAGACTGGTCATGGCGGCGGTGTTGCAACAATATATAGTGATATTCTCAATGTTACTCAGAAAGACAGGATACAGGTTTAACTCATTCTAAATACTAATGCTTAATGTTACACTGTCAGATATGCAAAAGAAATCTATCATATCTCTTGCTCTGGCTACTGTGTATAGACCACCAGGGCCGTGGTGAACAGATTTCCTAAAGGAATTTGCAGATTTCCTCTCAGACCTATTGGTTACTGTTGATAAAGTGCTAATTGTCGGAGATTTTAATAGTCATGTTGATAATACAAATGATGCATTAGGACTTGCGTTTACTGACTTAATAAACTGACTTTTTGACTTTTGGAGTCAATGGCAATGGCAATGGCAAATTTATTTATATAGCACCATTAATTACAACCCATGGTTGTCCAATGTGCTTTACAAAAAAAATTAAATGAAAAACACATTTACTTAGAAATACGCAAAGTATAATAAAAACATAATAAAATAATAAAAAATGTAAGGCAGGAGAATGTTAATTTAGATTATAAGCCTTATCAAACAAATACGTTTTTAAGATAGATTTAAAAGCAGATACAGAGGGGGCAAGTCTGATTGTGATAGGTAATTCATTCCAGAGTCTGGGGGCAACTACAGAGAATGCACGGTCACCTCTGCACTTATACTTTGACCTAGGGATAACCAACAGTCTCTGTTTGGAAGGCCGAAGTGATCTGGTGGGAAAATGTTTAATCGATAGGTCAGAAAGGTGAGATGGGGCCATACCATTCAGAGATTTGTACACTATGAGTAAAATTTTAAAATCAATTCTGTGGCGCACTGGTAACCAGTGCAGAGAGTGTAAAATTGGAGTGATGTGGTCCCGTTTTCGAGTACCCGTAAGCACGGGACAAAGCTGATTGGCTAATCCCAACATATAGAGAATTACAGTAATCTAGCCTGGAGGATATAAAGGCATGGATTACTTTTTCAAAATTTTTGAAGGAGAGAAAAGACTTTACTTTTGCTAGCATTCGCAACTGAAAAAAGCATGATTTCTCCACCAAGTTTATCTGCTTATCAAATTTCAGAGAGTCATCAAAGACAACACCCAGGTTTTTCACCGATGTCTTCACATAAAAAGACAGCCCACCAAGATTAGCTTTGGGATTATGAAATGAATCTGAAGGACCAAAGACTATAATGTCTGTTTTACTCTCATTAAAATTCAGAAAGTTTAGAGACAGCCAGGACTTTACATCTGACAAGCAAGCCCTGAGAGTGTCCAAACTGTCTGAATTACGTTTTAAGGGCAGATAAACTTGGGTGTCATCAGCATAACAATGGAATGACTGCCCATACTCCCGGAAGATAGAACCAAGTGGGAGCATGTATATTGAAAAAAGAATGGGAGCCAAAATGGATCCCTGAGGAACCCCACATGATTATATTATATTATAATCATTAACTGTATTAACAATATTGCCTGTGCATTGCTCCAACCGAGCAATAAGGACTTCGTGATCGACCGTATTGTAGCGAATCAGCTCATGGGGAAATATGAATAATTAATCATAACTAGTTATAATNATAATTATAAATATTTAGATCCGCTGTAGATATTTACTTGATCTCTCAGGGTCAACTGTCTGTCAATTCTAAGAACATTAATTTCCTGGTTAAGGGAAATAACTTTCTTACTGTACAATTCTACAAAGAGCTTGTAGCATAAATCTGCATGATTAAGTGACTCCAGTTATGAGCAAACAATGAACAACGTCAACGATACAAGTAAGGCTTTATTAACTACATAAACACTTAAACTAGTCTAACATACTACATAAACACTTAAACTGGTCCAACATACACACACACACACACACACACACGCATACAGTTGGTATAGGAAAGGGTTAAAGCTTAACGCGGTAAAGAGAAGAGAAATAAGAATATGAAACTATGGTACCATTTGATATTCAGCAGATCTACCGCCTGAATGAAACATCATATTCTTAGTTCAAACACACCTTTGTAAAAAGGTGCAAATGATACCTAATGTATCAATTAATAAGACTAAGTTTGAATACTTGCATGTCTCGTCTGTCTGAAAGAAAGGCTTGATGCAGTCTGAAGGTCCCAGTTGATCTTTGCTGAAGTTGGTTGATGAAAAAGAACCAGTTTGAGTCAGAGAATCTTGGTGGATGGAAAAGTCAAGGCCGAAGCCTGGCACGTACTTAGGGGGTTGCAGAAGCGTTCTAGCTCATGTCTTCATCTTAGAATCTAACCGAACCACCGACTCTGGTCGGGTCCTTGGTGTGAGGCCTTTAAGGTCTGAGAAGATTAACGCCTCTCAGAATGGGCTTGTCCAATGAGAAAGGCTGACGTCCCAAGTGGGAGTTTTGAGATACTGGGGGAGTTTTTATGACCCTTTGTGTGAGGGCATGGTACTTTGCAAATGGAACTTGAATCGAAATTACTTAAGATTCTCAGGACACTAATATATTGCCTATGTACCAACATATAATATACACGGTCGTTTAGATCATCAGAAGGCGAATTCATAGATACTAAACATGGTAGGATTACATATAGGCAAGATGACAGGAATGAGTGGTTCCATCATAAGCATGCATAAATAGTCTAAAAATATCAAAGACAAAATACACCATGACCTGAAGGATACACTATTCATTCAAATAAAGGTTTTCCTATGAATTAATTAGTAGAAAAGTCAATTTCTACTGTGCATTGTGCCTCTTGCTATGGAACATGCAGTGATTTTCCCTGCTCACATTCCATTAGTTCGTAAATGTATCTGGTGTCAGGGTTGCCATGGTAACCAGGGGGGGCCTGGTGTTGTTGCAGACATCCTGGCATCCAGTTTATTGAGTGAGGGGACTGTGACGATTTGTTAATCTAATGAATAACTGATTTGTTAAATCAAATGAAAAATTGTGTGTTTGATTGGTCCAGACGCTACAGTATCAAATGCAGCGGTCAAATCTAGGAGCACAAGCACAGCATAGTTGCCAGAATCACAGGTTACTAAAATATAATTTAAAACTTTCAACAATGCACTCTCAGTAGAGTGATGATTTTTAAAACGGATTGAAATATTTCAAAAATCATGTTGTCATCTAGAAAACCCTGCAATTGCTGTAGGACAATTTTCTCTAAAATCTTAGCGATAAATGACAAATTTGAGATAAGTCTAAAGTTGGTTAACACTGTGGGGTCTAAGTTCTGTTTTTTAAGCAAGGGGTGGACTGTAGCATGTTTTAATAAGTCAGGAACAATACCGGTTTCTAAACAGCGATTTATCATAATCAAGAGTTGTGGACCAACTACATCATAAACTTGCTTAAGAAAATATGGAGGAATTATATCAATAGAAGAGCCAGAAGGGCTTAAGCTGATCCACTATTTCTTGAAATAGTGTGTATGCTACAATCCATCTCGCTCCCTAAGGTCGCAAAACTCTGGACTTTTGGTAGTACCTAGGATAGCAAAGTCCACTAAAGGAGGTAGAGCTTTTTCTATTTGTTTTCTCTGTTTTTGCCACGGGTAACTAGGATTTACACAAGCTTCAGTCTGGATCCAGAACCCTTGAGAAGAGATGATGCCAACCCCTCAGAGGACCTCAGATAATGCCAACCCTGAAACAACATACAGAACTACCACAAGTTTAATTGCATCATATAATAATTGCTGTTCCAGGAAATCCAGGCCTGGTTCTCTCTCCTCTTTCACTGTCGTCACTCCTCCTTTTATCCTTCCGGAGCTCCTCCATGGGACTCGAGACCGGTGAGTGGTGCAGGTGTCGCTCATTATCAATTACTCCACCGGCCTTGCTCCGTTCCCATGGCTCTCGGCCCCGCCCCCACTTGTCACAAATGGGTTTTAATGTTTTTGTCTCATCGCTCCGGGACACGGCATCACAGTATGGTAAGGGGCGTAACATTTCCGTCACATGCTTGAGGTATGCCAATCACAACGCACTGGATACCTGGCCAACCAGCGTACACCTAGCTTTTCAGAACGATGAGCTTTGTAAAAAGCGACGCGTTTCAGAAAGGCGGAGCATAGAGGAGCAACAATAATGTACATTATGTGGAAAATAATGTGTTTTTTGAACCTTAAACCGCATAAACACATTGCTTTACACCAAATACACAACATAATGTTCTTTTTAGCAACGTCATATGACCCCTTTAAAGTTTCTAACGTTACACAATCAGATTTCCCCACAAAACCAGACATACAGATTTTTGTTCAAAAGTTACAGAGTCTGTGTTAAAATACACACAGTACTGTTTAGCCCTGTACACTGTGGCAAGTGTGAAATTCAATTATGGTCATGCTGTCCAGCCTCTCTGAGCAACACTTCGTAACTGGAGAAAGCACCGGCCAGGTGGCGACCCTGCAGGCAGTACCCAGCACTGAGCACACTGCCCTGGGCCAAGGCCATAAGATGGACCACTGCCATGTTCCTACATCACAACACACAGTACAGTCTAACGATCCAGACACACTGGGAGTAGGGCACGGTCCACGCTCACGACCACCGCCATTTACACAGACGCCTGGGCTCTCAGGTCGCTGCCACAGAGATACACATTGCATAGCACTTCGCTCCATAATTCATACTAAGTTCTTAAAATAGCGCCCTTCCAACAGTACTCAGTGTTCCACAAGCTCACTGAAATAGAATCAATACATGCGCTTAGATCCTGAACACAGGCTGAATAGAAAGCACCATACGGAATTGGGCTTTGCTTGAGAGGAAAACTACAAATATCGACCCCCAGGTACAGGTGAAGATTTTAGGACTGTGTGAGTGTGTCACACAACATAACGTAGCATCTGATCAGTCATGGTTTTGGGTTTTATTTTCTTAAAATGCCTATCATGTATATTTGAAAGGTTCTCATTACAGGTGTCACAATCATGAAATTTTGGCTGACGATTGATTGTAGATATTATTGCAATCAACAAAATTAATTTCCTTCTTTGGTTATTTTGCTTACAGTATGAAAGTATTTATCTTATGGGTCAACTTTTGTCTACTTCCTATCTTTCGCATAATTATTATTATTTGTTTTAAATCTCTCAACGTATTATAGTAATATGATATAAAAATTGTTGATGGTGTTATTGTTATTCTACTTTTTATCATTTTGTTTATAAATTTATAATTATTATTATTATATAGATTTTACTATTATCATCATCATCTCATCATATTTAATAATACTAATACTTTAAAAATAATATTTTTGAAATTTTTTAATAAAAATAATAATAATAATAATAAGAAATATTTATTCAGTTAATTATAACAATTCTAAATAAAACAACACGTTTTAAACTGATGTTAATAATAATAAATAAATAAATGTCATCATTATTTATTAGTAAGTATTAATTAATTTAATTTTTTCTTGAGTGTTAATTATTAACATTTTAGTTGATTTATAAAAATAAGAAGAATAAAAATAAATGTCATTATTATTTGTCATTTGTTGTTATTATATTAATAATAATAACTAAACCAATCAATAATAATAGTATGCAATGCATGAATATTATTACTATTAATATATTTTTTCTATCAATCAAAAAAATAATTTTTTTGTCAAAGTATATATTTACATGTAAATAAAGTTCAAGTGAATTTAAAGTGCAAAATAATTTTTCATGCAAAGTTCACCTAGTTGGGCATTCATACCCATCATGAAATCAAATAGCCTCTGTATTTCCTCTCTGGTTGGCCCATTCATGCTGAGTTGTAATGTTCATGGGTAAAACTCCATACTTTCCTATACGTAAGCTTTTATTTGGCATCAAAGCTCTGTGCCGCAACCTGTCTTATTGTTTTGCATCTTTCACTCACATAAAATCATTGTATGTTGTGCTGGTAATAATGGGTGTTGTCTTTGAAAGATGTAAAGCTTGATATCACAAGCTGACATGCCACAGAATCTGGTCATCTATTGGACATGACTGGTGCGTCAGTCAACCTGTCCTGGAAAAGCTGGTAATGATGTTGACACTGTGGGGGGAAATACAGAAGTTACTGCAGAGCCCCTTTATTATTCATGCCCAATGATAACAGGCATGTGTAGGGGAAACATCTGGCCAGCCTCTCTGGGGTCCATGCAAACTCCCCCCTCTGAACCCACTTGACTGGCAGGCCAACTAATGGGTCCTGACTGAGGAAAATCAGCCTCTGTTAAGAGGAAGCACCAAGTCCTGCCATAGGCCAGAAGAAAGAGATGCCAAGCTGTATTCAAGGAAGAATCCAAGAGCATCCTCAACCCATTCAGTAGACCATCTCTCACAATATGAGGTTGAATACTTCCTGCAGGCTGGTCACTCACCACCCGTCACAAATAATCTATACATGCAGTCAGAATAAGAAGAGCTTCAATAGTAATGGCATTGGTATGTTAAAATGATTGTCTCGTTCAAGATGTATTCCACCGGCCTTCACCATCTTGATGAATAAGTAGGCCTATGTGTATTTTTCTCCTCAGTATTACTATGTTTAACCGGATAGAGCTGATAGCAAAACCCACAAACCATTTTATCAAGCATTAATGACAGGACACTATTGAGATTAAATATCTCCTTTTCAGGTTAAACTTTCATTAACCTGAAAAGCCTCCACATTCAGTCAATAAACCCACTCAAAGCTGGAGTTCTGAAGCTGGCTGATGCAACAATGGCAAAAATAAGCGTCTACATAATTTGACTGTGTCTGTGAGAGTTGGAACATGAGTTGATCATTTTGTCCATGTTGTTCTCTGTTTAGTCCTTAGTTCCCATTTTGTCCTTAAACATTTGGAATCTGTTGTGTCAGTGTATAATAAATTGAAGACTGTAACCACTGAACACTGGGGGGAACTAACCTATTGGGCTGAGTTTTCACCAAAGACATTGTCATTTTTATTTAAAAGAATTAAAGATTTGAAGGATTAAAAAAAAAACTAGAATTTATTGTAAAGTATACTTATGCATTTTAACCATTTGCAATTAATGTTTTTATTTTAGTGAAAGTTCATTCAATTCAGTCACAATGTGCACACATTTATTCTTAATCTTTTGCTAAAAATGATTATTGTATTTTTTGTCTCGTCACTTTCAACTAGGAATGATACAGCAAAATTTGACCCCCAAAATATTTTTTTGCATCACAAGATATTACAGTTACTAAATGTTTAGCTACTTTACTGTATATCTTACCTCACACTCTTTCCTCTTTAAAAATGAAATGTCACTCTGGAATTAGCACTAAGATTCAACAACAAACAGAGCGCATCAAGAATAGCAAATATTGTGGGTGGGTGTGGGGTTATGACGCTGCTTGTTGACTTTCACTCTAAGTTATTGTTGCACATAATAAAATTATCCACATCTGCATGCGTCATATCACTAATGTTCGTCTTTGATAATAAACAGTCATGTTCCTATCTTTAATGTAAGGAGTAAACACCTTGGGAATAATGCGTTTAACTGTCAGATAATACGTCATGTTCCACGGTTTGATCTCTTTATTTAAAGCAGACCTAATATTGGTTACATGTTTTTATTCATGCAACAAAGATTTGCCATTCTATGACAGCCATCAAAAGGCATTTTCACTCATAAATTGAACAGCATTTTTCTATTTAGGGTCATGAGTGAACCAGAGACTTTGTTTAATTGGTATTTGCTGGCTTAAGAAGTCCTGTATGCAAAGAAAGCCATATGTTTAATGGTCTGAACACATTTTAGATTTAATTATCGTTCTAAACCTGTATGACTTTCTTCTGTGGAATATTTTGAAGAATGTTGGTAACACACCGAGTTTTGGTGACCACTTGACTATCTTATTTTGTGTTCCACAGAAGAAATAAAGTCTGTGGAATGACATTAAGTGTGTACGGAAGACCTAAGAGGCCATGGATTATTTTCTTTCTTGTTTTCTCGTGATCCCGACTTAATTTTATCGTGATCTCGTTATAACGAAAGTGGTTTTCTCGTGATCACAACTTAATTTTGTTGTGATCTCGACATAACAAAAGTTGTTTTCTCGTTATCAAGACTTAATTGTCTTGTGATCTCGACATTACAAAAGTTCCCTTTCATAGGTTCACTTCAATGTTGCGACAGCGGTCGCTATGGGAACACCTCTGGTGTGACGAATGTCTGAAGCCCTTCTATCATCATGCCAGTTCATTGACCAATAGTGCTTAGCACCGCCTCGCGCATACGCCATATCAGCGTGCTGCGCGCTATTTCATCAGATTTAATTTCCTTCAGGAAGCGGATTATCTGTTGCCAATAGGAAAGCGTTCTTTCGTCGTGTTCTCAGCTATTTTCTTTCAAAAAAAGAGCAGTTTACTCCTTCAGTGGACACGATGAGCGACAGGAGATGCATCGAGCCCTGTGATAGGTTCATCGCAGGAGAAGACACTCATGACAGGTGCGTGCAATGTTTGAGCCTACACGCTCAAGCGACTTTTAACGGCATTTCTATTGTCTACTCTGCGATAGCCTGCAGCTAAAAATATTGCGCTCGAGGCTCGCTGCCTTCCTAAGAAATGAGACCTCGCGTCTAACCCCCACCATCCCGTTTCTGCGGTTGCCAAGGCGCCGCACGAGACGGTCGCTTGGGGTGAAGCATACGACCCGGAGCTCATGGAGAGCGAGACAACGGAGTTTTCTCCCTTCTTCTCGCTCTCTCCAGGGCAACATACGTTCAAGCGTAGGAGGAGCGCTATGTGGACCCAGTTGTCTTTATCAATTATATTTATGGTCTACTTTGGAAGCTCGTAATGCAATTCCTTCAGTTGTGAACCATATTTAAAAGTATTCTTAGCAAGCTATAACATAGTGAGCAGATGGTTTTTCCTATCTCTCTCTATACTTGCGACGCTGCACTAATGCAGACACGTTCATTTGAGTTAGCGCTTATACTTCCAACACTTGTTCGTGTAATGTTTTTAGGCGCTGACTCTGAGGAGTCCTGCAGCAGATGTATGTCGTGCACTATGGTTTTGGCGCTTCTTGCTACCAAGCATTAGTTTGCCCGACTAATTACTAATTACTATTTCTTTCAGCTCTGGTACTGCATTGAGTTGAAATTAATATGTGTATGAGCTCACGTATTTAAAAGTATTCTTAGCAAGCTATAACATAGCGAGCAGACGGTTTTTCCTATCTCTCTCTAATACTTGCAACGCTGCACTAATGCAGACACGTTCAGTTGAGTTGGCGCTTATGCTTCCAACTCTTGTTCCTGTAATGTTTTCAGGCGCGAACTCTGAGGAGTCCTGCAGCAGATGTATGTCGTGCACTATGGTTGTTAACATCTAATGCCATAATGACTCAGGCTGCAGAGTGAGCAGGGGTTTTTCCTGTCTCTCTCTACATCTGCACTGCATTAATGAAGACACATATATTGATTTGGCGCTTACGCTTCCAACTCTTGTTCACGTGACTGCTTTTAGGCGCAGTCTCTGAGTTCCGCAGCTGACATTTTGTCGTGCACTATGGTTTTTGGCACTTCATGCTACCAAACACTAGTCTGACCAACTAATAATTATTATTATTCTTTCAGCTCCGCTGCTTTGAGCTGGAACAATTGTGTACGCTGTTCTGTAGAACTGTGTGAATGAGTTCACGTGTAAGAGTATTTTCTTATGGCAAGCTATTAATGCTCACCATGGTCAGCCTACTTCATGTGATTGATGCGGCGCTTATGCTACCAACACTCGCTGCACATGACTGGCTGCACTACGTGACTGCACGCTTCATGCTAACAAAGAAATGATTTGCATGACTAATTACTCTGTTTTTGTCAGCTCTGCTGTCACATTGAGCTGGAACTTTTGCATGAATGTGGGCAACCTTTAAGTGTGTTTGCCTCTCTGTCAGCTGTTCCGCCACTTGTTGCGTTTCGGACTGATTTTTACCATTCGCCGCGCCTTAGCTTTCGGAGATCGAGAGGATAGCCCTAAGGCCATTGGTGCAGGGTCTATGTCGACATCCAAGCTCCCACTTCTGTGGTTGGCGCTGGTTTGCCTGATTTTAGGATCTATTTCCAGTTTCAGAAGTTTTTCCCGCAACTTGGGTGTTTCAGGGCCTCATGAAGGAGGATCAGCCTGTCGTATGGTTATACCATCCAGCTTCTATGGTACAACCCATTTTGGAAGTAACGATTTCACTTCTAATGTGACTGATTGCGTTGATTTGGATTTGCGTCACCTAATCTTGTGCTTGAGTAACAATTTCATGATGCTGACGCAGAAGTTCATCTTGTCTCTATCTGAACCGGAGATTGGTTTGTGACCATCAATCTAAGGATGTGTACTTCTGCATCTAGATCGTCAAGAGACACAGGGAGTTCCTCAGGCTTGCTTTTGGAATAAAGCTTGCCAACACGGTATTCTTCCGTTTAAACTGGCCTCGAACACAAGGTGAATGGACACGTCTCTGGCCCCGTTGTGGGAGTTTTGAGTCACCTTAAAGGGGGTCATATGATGTTGCTAAAAAGAACATTATGTGTGTATTTGGTGTATGAAATGTGTTTATGCAGTTTAAGGTTAAAAAAACTAATTATTTTCCACATACTGTACATTATATGTTTCTCCTCTATGCCCCGCCTTTCTGAAACACGTCGATTTTTACAAAGCTCATCGGTCTGAAAAGCGAGGTGTGCTCTGATTTGCCAGCTATCCAGTTGTTATTAGCCAGATACCTCAAGCGTGTGTTGGAAATGTTACGCCCCTTACCATACTGTGACCGAGACAAAAACATTAAAACCCATTTTAAACGAGGCATTGTTGCATCCAGTGGGGACATACAGTAATTACGGATTATAATGACTTATACTGTCTTTTTACGCGTTGCGTTGCACTGCGTAAAAATAAAACCATGTCTGCATTTGTGATCGGAGAAATGACAAACAACAAGCGCAACTCTACACTGCTCAAAACTCGCGTTTGAATCATCAGTGGCAAATTCTTTAAATATTAAAACGTACTTACAGTCTGTGAGTCAGAACAGCCGGCATTGTAGTTTACTCTCCCAGGATCAGGAAACAGTCCTCCATAAATAGCACTGCACACATCTGAATATTTGGTTGAACTGTTCTGCAACAGTGTTGTAAACACAACACTACAACTTAACCACTGATTTCTAGTCGTGTCTTTCTTTGGAAGGCCAAATAAAGTATGTTTTCGCTTTCACAAAGAAACCACAGTTGTCACACACGGCGGCTAGAGTGATGGCGTGCCGGCGCTCGAGTAAGGAATGGTCGGGGTCTTGAGAACTGCGCGGCCAGCGATTCGACTAAGGAGCGGCTGCGGGCTTACGGCAACCACTGTGACCGACGCCGTCCTCTTTGGAAGGCCAAACAAAGTAGTTTCACTTTCAAAACGAAACACACAGCTCACGACATGGCGGCGGCGGCAACAATACTACAGCGAGAATAAAAGTTACGCCTTCTTTCTTTGCGTTTACATTTGGGCGGCGTTATGCAAATCTCCCCACACAGTGACATAGACATGTGGGATGTGTTTAAACGAGGCGTTTTAGGTAGGCGTGGTTGGTAGCGTCTGCGTAGAATCATGCATGATCTTTTGGGTTTTATGGCTTAAGAGACCCCTTTTAGCCTTTGACATTTGCATATAAATTACAGTCCTGGCCACATATTCTACATTTATATGGGTGCTAAATTGTCAATGGTTCCCCCCACTATCAAGGAGATGCTAAGCAGTCTACCACTATCATCTCCCCATCTGACTTCAATCAGTTTCCAAAGAGAAGTAAATGACCCCCGGTGCCAGGCACCAATGGGCCTGGCTGACATGCAAAACTACACCATACACACAATACACAACACACACACATATAGACCTTTCTTTATTTAGACAATAATTAATCAGTTACAATTGTATCTGGTATATGCATGTGTTGTTTGTATGTTTCCCTATTGTATTAGCCTAGTTACAACTCTTTATTTGTATTAGTTAGACTCTCAATGCTTATATTCAGGTATATGAATGTATCTCTGGTTTAATATCTTCTAGATGTTTCTTTCTTGGTATCAAAATGATCTGCTCTTTATTCCTCAAACAATGATGTACACTATGTGATCATGAAATGCATCATACTATTTGTACCATATTTTGGGTAAAACATCAGCCATAAACATGCAAATGAAAAAAAAACTGCTTCTCTCGCTCAAAAATTCACGCTTGGTATTAGCTATTCCACCCAAAAGGTGGGTGTGGATAGGAACTCTCAAAAGTCATTAGCTCGAACTGATCTTTGCTCAGAAAGCCTCTTCTTTTGAGACGACACTTTCCAAGACTCTTCAAACTCTCCTCTTGAGTTTGATTTTCCGGCAGTTTGTTTTCTTCAAGTAACTTTGTCGATTCGCTGTGGACTTTCCTATCTTCAGAAGAACCAGAGGAAAACTTCCAGCTCACTTCTAAAAGAACTCATCAAGGACCTCTGTTGTCTACCGCATCACGACTCTTGTTTCTGCAATGAAGCCAATGCAAGTAACAGTTTACAACTATTTAGATGCGTGTTTAAGTTTCAGCCCCTTTTAAGGTGATTTTTGATTCTTTGATGATTCTTATTAGGTTGTGGTTATTTGATGTGAAATACTGCCATTCTTTTCTTTTCTCTCCCTTTTTTTCCTTACTTTGTTTCATTCTGTGTTTATATGTTTTAGTTAGTTATATGTTAGCTATAGTTTCATTTATTAAATCCCTTATATTCACAATTGATTGTCTCTGTGTGCTGCTCACAATTAGAAGTCACTGAATATTTGATCCCTTGCTACATGCTAAGTTAATGCTAGTACTGTATGAAGGAAAGTTTTTCTTTCTTGGCAAGGAAAATAATCTTTCCTTGAATTGATAAATGATTATATTGTCTGCTCGGCGGACGGACAGATCAAATAATTGTAATATTGATTCTGCTACAGTTAATTCGAAGATATAATCTAAATATTTATTATTAATCATAACCAGTTATGATTAGTCATAAATATTTCCCTTTTGAGCTGATTTACTACAGATTTGGTGGAGAACGTGGCGACATTCAAACTCACTCTGTTGATTGGATCGTTCAATGCCACCTCCAGTACTGTATTTAAACAGCCTCTATTTGTCTAACATTTAGTCACTGTTAATTATTACAGTAAACTGCAGTTCATAATATTAAAATAGTTCTCTAAAGACGAAGAAATCTCTTTACAGTACATTTTAATATTATCAAAATCGCCTGTTGGGACGAAGAAATCTTCCTGCATTGCAATAAAGATAGATTTGAGCGATGCTCCTCTTATCATCTTTTAAAGGCCTTATCTGATGGTTCGCAGATTGAATTCATTGCGTATTCCCAATTTCTTCAACTACGATCTCACTCCTTTTTTTTTTTTTATGTTAAACCATTAGAGTAGCTATCTTAATGCGTGCCTAGTGCAGATCTGATCATAAGAACACTGCGAACCAGTAAACTGATTGGAATGTAAATGGGAGCTTTTAAAACCTTGATCAAGTGAAATTTGTATAACAACAGCGAAGAAACCCTGTTGTTCATAATTTTTTTTATTTGTGTACATGCTGTTTAAGTATCTAACACTTCTTGAACTCCTCCTCTACCTTCCTGATTTCACCTTGTGTGGGCTCACCCACTGCCCCTTGTGGGCATTCTCAGCTAGGTCGACTTTGTACTCCATTTTGTTTTATTTTAATTTCCCTTCTGATTCTTTAGTCATTATCATTCTCGCCATTCCAGTTACCTGCCGTTTTATTTTTTATTTTTGTATTATTTTTGTTTTTACTTTATTATCTTTTATCACTTTTATAATTTTATTTTGTTTTGTTCCTTTTTTATTTTAATCAGGTTTCTCTCCCCCTCTTCCTCACTTTACAACTCACTTATTTAAATTTAATTTAAACAGTGTTTGAATTTAAATTTAAAGTTAATTTCTGTATTCAAGCCATTTGTGTTTACCTATAGGTAGCATTCCCGCTAGTGCTTAGTTGGTACACTCCGCTAACTGTTTGTACTCATCAAACAGACCGTGCATAGAACATATAATTACTATAATTGCAGCCTGCTAACGCTGTAAGGACTTGCATTGGCCTTTTGTGATGTCTCTCTCTCTCTCTCCTCTCCTCCCTCTCTTCACCAGTGAGCCAGCATGTCTCGATCATCCAGCCCTGATGCCCACTGGGATCGACTAGAGTCCTGGCTGAGTGCCATAACTGGTACCCTCCTGTTTGAAGCCGCCGGCGGCCTGCAGCACCTGAGTCCCGGAACAGCTCGCACGACAACCTTGAGCTCTAGCGCCCTGATGTCCCAAAACAGAAAAACACAAACACACGATCCGACACAGGACTACCGCCACAAAGATCTCACCAAGATCATCGGGCCACTAGCCCACAACCTCCTCGCTCAGGCAAAGCTGGGGGAAGCAAGCATCTCCCGCATGGAACAGGAAGCAGCAGCGCTGAAGCTCCAGGCTGAGGAGGCTCAGAGAAACCTGGTGCTTGCTCAAAGTCAACTGGACCAGCTAACGTCGGAGACTCAGCACCAGCACAGGACGGCGGATGAAAAGGACCCAGAGCTGCAGGAGGAAGTAGAGAGACTCCAGAAAGCCTTAACTGATCTCCGTGTAGACACAGCACGCCGAGAGCAGTGGGAAAAGGACACCAGAGAGGAACTAAGTGAAAAACTTCAGCAAGCCGAGGCTCTCCTGATGAGAGCAGAGACTGAACTCAAAGAGAGAGATGCTAGGGCCAAGGCCTGCGAAGGCCACCTGCAAAGTTCTCGGGCTGAAGTCAGTGCCCTGGCCCAACAAAGAGACGATTTAAAAGATGAACTTGATATGGTTCACCGGGAGCTTAAATATGCATATAGACTGCAAAGTGACTCTGAAAGGGAAATGCACACCACAGAATTTCCCCTAACCAGCAGATTGATACCTCCTAGTCAAGGATTCCCAGTTCGAAAGGGGGGTGAGAGCCCACTGCTCAAGACATCACCTGCCAGCATCCCAGAACCCCCAGCAGCAGCAAGGGCCTTTCCAAAGGCTGTCTTCCAGTCATGGTGTGTCACCTAAAGAATTGGATAAGCTGGCTAGAAACATTCCCACTTTCACTCCAAACCCTGCAGGAGGCCACGATGTGCACGCCCACTTAAAAGACATTTACTTTCACTTGCAAACTGTTGCCAATGTTACCACACGAGACAGACTCTATCTGCTCCGAATCACCGCCAGCCGTGAGGTGAGGAGCTTTCTAGACCGGCAGCCAGAAATGGTCAAAGTGGATTACCAGCAACTGCAGCAGGCTTTGATTAAGGAGTTATCTGACCCAGAGTCAGAGCAAGGACTGATTACTGCCATGGACCTTAAACAGGGCAGACAGGAAACCACACAGGCTTACTACAACAGGCTCAGACAGGCCTACTTCGGAGCACGGAACGAGCCAGGAATGGAACAGGATTTCAACTTCAAAATTCTGTTCCTCCGGAACCTGCACCCAACAGTGAGTCACCACTTGGGGGTTCTGGCTTGCCCACGGACTATGTCCACCCAACAGCTGCGAGATTTGGCCCATAAGGCCTATGCCAAACAAAGGACTGCTTCTGAAAAGACAGGAAAAACCCCCACAATCTATCCTGTCACTAATCAGAGTTCTGAACTTGCTCTAGAGGGCGCCGAGCCAAGCCACAATGACAAACCTGTCAACACAATGTCAAGATCCTTCCCAGCCAGCAGAGAGCAGCATGGCCATGGTGGTGCCCGTCCTAAGCACCAGTATGAGCGCCCCGAGAGATCCTGGGACAGGTCACAACCACCCCTCAACCGAAGGGGTGGAGCCACATGGGAAGCCAAGAGACGGCCCAAGGGGAACCGACACTCACAGACACAAGCATCAAGCTCGGACTGCCAGCAGCAGAACCCCTCTCAACAGGCCCTGGACAAGCCCAAATATAAACCATCAGCAGAACAGAACCGGGAAGCTACATCTGAATCAGCAGAGATCTTGAGATTTTAAAGGAACTCTCCAGATAAAGCACCATAAGGGAGAGAAAAGGGATGAGTCAGATCAGTTATGACTAAGCATTAGATCTGACCCCAACGCCCACTCAGAGTCCCCTCAACATGAACCTCCCAACCAGATCACTGCTAATCCACTGTCAACCACAGAACCAGATATCTCATCACCAAGTGGTGACATCACTCAACCACCTCAGCTGACTGTGGAACCACCAGAACCAGCCAACATCCCGCAACACACCTCCAGCCAGGACCGCAAAGTACCAGAAAGCGCGGTTTTGGTGGTCTGCCTCCCTGACGAGCCACACAAGACCAGCTCTGACTGCTTGCCAGTCACCACACAAGCCCCAGTGCCAAGACTCCTAGGGAACCTAATCGAAAGGGGGGTGGCCAAAAAACTCTACCTGGCCATCACATTGGAAAATGAGGTGAGACTGGAGGCCCTGGTGGACACTGGAGCTGACCTCACTTTAATGTCAAGCCAACTTTTTGACAGACTTCAAAGTGAAGCCAAGAGACAGAATCAAACTCTTAACTATCAGAGGTGTGTGCTGAATGTGCAATCCTACAGCCAAAATGAGGTCCAACTTGAACAGGTAGCTCCAATTCACCTGACCATCGGCCCTATGAGCTTAGTGCACCCTGTGTACATTTCTCCATTGGACACATATCCTCTCCTCATTGGCAAAGACCTGCTAGACCACTTTGAGCCATTGTTAGATTTTAAACAACTGAAAATCTGGGCTCAAGTGCGAGAACCTCTGCCTCCTCAGTCACCAAGATCACCCCAGACAGACTGCCAGGTCACAAAGGTCGCGGAAAATCTCGCCGCCAGCCGCGGGAATGTCTCGGCCCAAGAGCGAGGTTCAAGGTCGCTGCTCTGTACTTTCCAGCTAGCCAAAGACTCTGACTCATACGGACCCCAGCTGAATGATGTCACAACAACTGACCCCATACTAGCACTGTGGGCAGACAATTCAGCCATCAGCCTCTCACTGTTCAATGCTCTCAAACAGCACACAACGAACATTCCTTTTGCTAACAAGCGCACACGATTCCCTTTGAATCCCTGCCCATCAGCTATGGTGACTGCCAAGGGCACCTGTGCCCTGAACTTGAGGTGGAATGACAGGTGTCTAACCCATTACTTCCTGGTCCTTCCAGACGCACCGCATGATGTCTACATCGGAGCGGACATTCTGATTCGCCTCAGGGCTCACGTGGACATGATCAATGAAGTGATATGGGCTCCAATGACCTCACAGTCACCCACGGTTCCTGTCAACCTTGAGAACCTCCTGTCAGGCCAAACCATCCCTGAGGCCTGCACGCTAATCAATGAAAAGAGACTGTAGTACCAGCTTACACCAAAGGGGTCGCTGTTCGACTCAACCTGCGAAGCGGCCAAGCTCTCAGTCACACCCTAGGCTTCTTCCAACCTTCACCCGAATGTGGGGAACTGGGCCTCACTTTGGAAGCCACACCCCTCATTGAAGTGACATCTCGGGCAGTCTACATCTTGTTCAGTAACTGCACGGCAACGGATGTCAGAGTGCCCAAGGCGTACCGTCTGGGTTGGCTAGTGAGTTATGACTTCCATGACTTTGAACTAATTCTACCAATAATTGGACCCATCTCAGATTCAATGATTCCAGAAGGAAGCTCAGGCCACACAGTGTCAACAGCAAGTGTGTAGAACAGAGCTAACAGAAGACCAACACTTTGCCGTGTATACGGTCTCTAACCACTCCACCTGCATAAATGACAGCGTGACTGCACCTCTGACTGCCCACGGCACAGAGGAATTAATGACAGAAGAGCCATACCCAGGTTTTGAGACACAAGTCCAGCAAATTCTGAAAGATGCTGATGCCATACAGGAGGATGCAGAACGCCACAAACTCTGTCAAGTCCTGTACAAATACAAGGAATCATTTGCCAAGGACTCTGTAGATTGTGGCCTCACTAACCTCCATGTTGTGCGTGTCCCAATGCACCCAAAAGCTCCACCCACTTTTGTCAAGCAATACAAGATCCCCCTTGAATCGTACGAACCCGTACAGGAGATCATCAACTCTATGCTTGAGAAGGGTGTCATTCGTCCGTGTAACAGCACCTACTCTGCCCCCATCTGGCCTGTCCTCAAATCAAACGGCAAGTGGCGGCCAACCATCGACTATAGGACACTGAATCAACAGGTGCCATTGTCGCGATGGCCTATGACCCACCTGGAACAGGAGATACCAAGAATCAGAGGAGCCACAATCTTCTCCACAGTTAAGGGGAATGTTCGGGAAACCAGTCTGACAACAGTCAATATTTTACTATAATTTTTACTGATAGTGACATAGAAATGGCACACTTCTCCTTAAAAGGAATAGTTTACCCAAAAATTAATTTGCTGAAAATGTACTCATCCTCAGGCCATCCAAGATGTATATAATTTGTTTCTAGATCTGAACAGATTTTGAGAAATTTTGTATTAAATCACTTGCTCACCAATGAATCCTCTAAAGTGAATGGGTGCCGTCAGCATGAAAGTCCATAATCTATAATTGCTTTCATCCATTGATAGTGTCCCTCTTCTGTTGTCCTCTCAACTATCAAAATCCACCAACATATTTGTTAAGAAATGTTTTTACTTGTAAACAGTGCAAGTGCAGTGTAACTTTCCTTGTTCAGACAAGATTACTTTTTTTAGTGGAGGATGCAGAATTACTGATAGAGGACATGCGTTTCTAGCCAGAAGCAACAGTTTGAAGTTAAAAACCTTAATGATGAACATGCAACTTTTCACTTCACAAGACATTAATTTATGGATTGGTGTCATGTTGATGACTTGTGGATTGTTGTGATGTTTTTATCAGCTGTTTGAAGTCTCTTTCTGACGGCACCTATTCACTGCAGATGATCCATTGGTGAATGATTGATGTAATTCTAAATTTCTCCAAATTCTTTTTTGATGAAGAAACAAACTCATCTACTTGTTGGATGGTCTAGGTGTGAGTACATTTTCAGCAAATTTTCAGTTTGGGGTGAACTGTTCCTTAACATAATGCATAAGATTTATTTTTTTATTTTTCAAATTGTGTAGTTCATAATGTTGCATTTCAGATTTACTCATGC
>JADLZN010006841.1:0-2500 GCA_018155175.1 Sinocyclocheilus anophthalmus
ATAAAATTACAACTATTTATTGTTAGTTAATGTTAGCTACATTGAATAATATTAGCCTGAAGACCCCCACAACAACTTTAGATTTTATAATGTGTTATAAAAGACGACAATTAACTTATGATTGCGAAGATTAATAACGCTAGTCTTTGTTATTTCATGTAATAATGGAATTAATGTTAATTACAAACCTGTGAAGTGTTAGAACAACAATACGAATCAGTCTATATACTAGATATCCCCGAGCCCAGGTTTACCCGGCGACTTAGGATCTACCCCAAGACCACCCCCCACCCCAATTCCCCGCTCTTAAGTTTGAAAATAAACAGCTCGTTAAGTCTTTAAGATTTCTGTTAAAGGGGGCGGTTGATTGCGATTTTGCTTTTTTAATGTTAGTTAGTGTGTAATGTTGCTGTTTTGCATACCCGCCATAAACGTATCCATGCCAAAGTTCTTTACGAAGCTTAAGCCTCCTCGCCACCAACGTTCCACATTCCCGCCACAACGGCCAGCCACCCCTATCACCCTCCTTTTACATTCTCCGCAGTTTACCACCTGCCTACATCAAACAAAGCCTATGGTAGGGGACTACAACGACGCCCCCCGTCACTTCCTCGCCGGCCCCCCTTCCGTCGACCTCACAACCCAGATTAAACCCGCCCAGGACAAGCAGCAGAGGGCGGGGCCAATGCTGCGCTGCTTTTAGCCAGAGCCGGAAGAGAAAACCACGACGAGGGTGCACGTACCTACATCTGTCGCCCACCAGATCTATGCAATAGTGATTCCCCGCAGCAGACTCTTTCTACCCACCCGACTGCTCTTAATGGACTTCCACGTTCAAAATCCATCTAGGCACACGGTCTGCATATCTCTCCCCCTCTCTCACACACCACACACACACTCTCTCTCTCTCACAACACCCACACACTCTCTCTCTCGCACACACACCCACACATTCTCTATCACACACACACAAACACACCACGACTTCCTCGCTTCCTCCTCTCACACCGGTCTTTCCGGGCACCACCCCCCCTAATCTCCAATCTGAGTCTACAGAGACTTCTAGCGATCTCTCTCAACCACACACAACCACAAACGACTTACTTCGTTACTGTCTCATCTCTCCCTCACCCCCCACACCACTCACACTCTCTCTCTCTCACACACACACACACACACACACCCACTTCTCTCTCTCTCTCTCAACACAAACACACCTTCTCTCTCGTGATCATCTCTCTCTCTTCTCTCTCTCTCAAACACACACACACACACACTCTCTTACACACAAACACACACACTCTCTCACACTCTCTCACACACACACACACCCCCACTCTCTCTCTCTCTCACACACACACACACACAGATATTTCTCTCTCTCTCACACACACACACCTCTCTCTCTCTCTCTCACACACACACACTCTCTCTCTCTATCTCACACACACACACACTCTCTCTCTCATCACACACACACACACACACAATCACAAACCCTCTCTACTCCACACACACACACACACACACACTCTCTCCTTCTCTCTCACACACACACACACTCTCTCTCTTCTCTCCTCTCTCTCTCTCTCTCTCTCTCTCTTCACACACACCACACACACACACAAACACACAGTCTCCTCTCTCTACCCACACACACACACACACACACACCACACCCCCAAAAAAAACCCCCCCAACACACACACACACTCGCTCTCTCTCGCTCTCTCACACACACAAGCACACACACACACACTCTCTCTCACACACACAACACACACACACACTCTCTCTCTCTCTCTCTCTCTCACACGCACACACACACACTCTCTACACACACACACACACTCTCTCTCTCTCTCCACACACACACCCACACACACCTCTCGCTCTCTCTCTCTCTCTCAATTCAATTAAATTAAATTCAAATAGCTTTATTGGCATGACCTTGTAAAATGATACGAATATTGCCAAAGCTTAGGTTACACATTGTTAAACAAGAAGGATAGAAAACAAAATACATGATAATATATAAACCATAAGGTAATGAACACACCCCCAGGTAATATACGGGAGATATTATAACATCTTAGGACGTATATTAAACTAAACAAATTTTAACACTGTGAAAATTTGGACTCTTAGAAGTATTATGTACAAACTGTAAACAAATTATTCACCAAGTGAACATTTGATTACCACCGTCTGTAAATTACATCAGAAAAACATATAAATACTCGGTTTTTCACGTCGTGGCCGTAAGGGTAAAGCACTGTCCGAGGTCAGGACACAACACAAATTAACCTGCTTCTCTATTCGCACTCACAACAACACACACACACACACACACACACACACAACATCACCTGCTGTCTCTCTGTTCACTCAAATACACACACAAACACACCCAAAACACACACACACATACACCACACACACACACACACACCTGCTGATCAGGTGTGGCACATCCACACGTATCGCAGCCAGTGCTGCT
>JADLZN010006841.1:7500-70000 GCA_018155175.1 Sinocyclocheilus anophthalmus
CTGCTGAGTGCCTAATGTAAATGTGTGTGGTGTTCCCTGGGATCTGGATCTTTTCTGAAAGATCATAATTCTGGTTTTCTTCAGGTTGACTGTCAGAGCCCAGGTCTGGCAGTATTGCTGTAGCAGGTCCAGGTTCTGCTGTAAAGCGTGTTGAGTGGGAGACAGCAGAACCAGATCGTCTGCATACAGCAGGCATCTGATCTGTGAGGTGTGTAGGGTGAGACCAGGGGCTGCAGATCGCTCCAGACTACTCGCCAGTTCATTGATGTAGATGTTAAATAACACTGGGCTTAAGCAGCAGCCCTGTCTCACTCCACACTCCTGGGAAAGATACCTCGTACGTTTGGTGCTGATTTTTACGCCACATTTACTTTCAGTGTACATTGATTTGATAAGCTCATAGGTTTTACCTCCTATGCCACTTTCAATAAGTTTGTAGAATAGTCCTTGGTGCCAAATTGAGACAAAAGCTTTTTTAAAGTCAATAAAGCATGCATATATCATGCATATATTTTACCTTTATCTTGGCTAACATGTTTTTCAATTAGAGTATGTAATATATAGATGTGATCAGATGTACGGTAACTTGCTAATAATCCGATTTGGCTTCTGCTCAGTACATTATGTGTGGTGATGAAGTCTAATAGTCGAGCGTTTATTATGCTACAGAATAACTTTCCCAGGTTGCTGCTCACACAGATGCCTCTGTAGTTGTTAGGATCAAATTTATCTCAGTTTTTAAAGATTGGCGTTATCAAGCCTTGATTCCAGATGTCAGGGAAGTAACCTACACTCAGAAGCACATTGAATAGTTTTAGAATGGCCAATTGGAATTTACTGCTTGTGTGTTTTATCATTTTGTTTAATATCCCATCAGGTTCCAGATGCTTTTTTTGAGTTGGAGTTTTTTGATTTTTTCTTTAAGTTGTTTATCAGTTATTGGGAAATCGAATGGGTTTTGGTTATCTTTGATTGCTAATTCTAGTTTTTCCAGTTGGTTGATCGTTTGATTTTGCTTACAGTTTGTGTCTGTTTGTACTTTATTAAACAATGTTTGGAAATGACTTTCCCATATTTCTCCATTTTGTATTGCCAATTCTTCATGATCAGTTTTTTTCAGATTGTTCCAATTTTCCCAAAATTGGTTTGTTCACTGACTTCTCGATTATTGTCAGTTGTTTTTGAGTGTATTGTGCTTTTTTGGTTCTGAGCGTATATTTGTATTGTTTTAGTGTTTCACTGTAAAGAAGGCAGATCTCTGCATTATTTGGATCCTTGTGTTTCTGATTTGACAATGTTCACAGTTTTTTGCGAATAGTTTGGCAGTCCTGATCAAACCAATTTTTGTCATTTTTGGGTATTTGATTTTTTCCATTTTTTGTTTTCAATTTGGATTGTTTTGCTGATTTTTCAAATATGTAATTTATATCTTTGACCGCAAGATTGACACCCTCATTAGTGTGAGCATAGGTGTTATTTAGAAAGTTATCTATCAGCGCTTGTATTGTTTGGCTGCTAAGTGCGTTCTGATATTCTTCAGCGCTGTTTTCAGCCCATATGGCTTTCTGATGTTGTACAGCTTACTTACTGGGCTTTGTGTTACTGCTATTTTCTGTCTTTTTGAGATGCACAATGATTTGACTGATCAGACAGAGGGGTTAGTTCTCTAACAGCGAATGATCTGAGAGATGAAGGATCTATATCTGTTATCATATAATCAACTGTGCTATTCCCCAGAGGTGAGCAAAATGTGAATCTCCCTAAAGTGTCTCCTCGTACCCTACCGTTGATGATATACAGACTCAGGCTTCGACAGAGCTGCAGGAGGACTTTTCCATTCTTATTTACTATATGATCATGGTTATTTCTGTGGATATGGGAGAGTGTGTTATTAATAGCAGTCAGTTTGTTGTTGATATATTTGCCCCCTTGTGCGTCGGTGAAGTCCGGCTGTAGTCCTCTTCTTGCGTTCAGGTCCCCGCAGATGAACACGTTTCCCTGGGCCTGGAAGTGGCTTGTCTCTTCCTCTAATGTGTAGCGTTGGGTTTATTGTGCGGGGATCGGTGAGATAAATGTCTTCGCTGTAGTAGGGGGGGGACTCTGATGGCGGGAGTATATGGCACACAGGAATATATATTTTCTGGATGGGAGCAGTTCCTTATGGATTTTAAGCCAGGTGTAGTATTTGCCTTGCTTTACTGTGTTGATGTGGTTGTGGAATTGTGATTTGTACCAATATGGTTTGTCCTCCTGAGTCTCTTCCGTGTCGGACTGTGTTGAGTTTTTGTGATGGTAGGATGATTTCTCTGTAGTTGGGTGGGCAGCGGGTGATGGTGTCTGCCCTGCTCCATGTCTCCTGTAGAATTATAATATCCATCTCTTTTATGCTCTTCTGGAATTCTTTGTTTGAACTCTTTAGTCCAAAGGCTGTTGAATTCAAGCCTTGAATATTCCACATTGATACTGATAGAGTCATTTTAAGTGTGTGTGTGTAAGTATTACTCTTGTACATTATTTGACCAGTTTGGAGCAGATGATGTTGAGCAGGTGTCTTATATGATTGAGTTCTGCGGCTGCAGGGTTTTGAGGCTGTTGGACTGCTGCGGCGTAGCTCTGTGATGGTGCTCCAGGGGTCGAGTCCTGTCTGCTTCTTGGAGGAGGGGGGACGTTTCTTTGTGGCTGGGAGCTGCTCTTGCTGTGTAGATTTCTGTCTCCTGTTTTACCAAAAGCTGTGTTTTTCAGCAATCTTGCGAAGAGTTGTTTTTTTTTTTTATCCTTTCTGTGAGGTGTAGTGGTCATAATATGATAGGGTTTTTTTTTTTTTTTTTTTGTGTTTGGCGGAATGTCTTTATGGTAAGCCAGGTGAACATTTGAAATGAGTGCACAGGCTCTGGAGAGTTCTGCGTTGTTTCCATGGATCACGTGAAGAGGCACATCACTCCGTGGCAGTAACGTGGACAGAGTTATTTTAGCTTCTTGGAAGCGTTCTGAGGCTCTGAGGGCCACCTCTCTGAGCACAGGAGCCACGTTGCCCTTCGCTGCTCGTAAGTCGTTGGTCCCTGTGTGGATTATGATGTGCTTGTAAGTTTCTTTCAGATTTTTATCAGATAAGATCTGAAGAGCCTTGCTGGTATTCGGGCACCACATTATCTGTGTTTTCATTTTTGGAAATAACAGTTCCTCATTTACATATTTTCCATTGGAGTCGATGAGAATAAGAGCTTCTGTTTGGGTGGGGTTGTGTGGAGCAGTGCGGTGGGCTTTGGTCTGTGGATCTGATGAAGAGCGAGGCTCATCCGCTGCAGGGGATTGCTGATCGTCAGTGGGGGTCTCTAGACAGCTCAGGTGTTTAGCGTGAGATGCTTTGGACAATGACACGTGAAGAAGTTGTTCCTTCATATTATTTATAAGTTCATCCTTCTTTCGAAGTTCTGATTTCAACACAGACAGTTCTTCCTGCATTTCTGTTTTAATTTCTGCTATCTGTCTTCTGAAAGTTGATTTGAATTCCTTCAGCTCTTCTCTAGCTTGGTGAAGCTCCTTTGACATCTGTTCTTTGTTTCTCTGCAGGTATTCAGTCTCTTGTTTTAAATTCATCATGTCCTTTTTAAGCTGCTCCAAGTCGCTGTTGTCTTTTAGCTGGGACATTATTAATTCTTTTAGTTCCACCATATCTATTTCCAGGAGTGAAAATTTCTCTTTCATTTTTGACATGGGAGATTGAATTAAGGCTGTTGCAGCTGTTGTCGTCTTTTGGATGTCTTTTACAGGAGAAGAGTTTATATTTGTATCTTTAGATCCTTTAACTTAGATTTACTCTCTCTCTCTTCACATCTCTCTCTCTCTCTCTCTCTCTATCTCTCACACCACACACACACACTCTCTCTCTCTCTCTCTCTCACGCACTCTCTCTCTCTCTCTTCTCTTCTCTCTCTCTCTCTCACACACACACCACACACACACACTCTCTCTCTCTCTCACACACACACACACACACACACTCTCTCTCTCTCTCTCTCTCACTCTCTCTCTCTCTCTCTCTATATATACACACACACACACACACTCTCTCTTCTCTCTCTCTCTCACACACACACACACACTCTCTCTCTCTCGCTCTCACTCTCTCACACACACACACTCACACACACAAACACACACACACCTCTCTCTCTCTCTCTCTCTCTCAACTGTTCCAATTATACACTTATTTTCACATAGTTATGAGAAGCGTTAAACATGGATGCGCATGCGTTTGCTGTACTGTATTAAAGCTTTAATTAGGATAAAACCGTATATTAAAAGCTAACATAAGCAGTAGCATTTACAAATAACAGCGCATCTAAGGGTGTTTTCACACATGGCCTGTTGTTTCGGAACCTGGTGCGTTTCCCCCCTTAGCTCGGTTCGTTTGGGCATGTGTGAACACGGCAATCGCACTCGGATCCGCGCCAAAACAATCGGTCTGAGATCGCCTGAACGAGGTGGTCTCGGCTCGGTTGAAAACGAACTCTGGAGCGGTTCGGTTGTAGTCAGAAAGCAATCCGATCCAACGGACCAAAGAACCAGGCTATATCACAATGTATAAAGGGTAATTACGTAACTTCCGTGAAAAGCATTAGCTTTGTTGCTTTGCTAATACCTCAAAATTAACCTGTGAATGTATGTGGGTGAGTACGTCTTTGCCATTCAAAATCAAAGCGCACTTTTTTGTTTTATAATGCCGTCTTATTGCTCTTCTTTGTAGTATGTGCATTTTAAAAATGTTTTCCCAATCAATCCTGGACTCAAAATGATAAATTATTATTAACGACAGCTACAAAAAACCCAACAATAAGCCCGCAAAGCTGTTGTCATTCCATCCTGACGGATGACCGCCGGACAGCGGTGGAATCCCAGAAAATAAACGGTGGAACTTTGAACAATGAGAGAACAGTTTACTCGCGCGCGACTTGTATTAACAAATTTGGTCCATATAGAAACATTGCCATGTGAAAGCGAACCGCACCAAGAATAAAAAACAACATTGTAATCATTTGAATCCCTGTTTCAGAACAAAGCAATCGATCTACAGGTGTGAAAACACCCTAAGACGCAGACAGTCAACACACAATCAAAAACACAGGCCTACCATTAAAAGCCGTGCTTGCACAGGTTCTGCACGCTCCTCTTCACTAAATCCTCTGCTTCTCAATCGGGCCTCAAACTATGAGCGATATTAACGATGCCGTTGTTTACAATACAGCTGGAGCACACGCCGCTGAGGTGAGGGACGGTTAGACGCGCACTAGAGAAGGTTTAGCCAATCACAACACACTGGGCTAGCTAACCAATCAGAGCCCATCGCCTATTTCTGAGGGAGGGGCTTCTTAAAAGCAGGTAATGATCAGCGTAATGATCATAGACTGTAAAACAATTGCACTGTAAAATAAATGAAAATGAATGTTTCATAGGTATGTTATGTTTGCTTTGCACTACAGCAGGGAAATTACAATACTTCTTTCCTGATTTCTACACTTGAAAGAGATATTTGGACTCATTTAAACCACGCAATGTGCGCTTCGCTTTGAAACACGCAGTGAGAACAGACTTGATGAAGAGATTAATCATGCTGTGCTTTCGGTTTGAGTTCCTTTCACAGATACTGTGCCACAGCATAATGCCCCAAATCCGTGATTAAGCATTGCCCAGCGCTAAATTAAACAATATTTTGAAGGAAAAGACAGAAATAGTATTTTCTTTGTCTTTGTTTTATTTACAGCTTTGAACAGTCTACAGTTTTCTGCAGAGCAGTTATTGTGGTTAGACCCGGGACAGAAGCACATGCTGTGGCGTTGATGAAAGAATGAAAAAGCTTTAAATGTAATAATGTTTCTGTTAACGGCATACACGGACAGAAACCTCACAGATCAAACCAGCACAAATGACACAAACACCGTTCAGTTCAAGTACACTTAGCTGATGTTGCTAACAAACATTTATGTCTTTAGGACGTCATTCGCAGGAAGAGCAGGAACACACATTTTAAACTTATTTTTTTCTTTATTTTTTATTACTTTATTTTTATTTTTCTGTATTCTGTTTCAGTGGGTAAATTACATTTTTAATAATGAAAGAACATATCTAAGTATTTGAAAATAATGAAACGTACACAATACGTACAACTAGGGCTGGACAATAATTCAATATCAATACGTATCGCGATATAATTTTTTTCAATAACGGTGATATGATTTTTAAACACATTTCCGATATTTCGATATACATTACCAGTGTTTCCCATACACTGATATATTTGTGCCTTTTGACTTCGTTGAATAAACATGAGCACCGCACGTTTCAAAATCAAAACGCGTCGAGGGTGTTTTATATGAATGTATCTCTGAAGGCAACCGACTGTCTTCAGAATAGTTTAGATGGCATGTTTATCTGATAAAGAAGTGTTCATGAGCGGAGCTGCTGTGTTTACAGCCGTTACTGGAGAAACCGTTAGTTCCGCCGCTCTCACAGCGCCTCCTGCTGGCAGACAAGCAGTTTGCCTTTTCAATAATAAACCCATTTCCAGCAACATGCTTTTGTTGTTACTCTATTTTTTTGTTTTCTGAAGCAACTCGGAGCATGTTTAATACTCGTTATCCTGGTTAATGCACGCTTCAATCTATAAGAATAATCAGCCTACAGACCAGTCAACGGTTTTTGAACTTTAAGATTTTTAATGTTTTTAAAGAATTATCGTCTGCTCACCAAGCCTGCATTTATTTGATCCAAAATGCACCAAAAGCAGTAACATTTTGAAATATTTTTACTATTTAAAATAGCTGTTTTCTGTGTGAATATATTTTAAACTGTAATGTATTTCTGTGATGCGCAGCTGTATTTTCAGCATCATTACTCCAGTCTCGTTCAGTGTCCATGATCCAGAATCCGTAGAATATGCTGATTATCAATATTTTTAAAACAGTGAGTACATTTTTCAGGATTTTTGATGAATAGAAAATTCAAAAGATCAGCATTTATCTGAAATAAAAAGCTTTTGTAAAATTATACACTATACCATTCAAAAGCTCTTTTTTAAATTTATATTATAGAAATTATTACTTTCATTAGCAAGGATGTTTTAAATGATCAAAAGTGATGATAGAGACATTTATAATGTTACAAAAATTTTTTTATTTCAGATAAATGCTGTTCTTTGAACTTTCTAGTCATCAAAAAACTGAAAAGATCTACTCCGCTGTTTTTCGCATCATAATAATAAAGTTTTTTGAGCAAGCGAATCGAAGCTTAGAGTGATTTGGAAGATCAGAAATGTGACTGGAGTAATGATGCTAAAAATTCAGCTTTGAAGTCACAGGATTAAATTACATTTTAAAATAGAAAACAATTTTTTTTAAATAGTAAAAATATTTCAAAACGTTACCGTTTTTGCTGTAGTTTGGATCAAATAAATGCAGCTTTGGTGAGCAGAAGAAAATTCTTTAAGAAACATTAAAAATCTTACTGTTCAAAAACTTTTGACTGGTATGTTAGCCTATAGTTTGAAGTAAAAAATATTAATATTAATAAGGAGAGTCTGAGATTTATTTGACAGTGACTTCACATTTCTTGTTTGTATGAAGGCCAAACACAAATAAAAGGTGAACATTAATTTACTTATGCTGCTTTTTTTTTTCTAAAATATTATATGGTTTTATAGGAGTAGGTTTCATGGAGTTGGCCAATTAATTTTTCATAAGTTTGTAGGTACAGACATTTGTTGTGGCCGTTCTTGGCCGTTTTTGTGAGGCTTTTTTTAATAGTGTTCATATAGATATCGGAATTATATCGTATCGACCGAATTTAAGAAATATATCGTGATATAAATTTTGGCCATATCGTCCAGCCAGACGTACAACACATAAGAACAATTATAAAAATATTAACACAAGCCATTTTTAGGGCCCTTTGAATCCGTTCTTATTCGTTCCCCCAATTCCACGTCTTCGTTTTAATTTTCTGGAGTCTGTTTTAATGATTTAATACATTTAATAATCAAAAAGATTTTAATCAAACCAAGCACAAATGCACGAACACAGTTCGCATACAGTTTGTTAGGAGGATATGGATGTTTTATCTGTGCTGCAGACGAAGCGTTTAGTCTTCGTTATAGCGTCGCTATGAATCATTGCAGTAAGACCAGAAACAAAAATGAGAAAGTTTGTTTGGGGTTAAACCGTGAAAATGTTTAGTAAGCAAACGGCATGATGATAAATTAAAATAATGAATCGTATACTATTTAATTTAAAAAAATATTTATTTCATTATTTTTTTGAATTACTTTTTAAGGGCAGAATTTTTTTTTCCCAAATTTTTTAATTTTTATAAATTTGTATTTTTATATTTTTCAGTTTTATTTCTGTCCGTATTCAGTTTTAATGGTTAAATTAAATGACTAATTTAGTAAAAAAAAAGGCTAATTGATTAAAATCATGAAACATGCAATTTATGAAAAAATTTATGGAAATTATATTTTCAGGGCCATTATTTTTTTGCAAAAATTTTTTTTTCTCTGTTAATTTTTCTAGACTCAGTTTTAATGGTTACATTTAATTTTAGTAATCGCAAAGGGGGGGCAAATGCTCCAGGTAATTAAAATAGTGAAACTTACATGATTTAACAACAATTAATTTAAAAGTTTCAAAGTTATTGGGCCATTTAATTTTTTTCCAAATCCTGTCAGACTCCCATAATTGCATGTTCTCTGTTTAATTTTTTTCAGGAACCCGTTGTAATCATTTAGGCCTAATCCCAGCATCATGAGGGTGTTTTGTTGTCTTGTCTGTCTGTTCGAGCTCATCGATCGGTGATTTGTTGTGTTTTTCCAGCTGTTTCGGATGCTGAAATCAGCCGAATGGTGTGCCGGACATGGACTGGCCTGCAGATGAGCCGAGGTTTGCAGCGATGGAGAGCACAGCAGAGGGAATGCTGGGAAACACTGACGGGCTTGCTTGCGATGATGGCAGCGGCGTCTCGGTCACGCTGGAGAACGAGTCGGTCTGGAGCCGCTTTCACAGCCTGGGCACGGAGATGATCCTGACGGCGCAGGGCAGACGCATGTTCCCCTGCTGCCGCTTCCGTCTGAGCGGCTTACAGCCCGAGCTCAGCTACCTCCTGATCCTGGACATCACGCCTCTGGATGAGCTCCGACACCGCTGGAACGGGGAGACGTGGGAGCCTCACGGAGCCGGCGAGCCGCACCTCCAGAGTCCTGTGTGCTTCAGGGATGGAGCGATAAATCATGATAAAATCCCCCATGGTTAGTATTACCGTTACATATTTTAATGATCATTTAAACCGTATTTAGGGCTGGGCGATATGGCAAGAAATTAAAATCTAGATTTATTTTCAGAACGTTTGACAGATTTTTTACGATTTTTAACTAGTCGACTTGAAAATGTAACTACGACATGATTCCAGTGACTTCCTCTAGTTAAAGACAATCCTGTTCCAAGTGCAGCACACATGAAGATATCAACGTTAAACAAATCACTTGTTAAATATCTTTGCAGAAAAGATGCATGAACTATAACTACATCTTGTACAAACTTGTCTTATACATATGTTCAGAAATAATACAATGCTTTAAAAAAATCTAGAAGTCAAGTTAATTCAAACTCATAATGACTGAAGGTATAACAGCAGTAGAGTATTATTAACTCTAAATGTTCTGTAAAACAACTGCAGCTTTCAGTCTGACAGCGTGATGCAAACATGAAATATCAGACGCACAGTAACAGTTCTTCACAGGTTTTATTATTCGCTTGCGCTGCTTTTCCATTGTGTTTTCTGTGTAAACATGGACTGTTTGGCTGTTGCTCTCGCGTCTCTTGCAGCGTCTCTTGCATGAAACAGCTTTCTAAAAACACTGCACTCAAGATAAAGTTCACTCCCATCTTCTTGCATGTTTTACCTATCCCACTGCCCGCGTCGCATCTTTGTCAACACAAAAGCTCATTCTGTGTGAATGGCGTCTAGTGATATATATTCTGCTTGCGGTCCTTCACTGAACTCGGGATACATAAATACTGTCCAGCATAAAGCACAGTTTTAAATGTCTCATGTTCGCACAGCAGCAGATGAGTTTCGATTTGTGTGAAAACACGGCGGAAAGCTGCGAGGTTTTAAAAGAGTGCTAAGGGAAATATACAAATGAATATATAAATGAATGAATTATATGTACCTCTGAAGGTTCTGACTGTCTTCAGAAAAGATTCGATGGCATTTTGTTTTCATCTTCCCTCCATGTAATACCTAATAAAATGTGTTCTTAAGAGAAACTGCTGTAATTCTGCTGCTCCATCAGCGCCACCTGCTGTCACAGAGTGAGACTTATATTCACATTCCGTCTGAGCAGCTTCTGTCTAGACTAAAACTGAGTTAATTCTGCATGCCCTGCGGTAATTTATGACCGGTTGATGGAAAACAAGCTTATGTGGATTCTGCACGTTTAAACAATTCACATAAGGTATCTAGAATTATTTATGGAGCCGATTTTCTTTCTAAAAACTATAGTTGACAGCATACACAAACAAAAATCTCTACTTCTGTGTTGAGTACCTAAATCATATAGTGTTGTTTTACTGCGGCATAACTTTCTGTTTTCGCGGGGGTGGGGGGGGGGGTTGCGCTCCTTTGTTTAGATTTCTGCACGAGCCTCATCTGCACCGAAAGTCATTTTATTTATTGTTTGTTGATTGTTTGTTGATTTTAAATACAAAACTTGGTGATTTATGTGTCAGTGCTGTTTGAACAGTTCTAGCCCTTTTTAACAGTGTGGTGATGATACTGATAACCGTGATGAGTAACGTTCATACGGTGACCTCTCTAGTGTGTTTCCATCCGGACTCTCCGGCTGCGGGTCAGCGCTGGATGGACGGGCCTGTGTCCTTCTACAAGATGAAGCTGTCGCTCAGCTCTGAGGATCCAGACGCCGCTGTGGTTCTGCGGCCCATGCACCGCTATCAGCCGCGGCTCTACGTGGTTCCCGTGAGCTCCTGTCCCGAGCCGGACGTCCACGTCTTCACCTTCCCTAAAACAGCGTTCTATGCAGTGACCAGCTACCAGAACCCGCTGATAACCCGGCTCAAGATCGACTGCAACCCCTTCATGCTGGCGTTCAGAGAGGACGGGCCGAGCGCTCGCCTCATCCAGAACAAACTCAAGCTGGCTCTGAGCGAGAAACACCACAGGTGCGGCTTTATTCTGTTGCTGCAGACGAGCATTTATGTCTTCAGTATAGCGTCATTGATGAGTCATTTGCAGTAAGACCAGAAACACACATTAAGAAAGTTCGTTTTGGGTCAAACACGTTTAGAGCTCTTTTATTTTAATACATTTTCAATTTTAGTAATCAAACAGCATGATTAATAAATTAAAATAATGACTCGTATACTATTAAATTTATTAAAATTTTAAGAAAAATTACATTTTTAGAAGCTTATGAATTTTTTCCCAAATTCTTTTTTATTTTTTCCCCAGATTTATATTTTTCTGTTTTATTTTTAATGGTTAAATTAAATGTGACTAATTTAGTAAAAAAATAAAAAAAGGGCTAATTGATTAAAATCATGAAACGTATACAATTTAACAGCAATTTATAAAAAAATGAATAAAGTATATTTTTAGGGCAGTTTTATGTTATCCAAATATGTTTTTTCTGTGTTAATTTCTCTAGGCTCAGTTTTAACGGTTAATTTAAATGTTAGTAATAACAAAGCTGGACCAAAAGTTAATTAAAATAGTGGAAACTTGCATGTGACCACCTTTTTGGTAGGTTTTCAGGGATACCCAAATAAGGTAAATATGTTAAATGAATTCATCTCGGTACGCATTGTAGTGCTATGCAGTGGTTTTAATTGTTAGTTTAACCTGTTTTTGTTTCTCAAGAGAAAGTTCTGGGTCGTACTTCACTGCAAAAATGTTCTTTATGCAAAATCTAATGTCTTATTCTTGTGCTTTGATATATGTGTCCCTGCAGCACAAAAGCAGTGTTAAGTCGCTGGGGGATATTTGTAGCAATAGCCAACAATACATTGTATGGGTCACAATTATACATTTCTCTTTTATGCCAAAAATCATTAGGATATTAAGTAAAGATCATGTTCCATGAAGATATTTAGTAAATCTCCTACCGTAAATATATCAAAACTTAATGTTTGATTAGTAATATGCATTGCTAAGAAATTAATTTGGACAACTTTAAAGGCGATTTTTCTCAATATTTAGATTTTTTTGCACCCTCAGATTCCAGATTTTCAAATATTGTCCTCTCCTAACAAACCACACATCAATGGAAAGCTCATTTATTCAGCTTTCAACTGATGCATAAATCTCAATTTCACAAAAATTGACCCGTTTTGTGCTCCAGGGTCACATGAGTTTTGATGAGATGCACCCTTCTGTCATCATGAGTGTGTTTGATTATGACGTGTTTCTTCTTTTACCTGTAGCTCGACACACACACATCCAGTGTCCAGTGAAGAGGGAAGGATGAGTGACGAGACGCTCGTTAGAGACCCATCAGCTGAGCCTGTGGCCTCGTTAGCCCCTGCATCTGCTGATGAGGTGTCTCTGCGATCGTCTCAGAGCTCAGAGCCACACAGATCTGGGATCAGCTGCGGAGTGAAGCGTGTTTACCGCAGGGGCTGGAGGAGTGGCGCGAGGAAAGCCAAGGCTAAATGGTGGACTAACGTGAAGCACAGATCTGCTGCGGTCAGCACCGCGTCCATGCAGCCCGACCTGGAGCACGTGGACGGCGTGCTGTTTGTGTCCTTCACTGCCAAGGTATGAAAGACCAGCTACTGCATTCACTAGGAGTGCAACGCTACACAAACATGACGGTTCGGTATGGTTTCTGTACAGCAGGAGGAAAAAAATAAACAAATTGCTCTTTCTTTAAATAAATTCAATTATAATTAATTTCCTCAGGGATAAAAATCTACCTCAGCTTCTGCTCTAAACTATAGGGAGCTCTCTATATTACTATAAGATTACAATTAACAACAGCCCAAACTTAAACTCAATTGCTATTTATACTTTTACACACATGTAGTTCATGAGACGGTGTTTCAGTGGTTTCGTTTACGGTCAAGCCGTTCTGAAACACGGCGCTGCATGTGTGTGGATAAACAGACAGCGTATCAATTTTATTTGTCGATAACCCATCAAAATAAAAATGTCGTAGTTTACCCTTTGAAAATGTAGAAATTAATTAGAATTTTAATTTTACAGTAAAATAAAATAAAAAAATTTATCTTGCAGAATTATTACAATATGTCTCTTATTTTGTTTAATATTTTTATTTCGTATTATCAAAATATTTCAATATTATAAGCAATAATCACAGTAAAATTGCAATTAGTGTTTTTGTTTTCAGTGTCTGATATCTAGAGAACAGGTTTGATGTAACGCTGATTTATAATGAATCAGACACCGATATCAAACCAACACTTCACACAGCGTTTACGCTGAATGAACAGAGCTGGTTTATTATCCTTTGCCTGAAGACAGTCGCTGTTCATCAGCTGCTTTGTGTCTCAGGAGGCGCTGGATGTTCATGTTGGAAACATGAGGAGATCTGTGGAGACATCTGCTTCATCACACTCGCAGACTGGAGCGGAGAAGCCAGCGCGTGATGCAGGTGTGTGAGCGTCTGATCCATGAGCGTCCTCCGCTCTGATGAGGAACTCATGTGTGTTTGTTTGTGATGTCTGCAGACTGGATCTGTGAGCAGGAGCTGGTCTTACTGCAGCAGCTCCAGCAGCTGAAGAACCGGCAGATCATTCATCCTGTGCTTCAACAAGGTGAACACACTCACACCAACACACATCAAACCTGCAGGATCTGAATGCGTACTGTATATCGTCTGCCATAATGTCGGAATTGGTGTGATTTTGACATTATCAAGTATTTCACAAAAACCAAACAAAACACACCTACGGAGCGTACGCACACATCAAGTCTGGAGTTCACTGCATGATTCAGTATTAAAATGCATTTAGAATGATCACAAGTTCAAGACATGGGGGCAGAAAATGTATATATTTATACCACTTCATATAGTTAATCAATTTCACACGAAGAGTGCCGGTTTTTTCTCCAAATATTACCATGATTACAAATGTGACATTGATTTTTTAAAACGTAATTAAGTGAGAACTTACATTTTAGACACCATATTGCTTGTTTTTGCACTATTTCGACAAGAAAAATAATTCCAAACACAACCACAGTATGGTTTTGTGTCTCTGAAGCAACACGACAAATGAATCAACCGTTTAATGATTCGGTTCAATCGCAGTGAATCACTTATTAACAATGACTTTGCTGCCACCTCTGGCGGTTTTAATTTCACATTTACAGTATCTTTTTATTGTTTAAATAATTTTAAATATCAGTATTCAACGTTTTATGTTTAATATTTTCAAAACATTATTTATGCATTTGTAATAGCAGGTTAAATGCATTCATGTCCTGCATTAAAAAGTGTGTAAATGCATCTAAATGACACTTCAGATGCAGCTTCTGTGTTGACTTAATTTGCTTGGTAACAGCCCAAATGTCTTTGGGATGACCGATTTTCATTATGATGCATTTAAATTAGGTTTAATAAGCACGCAGATGCTGTGTTTACAGCGGTAACCAAGGAAACGCTGTACCACTGTTCCATAAGCGCTGCTGTGTTTACAACGGTAACCAAGGAAACACTGTATCATAGCTGTTCATAAGCGCAGCTCTGCTTTTTTTACAGCGGTAACCAAGGAAACGCTGTACCACTGTTCCATAAGCGCTGCTGTGTTTACAGCGGTAACCAAGGAAACGCTGTATCATTGCTGTTCATAAGCTGCTTTGTTTTCAGCGGTAACCAAGGAAACGCTGTATCGCTGTTCCATAAGCGCTGCTGTGTTTACAACGGTAACCAAGGAAACACTGTATCATAGCTGTTCATAAGCGCAGCTCTGCTTTTTTTACAGCGGTAACCAAGGAAACACTATCATTACTGTTCATAAGCGCAGCTCTGCTTTGCTTACAGCGGTAACCAAGGAAACACTACATTTCAGCTGTTCCATAAGCCGCTGCTGTGTGTTTTTGGTTTACAACGCGGTAACCAAGGAAACGCTGTATCACTGTTCCATAAGTGCTGCTGTGTTTACAGCGGTAACCAAGGAAACGCTGTATCACTGTTCCATAAGCGCAGCTCTGCTGTGTTTACAGCGGTAACCAAGGAAACGCTGTATCACTGTTCAATAAGTGCTGCTGTGGTTTAAAAACAGGTAATCAAGGAAAAGCTGCGACCATGTTCCATAAGCGCTGCTGGGTGTAAACAGGGGTAACCAAGGAAACGCTGTATCATTGCTGTTCATAAGCGCAGCGATGCTTTGTTTACAGCGGTAACCAAGGAAACGCTGTATCACTGTTCCATAAGCGCTGCTGTGTTTACAACGGTAACCAAGGAAACGCTGTATCACTGTTCCATAAGCGCTGCTGTGTTTACAGCGGTAACCAAGGAAACGCTGCATCACTGCTGTTCATAAGCGCAGCACTGCTTTGTTTACAGCAGAAACCAAGGAAACGCTGTATCATGTCCATAAGAGTGCGGTGTTTTACAGCGGTAACCAAGGGGAAAGGAAACTCTGTATCACTGCTGTTCATAAGCAGCGCTGCTTTTTTTACAGCGGTAACCAAGGAAATGCTGTATCACTGTTCCATAAGCGCTGCTCTGTTTACAGCGGTAACCAAGGAAACACGCTGTACCACGGTTCATAAGCAGCGCTGCTTTTTTTACAGCGGTAACCAAGGAAACGCTGTAACACTGTTCCATAAGCGCTGCTGTGTTTACAGCGGTAACCAAGGAAACGCTGTATCACTGTTCCATAAGCGCTGCTGTGTTTACAACGGTAACCAAGGAAACGCTGTATCACTGTTCCATAAGTGCTGCTGTGTTTACAACGGTAACCAAGGAAACACTGTATCATAGCTGTTCATAAGCGCAGCTCTGCTTTTTTTACAGCGGTAACCAAGGAAACGCTGTATCACTGTTCCATAAGTGCTGCTGTGTTTACAGCGGTAACCAAGGAAACGCTGTATCACTGTTCCATAAGCGCTGCTGTGTTTACAGCGGTAACCAAGGAAACGCTGTATCATAGCTGTTCATAAGCGCAGCTCTGCTTTTTTTACAGCGGTAACCAAGGAAACGCTGTATCATATTCCATAGGGATTGTGTGTTTACAACGCGTAACCCAAGGAAACCGATTGTATCACTGTTCCATAGTTGCTGCTGTTGTTTACAGCGGAACCAAGGAAAACGCTGTATCACGTTCCATAAGCGCTGCTTTGTTTACAGTGGTAACCGAGGAAACACTGTATCATTGTTGTTCATAAGTGCAGCTCTGCTTTGTTTACTGCGGTAACCAAGGAAACGCTGTATCAGTGTTCCATAAGTGCTGCTGTGTTTACAACGGTAACCAAGGAAACGCCGTATCTGTTGTTCCATGAGCGCTTCTGGTTTACAAAGCAGAGGTAAACAAGGATACGCGTCTTCACCTGTTCCATAAGCCTGCTGGGTTTACAACTGGTAACCAAGGAACTAACGCTGGTCTCCACTATTCCGTAGCTGCTGTTTTTACAGTGGTAACCAAGGAAACGCTGTATCACTGTTTCATAGCTGCTGTTACAGCGTCGGGTAAACCGAAAGAAAACGCGTAATCACTGTTCCCATTGCTGCTGTTTACAGACGGACCAAGGGAAACCTTGTGATCCAACTGTTCCATAAGTGCTGCTGTGTTACAACGGTAACAAAGGAACGCTGGTTACAACCTGTTCCTAAGCTGCTAGTTTGTATCCAGCGCGGTAAACCAAGGAAAACAGCTGGGTCATCACTGTTCCAGGTAGCTGCATGTTTATCAGCGGTAACAAGGGAACGCGGTATCACCTGTCCATAGCTGCTGTTGTACAACGGTAACCAAGAGATCCGCTGCTACCTACTGCTTCAATCTAAGCGCTGACTGCTGTTTTGTTTACAGCTGTAACCAAGGAAACATTGTATCATTGCTGTTCATAACTGCTGTTTTGTTTACAGCTGTAACCAAGGAAACGCTGTATCACTGTTCCATAAGCGCTGCTGTGATTACAGCGGTAACCAAGGAAACGCTGCATCACTGCTGTTTCCAAAGTTGCATGCTGTGTTTACAACACGGTAAACCAGGAAACGCTGTATCAAGTATCCATAAAGCGTCTGCTGTGTTTACAACGGTAAAACATAAGGAGAACGCGTCCACTGTCCTTTAAGCGCTGCAGGTTCTACAACCGGTAACCAAGGAAAGCGCGTTCACTGTTCATAAGGCACTGTTTTGTTTACAGCGGTAAACAAGGAAACGCTGTATCATTGCTGTTCATAAGCTGCTTTGTTTACAGCGGAAACCAAGGAAACGCTGTATCATTGCTGTTCATAAGCAGCTCTGCTTTGTTTACAGCGGTAACCGAGGAAACGCTGTATCACTGTTCCATAAGTGCTGCTGTGTTTACAACGGTAACCAAGGAAACGGTGTATAAATGTTCCATAAGTGCTGCTGTGTTTACAACGGTAACCAAGGAAGCGCTGTATCACTGTTCCATAAGCGCTGCTCTGTTTACAGCGGTAACCAAGGAAACAATGTATCATTGCTGTTCATAAGTGCTGCAGACTTGTGCGTCGCCTGCCTTTCGCTATGCGCGATGTATTTATCAATTTCCGTGTAACAAAGGAAACGCTTATCATGTTCCTAAGCGACTGCGTGTTAATACAACGGTAAATAAGGACATGACGTCCGTACCACTGTTCCATAAGCGCTGCTCGTTGTTTATCAGCAGCGCCGTTGGTAACCAAGGGGAGGAAAATAGCTGTATGCATGTTCCATTAATGTGTGCTGATCGTTTACAAGGTAACCACGGAAACGCTGATTTACCACGGTTCCTAAGCAGCATTGCTGTGTTTACAGTGGTAACCAAAGGAAAACGCTGTATCACTGTTCCATAAGCGCTGCTGAGTTTACAGCGGTAACCAAGGAAACACAGTATCATTGCTGTTCATAAGTGCAGCGTGTTTACAACGGTAACCAAGGAAACGCTGTATCAGTGTTCCATAAGTGCTGCTGTGTTTACAGTGGTAACCAAGGAAACGCTGAATCGCTGCTGTTCCATAAGCGCTGCTGGGTTTTACAGCGGAAACCAAGGAAACGCTGTATCATTGCTGTTCATAAGCGCAGCTCTGCTTTGTTTTCAGCGGTAACCAAGGAAACGCTGTATCACTGTTCCATAAGTGCTGCTGTGTTTACAACGGTAACCAAGGAAACGCTGTATCACTGTTCCATAAGTGCTGCTGTGTTTACAGCGGTAACCAAGGAAAAGCTGTATTGCTTCTGTTCCATGAGCGCCTCCTGCTGTGTTTACAACGGTTAACCAAGGAACGCTGTATCATTGCTGTTCATAAGCACAGCTCTGCTTTGTTAACAGCGGTAACCAAGGAAACACTGTATCGTTGCTGTTCATAAGTGCAGCTCTGCTTTTTTTACAGCGGTAACCAAGGAAACGCTGTACCACTGTTCCATAAGCGCTGCTGTGTTTACAGCGGTAACCAAGGAAACACTGTATCATAGCTGTTCATAAGTGCAGCACTGCTTTGTTACCAGCGGAAACCAAGGAAAAGCTGGTCACGGTCATAAGTGCAGCTCTGCTTTGTTTACAGTGGTAACCAAGGAACGCTGTATCATTGCTGTTCATAAGCGCAGCTCTGCTTTGTTTACAGCTGTAACCAAGGAAACATTGTATCATTGCTGTTCATAACTGCTGTTTTGTTTACAGCTGTAACCAAGGAAACGCTGTATCACTGTTCCATAAGCGCTGCTGTGTTTACAACGGTAACCAAGGAAACGCTGTATCACTGTTCCATAAGCGCTGCTGTGTTTACAGCGGTAACCAAGGAAACACTGTATCATTGCTGCAGCGCTGCTTTGTTTACAGCGGTAACCAAGGAAACGCTGTATCACTATTCCATAGCTGCTGTTTACAGTGGTAACCAAGGAAACGCTGTATCACTGTTCCACGAGCACTGCTGTGTTTACAGCGGTAACCAAGGAAACACGCTGTGCACTGTTCCATAAGCGCTGCTGTGATCAGCGGTAACCAAGGAAACGCTGTATCACTGTTCCATAAGTGCTGCTGTGTTTACAACGGTAACCAAGGAAACACTGTATCATAGCTGTTCATAAGCGCAGCTCTGCTTTTTTTACAGCGGTAACCAAGGAAACGCTGTATCACTGTACCATAAGCGCTGCTGTGTTTACAGCGGTAACCAAGGAAACGCTGTATCACTGTTCCATAAGCACTGCTGAGTTTACAGCGGTAACCAAGGAAACGCTGTACCACTGTTCCATAAGCGCTGCTGTTTTTACAGCGGTAACCAAGGAAACACTATATCATTGCTGTTCATAAGCGCAGCTTTGTTTACAGCGGTAACCAAGGAAACGCGGTATCACTGTTCCACGAGCGCTGCTGTGTTTACAGCGGTAACCAAGGAAACAATGTATCATTGCTGTTCATAAGTGCAGCTTTGTTTACAACGGGAACCAAGGAAACGCTGTATCATTGCTGTTCATAAGTGCAGCTCTGCTTTTTTTACAGCGGTAACCAAGGAAACGCTGTACCACTGTTCCATAAGCGCTGCTGTGTTTACAACGGTAACCAAGGAAACACTGTATCATTCGCTGCTTTGTTTACAGCGGTAACCAAGGAAACGCTGTATCACTGTTCCATAAGCGCTGCTGTGTTTACAGCGGTAACCAAGGAAACGCTGTATCACTGTTCCATAAGCGCTGCTGAGTTTACAGCGGTAACCAAGGAAACACAGCATCATTGCTGTTCATAAGCGCAGCACTGCTTTGTTTACAGCGGTAACCAAGGAAACCCTGTATCATTGCTGTTCATAAATGATGCTGGTTTAAACGGGAACCACGGAAGCGCTTCTGTATCAGCTGTTCCATAGCGAACTGCTGTGTTTACAACGGTAACCAAGGAAACACTGTATCATAGCTGTTCATAAGCGCTGTGTTACAATGGTAAACCAAGGAAACGCCTGTTCCACTGTTCCATAAGCGCTGCTGGTTACAACGGTAACAAGGAAACGCTGTACCCACTGTTCCATAAGGCTGCTGTGTTTTTTACAGCGGTTAACCAAGGAAACGCTGTTTCACTATACCTAAGTGAGCTGTGTTTACAACGGTAACAAGGCAACGCTGTTACCATGTTCCATAAGCGATGCTGTGTGTTTACAGTGGTACCAAGGAACGCTGTACACGTTCCATAAGCGCTGCGGTGTTTACAGCGGGTAACCAAGGAAACGCTGTATCACTGTTCCATAAGCGCTGCTGTGGTTACAGCGGTAACCAAGGAAACGATGTATCATTGCTGTTCATAAGCGCAACAGCTGCTTTGTTTACAACGGTAACCAAGGAAACGCTGTACCACTGTTCCATAAGCGCTGCTGTGTTTACAGCGGTAACCAAGGAAACGCTGTATCACTGTTCCATAAGCTCTGCTGTGTTTACAGCGGTAACCAAGGAAACAATGTATCATTGCTGTTCATAAGCGCAGCTTTGTTTACAGCGGTAACCAAGGAACGCTGTATCATTGCTGTTCATAAATGCAGCGCTGCTTTGTTTACAGCGGAAACCAAGGAAACGCGTATCATCGTCCATAATGCTGCGTGTTTACAGCGGTAACCAAGGAACGCTGTATCATTGCTGTTCATAAGCGCAGCGATGCTTTGTTTACAGCGGTAACCAAGGAAACGCTGTATCACTGTTCCATAATATAAATCAAACATTGCACTTTTTTTCCAACTCATGATTAAAATGCAGTGGTTGCCTCTAATTTCAAACAGCTATGAAAAATCAAGGTGCAACACAGAGTGAAGAATATGCAAATGTTATTTTATGTGATTTTTCCATTTCTGTACCTGAACATCTACAAACATAAAAACCTAAAGCATAATTTAATTTCTATCTTTGTGCTATAGGCCTATATTTAATTGCGCTATTACTTGTAATTTGTTCATTTGTTCTTTAATTAAGTTAAAAACTTTATATTTATGTTTTATTTTTGGCTAGTGATTTTCGCTGTGGTATCTAAATTGAAATAGAGAATTGTAAAATTTAATTGTGATCTAAAATATTGGTGTCATATAAGCTTATTTATTAGAATACAAGATAACAGAACAAAAAACGATGATAACGGCAACTATTTTATTTTTTGTGGCAGGGCCAGTAAGTGTTGGCAGCGGCAAGTAAACATTTATCCACGTACCGTACGAAAAAATCCCGTAGCGGTGATCCTGCTTACTGGAAAAAGATGAATTAAAATTAACTTATTGAGATTAAGAAGAGAAGTGAAAGAATGCAGATCAAATACCCGCAGCACTCATAACCCATCTGCGGTTCGTCTTTTGCTCTGTTATTGTCTGGTTTATTCATTTCTGTTTTCTGTTCTGGTTTCTGCACAGTTGGGCTGAAGCTGAATCTTCTGGATCCAGCGGCACCCATAGACCTGCATTATCTGGGTGTTGCTCTACCTTTGCCTTCACCTGTCCTCACATCATCCTCCCGTAAGCAAAATCATGAAGATTATGGCTCCGGGGTGTTTGTGCTGTTATATTAGAGTGATGGAGTCTAATATGAATCATCACTGACATTAATGAGAAACATAGAAAAAGCCCTCAAAAGTAAAACGATGTATTACATGGGGTCCTATTGAGTCTGTTTTATCATTTTTAAAATGTTGTTTCTTCCATTTTCATTTTTCTGGATACTGTTTTAATGTTTAAATTAAATTTTAGTAATACAAAAGCGTGCTACATTAATTGAAATAATGAAATCTACACAATTTAACAAAAACTTTAAAAAGTTTATTTTTATTATTATTATGAAATATATATATATATTTTTTATTATTTAAACATTTTTGGGCCATATGGAATAACATTACGTTTTCCCAAAATTTCTTTTTAATTTTCCAAAATTCTGTGTTTATGTTTTAATTTTCTGGATTTCCCTCCGTCCATTCATTTGAATTGAATTTTAAATAATAAATTTTTTTTTTTTAATTTAATAATCAACAATAATTTCTAATGAAGGCATAAAACATTGACAATGTAATAGAATTAATCTTTAAATTTAATTAAACTTTTTTTTTGTTTGTTACTAACTTTTTTTTTTTTGGCAAACAAAGTGCTGCACAACAAAGGTTTACTGTTCAAATAAAAAAATAGAAGAAAATAGTGTGATAGTAAAAACTGAAGTTTTTAGAACTACAGTAATGAGTATGAGATTTATTTATAAAACTATTAAAAAAAAACATGCTATTAATGATATATTGGAGTTTTGTTTAATTCATTTATTTATTATTTATGCTTCTTGTTTGTGTCCAGACGCCGTTTTAGTTTCGCGCACTGGGAAGACGAGCGATCTGACCAGGATCAAAGGAGCTGGATGGGGGGGGGGGTTGGGGGGGGTGGGGGGGGGGGGTGGGTGGGGGGGGGGAGGTTCAGTCAAAAGCTCTCAGCCGACAGTAAGCCATCATAAAAAAACCGCTCCTCGTTTAGGCTGCGGGAGGAATTTTTTCATTATTTTTGATGCAGAATCTATTCGTGGATCGTTTCTGAGATCTTCCGAATGCATGGCGACTCTCTGGAATTGATTCTGAGCTTATATTCTAACAGCAGATGTCGCTCTACTCTAGTTTTTAGAGTTTAGTTTTTTTAGAGTCTGTAATTTCACCTCGGCTCAGAATGCTTTTATGACGCCAGATTAATGTAAACACAGCCCACTGTGAACACCCTTGTGATTCGCTGCAATCTTTTCGAATCCTATGAAGGATTATTTTCGGTTCAAGTGTGTGTAAGGATTTGTGTTTCTGAAGCATGCAGCGCCATCTGCTGTTCAAAACCAAGCTCAGAATCGACTCGAGGACTCGAGAGAGAATCGCGACGCCTTCGGAAAACCTCAGAATCGATTTGCGATGCATCGGTTAATTTTCCCAGCCCTGCTTCGTTTATTGGATTGGCTGGTTTTCAGGTGTGCTTTTCTCCTGTTTCCGCTGCTGATCAGGCACGGCCGGTCACTCGGCGTTCTCCTCGGTCCTGCTGGACGAGTATCTGGAGGCTGAAGGCCAGCGGATCAGCGAACGCGCCGCCGTGTTTTCCTCCAGCGCTCCGTCTCCGGTGCTCTATCAGCTGCCCGTCAAGAGCAGCAGCTACGTGAGGACCCTAGATAGTGTGCTCCAGACGCGCAGCTCTGCCCCCTCTGGACTCCATGACAAGCGCACTAAAGCGTGGCGATCCAGACGAGGTGTTAGAGCGGCTCCGGAAGCAGTGCGCTCTTCCTCGGCCAGACTCCGGTGGAAGCGCAGTGTCTCTGAAGATCCTCCTCAGCGTCCTGCAGCGTCCAGCGGAGCTCCCTCCAGATGCAGGAGAAGGTACCGGTGGCGGAGGCGGACGCTGAGGTTCAACAGAGACGCCGTGGACGGAGCACAGGCCTCTGCATTCGCTCAGAAGCACTCGGAGCTGCTGGCTCAGGAGCAGCAGGCCGTCTCTCTCGGACAGAGTCCCACTCGCGTCAGCGCTGAGAGAGCCGGCTTCGCTCTGAGCTCACTGCTGACCGCAGAGGTGCGTCCGCTCTCACACACACACACTAGGGCTGGCAGAATGTCTGAAAAAGTTAGAATTTTGTACTTCAATATCATCAATAATTGAATTATGTTCTAATTTAAAGGGCATAATTTCAGTTAGGGGGGAAAAAGCTTTTGGCTTCTCTCCTGAGGCCACAAGAGCGCATCAAGCAAAATATTACTAATGCACGTTTATTAAAGCAATAAAATAACATGGCTATCTGTGAAAAGTGCATAATGTTTAAAATAATTTTTATAACCCATAACACAAGCTGCTTAAATAATTAGAAACAAAACAGCATCATGTATGTATTTATAGTTTAATACAAAGGACCGAAACCCAATCACAAAGAGTACTTTCTTCATTTAAAAACTTGATGCGTGGGATGGGAAAACGCCATGAAGTCTCGAGACTACAGCAATTTTTTGCATTCGAATGTGGATTTTTATTTTTAAATTCGACAAATATTCGAAATGTAGAATTTTTATTAGACTGCTCTAACACACTTACACATCTGATTACTGCACACTAGCTAAGACTGGACGCTGTTGTTTTTATGCTACTGCAGGGTTTTTCAATACCAATGTGAAATGAAACGTATTGCAGTTCAAATCACAATATATGACAAAATATAGCTGTTTTTAAAATTTTTAATGAGATTTTTGTTTTAATAATTATGTTAGAAATAATAATTATGCACTGATTTAAAATGTATTCTTGTTTTGCCTTATAAATAAATTATTATAAATGTAAAAATATTCATACTATATATAAATATTAAAACAATGAAATAAAACACATAATATTTGCTCTATTATAATAATAAATAATTATAAAATCTTTTTAAATATTATATAGATCATGTTACAAAAAAACATCAAACAGCTATGTTTGCTTATTTATATAATAAATATTATAAATACTTTAAAAGATTTATATAATATTTTTACAATAAAACATAAAACTAAACTTCAATATTTTATATACACCTGTTTGCTTATTTATATAACTAGATAAAAATATTGGTAGCACTTTAGTTTACAGTCCTGTTACTCATGTACATACTATGAACTATTACAATAACTAGGTACTAACCCTGAACCTACCCCATGTAGTTACCATATTGAGTTTCTCTGTGTAGGGGGATGCACCGATAGGATTTTTAATGGCCGATACCGATTTTAACAAACAGCTATTGGCCGTTACCGATACCGATATTGGTCAATTGCATAAAGCAGGGTTTAAAAACGAGAGAGAAAAAAAGATTGGTTCACTCCGAGCAGAATCGCTATTTGAGCGTTTCTGTTCCTCTGTGAAACCGTTTGAGTAGAAAACATACCGGTTAATAACGTTATTTTTTAAAACTTTTTCGGGAGGGGAGGGGGGGTACTGCCAATAATAATAATAATTGTAATAATAATAATAATAATAATGAAGTACAGCGTTTAATTTACTCAAAAAGAAAAAAAGATCATAAAGAGATTCTTGATCTCGTTTAGTCTTAGCCAATGCAGTAGGGCTGCAGGATTAATCGAGTGCGATAGTCACGTGCATCTCGTCAGTAAAGCGGTTCTGTGATCAGTAGTAAACTCCATCACCTGCTTTCAGATGGAGCAACATTTACTACACAGAGCCGGAGTTCACTGACAAGCTACGCAAAGAAAATCACAGACGATATAATCGTACGTTTATGAAATCGAAGGAATCGTTCGCGATAATGACAGCTGTTAGCGTAGTGTTTGAAATAAATCCTTCTGTGAGAAGATGAGGCTCCTTACACTGAATAAGGCACGCAACATATTTCATAGTATTCTATATGAAGCGTTTATAAGCTCCTATAAGCGTTTTGAGAGGAAAAAAACAGCCTAAATTAGTAGGCTGTACGTTGCATTTTATTATTCCATTCAGAAATAATGTAGGTTAAAATAATGGTAAATAAAAGCATAATTACAAACACAATTAGGCTATTTTAGTTCTCTTCTCTCCACAACAAATCCTCTAAAGTTGTATTTAGGCTAAATATAAGCGTCAAGCCAAAACGAATTAATTTAAAAGCGAAACTGAAGCCTATCTCTCTCATTCTGCACGAATCCAGATGTTTCCACATTCGTGAAGTATCTGGATGCTAACCTATTATTTATTATGTGAACCATAGGCTTTGTTCTTCGGTCACTCGCATGTGGACGTAAAACCTCATCCTTCACATATAGACTAGAACAGCACTGAGGCACAGACTGTACTACGGACTATTTAAATTGAAAAGTGTAACTTTGTATGCTTCTTTAACTGTATTTTATTTTGATAATGAACAGGCTGCGATGTCAAGTAGCATAAAGCGGTTGGATTTGCTGTTGAGGCCACCGACACGATCACTGTACCATAATGTTAAGGTCATAGCAACGCTGGTTTGTCATACAGATAGAAGCAAAACATCATTCAAAACTGTGAAGCTTTTGTAAAATAAAGAAAACCGCTTTCTGCCGTCTCGGTTTCCTTTCCGTGAACCGAAACTCAGCACTTTTTTTCTTTTGTTTTGTTAATCTGTCAATGATTTAAGTGAAACATATTTCATGTATGTTCCTTTTTATGTAGCCTATATAGTTTTCTCCGTTCACAGAAATGTGACCGTGTGTGAATCCGTGTTCTACACTGGCTTCAAACTAAAAGCTGCATATTACCTGACATTCATTTTCATGTCAATGTAGTTCTAATGCTTGGCGGTCGTGACGACTTACCTGTGATGAATTTACAGCTGAGCCGGGTGACAAACTATATTTTCTATAGATTTTATTTTGTTTTGGCAAGTATTTAATTATTTTGAAAAACGCTGGATTATGCAACAGACGTGCAACTCGTTGTCTCCATGCAGTTAATTAATAAAGCATCGTTATCGGCCCTTTTCATGCTATTACCGATATATGCAGATGGCTTTAAAATAATCAAAACTCGGCCGATACATCGGTGCATCCCTAACTACCAGTGCTTTCTGAGGTAGGTACAGAACAGTTACTAATAAGATTTGATATTTTATCTGTTTGCTTGCATGTCATGTGACTTGTTACCAACCTTAGAGAACTGTGAACTTGTGAATGCGTCGTTAAATTATTGAAGAAATCTCAGAAAGTTCTTCACGTAAATATTTTAGGTCTAAGGGGTTCAGCTGACTAAAATGTTTGGGAATCGCTGTGCTACTGTAAAGAAAGTTTGCAAAGTTGCTGAATGAGATATTTTGGATTAATGTGTTTTTCCCCACTGGATTATCAAAAATAGGCATTAGCACAAGATTTAATATATACATATTGTTCAGTTTTCTCATGCTGGGATTAAAACATTTTGCCCCCTTATTAAGAGTCTGTATAAAAGTGTTAGAATGATGTGATCTGTACAGAAGGCGGTGAAGACGAAGCAGCAGGACAGGGAAGGTGTGTGTGGTAAAGACTTCTGCCGGCTGGGCTGCGTCTGTGAGAGTCTGAACAGAGAAGCGCGAGGATCCACTCACTGCAGACGTGTGCAGTGCATGTTCAGCTGCGGCTGCTTCAAACACAAGATCCTCCTCGTGCGCTCCGAGCACAGCGCCGGGAGCCTGGTGGCCTTCCGTAAGTCTGCACTTTACTGTTGCGCTCAAGTGCCAGTCACTCTTAGTTTACTCATTCACATATCATTCTTATTCATATTTCGATTTCGATTAGATTTTCAATTTGGTAATTTAGTTGTTTTTATCTTTTTTTTCTGTATTGTTTTTATTCTTTATAGGTTTTAGTTTTCAGTACAGCATGTTTTGTACTAAAATAACTAAAACTTGAATGAATAAAAACCATAGTGACCCTGGAGCACAAACCCAGTCATAAAGGTCAGTTTTTTTTTAATTAAGATTTATACATCATCTAAAAGCTGAACAGATAAGCTTTCCATTGATGTATGGTTTGTTAAAAAATTATTTTTCAAATTTTTGTTGAAAATCAGGAATCTGAGGGTGCAAAAAAATCTAAATATTGAGAAAATCATCTTAAAAATGGTCCAAATGAAGTTCTTAACAATGCAAAAGTTAAGTTTTGATATATTTATGGTAGGAAATTTACAAAATCTCTTAATGGAACATGATCTTTACTTAATATTATAATGATTTTTGGCATAAAAGAAAACCGATAATTTTGACCCATTCAATGTCTTGTTGGCTATTGCTACAAATATCCCCCAGCGACTTAACACTGCTTCTGTGCTGCAGGGACACAAATAGACATATTTAAAAGAAATACTAAAACTAGGGCTGGGCGATATGGCAAGAAATTAAAATCTAGATTTATTTTCAGAACGTTTGACCGATTCTCAATTTTTTACGATTTTTAACTAGTCGACTTGAAAATGTAACTACGACATGATTCCAGTGGACTTCCTCTAGTAAAGACAATTCTGTCTCCAAGTGCAGACACATGAAGATATCCCGTAAAACAAATTACTTTTAAATATCTTTGCAGAAAAGATGCATGAACTACAACTGCGTATTGTACAAACTTGTCTTATACATATGTTCAGAAATAATACAATGCTTTAAAAAAATCTAGAAGTCAAGTTAATTCAAACTCAAAACGACTGAAGGTATAACAGCAGTAGAGTATTATTAACTCTAAATGTTCTGTAAAACAACAGCAGCTTTCAGTCTGACAGCGTGATGCAAACATGAAATATCAAACATACAGTAATAGTTCTTTACAGGTTTTCATTCGATTGCACTGCTGGTTCATGTGTTTTCTGTGTAAACTGGACTGTTTGGTGTTGCCCTCTCGCGTCTCTTGCAGCGGCTCTTGCATGAAACGCTTTCTAAAAACACTCGCTCACAGTTTAATGAGGAGTTCACTTAATCTCGCATGTGTTTGTATTCCACTGCGCGCGTTGCATCTTTGTTAACACAAAAGCTCATTCTGTGTGAATGGTGTCTAGTGATATATATTCTGCTCGCGGTCCTTCACTGAACGCGGTTGGATCGTTCTTTTCTCTTTACCGTTATCACCGGCATATTGTCAAAGTGTCTAAATCTAACGTTTGGTAATATTTCTATTCAAAATAGTGATTCCTCGATTTCTAAAAAATACAATCGTGGCAAAACATTACATTCAAATGAATCGATCAAATCGGAAAAATCGCACAGCCCTAACTAAAACTTACCAAAAATGAAAACAATTTCAGTTAAGTTATCTATAATAACACTCGTGTGTAAATGTTCTGTTCTGGATCTTGCGGTTTCTCGGGTCGCTCTAATTGAATCTGTGACACTGATGTCACTAACCGTATATTTACAGTAGCCCATATAGACGTCAGAAGTCAATCGTTTTCAGTGACCGATCTTGTGCCTGTAGGTCATGTGTTGTGTTGTGAGTGATGCTGCTGCTCTTGTGTGGTGTCACAGCCGTCGCTGGCCCCGGATCAGACGGCAGGCCGGAGCCAGCGCTCAGAATCAGCAGCCTGTGGAGGAGGAGAGCCGGAGAGAACGACCCCGAGCCGCTGTTCACTCCCAGAGCCAGCGGAGCGCCGAGACGAGCGCCGCGCCATCATGCTCCCGCGCCGCGGCCCTGTCCTCAGGTCAGCTGCTGTCTATCAAGCCGTGCTGCTTTTCTCTGCTAGGTTTTCAAATGCAACTTTTAGTTTTTATCATATTTAGTCAACTTCTGCTGATTTAGTTTTAGTTGAGTTTTAGTCAACTAAATGTTTGAGCATTTTAGTCTATAGTTTGTCACATTTTTGTCTTGCTATATAATGTTTAAAATTATAAAAATGATTATTGTGCTCAATTTTAACTCTTTCCCCGCCAGCGTTTTTGAAAAAAGTTGCCAGCCACCGCCAGCATTTTTGCTGATATTCACAAAAATTTCATAGACCCCAGAATATTTTGTTGTATGAATATCTTTTATCAAAATAAAGAACAGACCCTCTACTTTTAAACAAACGTTTCATTTTAGCTTAAGCATTCTTTTATCAACACTTGAATGCAGGCAGGTTTCATTGAAAAAAAAAAAAGCAAAAAGCTGAGAAAATCAAATTTTTATCAAATACTACATCTGGATCATATTCAGTGATATTATCAAAGCAAAGATGCATTAGATGGCTTCCATTAGCGCTCCCAAAGCTTGCACACTTTCTGGATCCACGTTTCGCTCGGGAACATTAGGCAGTTTTCATTTATATTGCGGTAGTGTTTGATGTGTTATTTTCATATGCATATGCTTATATATGAGATCGCTCGTTTCTGTGTCTTCCTCGTCTGTGTTTTTGATCGAGTGATTCTAGACTCATTCAGGAGATGCGTAATAGCGCCCCTAGCAATATAAACAGAGAGAAACGGAAACTCAGTTGCTTGGGGGGGGAAAAGAGTTATCTGCAGTGATCGTTTTCAATTTGGGAAATGCATTTTGACATTTCTCAGAAAGGCGTGCTCTGTCAATAATTAGCACAATCAATAGAATATTGAGCTCATCCTCATCTCGCTGTACAGATTTATAATAGGATATCAATTAGAGGCTAAATAAACACCAGACTTCAGATCACTCGCCCTGTCTACGTTATGAAAACTAAAAACCTACTCTCAAATATTATAACGATAAAAATAATCCGGCCCCAACTAAAACTTATTTTAGTCTAGTCTTTTTTCGTAAACAATATTGCATGTTGATATAGTCTCAGTTTTATGTTTAATGACCTTATTATCGTCTTGTCGTCTCATTTTACGTTGTTGACTAACATTTTTCGTCATAGATTTCGTTAACGAAATTAACTGTGTTTAGCTACGAGTTGCTCGTGTGCACAGACACTTCCGACTATATTTCGATTGTTTGTTTATTTTAGTTTTCTGTGTCGTGTTGTTCGTGCTGATCACAGGTGCAGGAGACGGAGAAGGATCCGGTTTACTTGTACCTCGAGAGCATGATGACGTGTGCTCGTGTGCGAGAATACAACAGCAACCCTCCACCGCAGGTGCACTTACTGCCGGCGAAAAGAAGCGTAGCAGCACCTGATGAAGCGGTACTTTAAACACACATGCACACTAGGGCTGTCAGAAAACATCGATTTGGGAATATTCGTCGGATTTAAAATAAAAATCCACATTTGAATGCTAAAACGCTATCAGTGGACACGAGATGCGCTGACGATGTAAGTGTCACTGCATTATAATGTTTTTGTTAGCCTATCAGTTGAAGCCACTAGATGCGGCGCTGCTATGTTGTTCATTCAAAATACTGCGGAAAAAGAGAACATCAATGCAGAGAAGATGTTGTTTACGTCAAAACTGAAACCAAGCCGTTCACACAGAACACATATTTATCACATTTTCTAGAGGGACCTGCTAAAAACTTCTGATTATCATATTTATCGCACTGAAATCATGCGTTTTAAACCATATGAGTTTAAACTTCTGATATACGTTTTCTGAGCGCACACATCTGAAGCACACGCAGAAAGCAGCTGTCACAGATCGCGAGTACTAAAAACTAAGTTCTCATTCACACACAAGTTTACGTAAAAACACACGAGTTACAAAAACAGACGGATGTCTGTGAAGGTAAACTGCTGGGAATAAATCACATGTGTATTTTAGATCTGTGTGGCAGCAGCACTATACAGTAAATAAATCAATCCACCATCTTGCTCGGGTTCTCGGTAGGGGAGTGGACGTTTAATATCAGTGTCGTGCTCGCTGTGCCACAAAACACAGACCGTTAGGCATGCGTCGCTCAACCTTTCGCCATGGCATTAGAACTGGTACACCGTTGCCGATTGACAATAAAAATGACTGCGCCGTGGTTGTAAATTTACAGATTATGGGGCGGTAATATTATAATGAGATCCCTTTGTCACGTCACCAAGCGAGAGAAATCAGACGCGCTGGTTTTCTCAGACACTTGCAGAATAAAACGTAGTAAAACAAAGTTACTGGGTTAATCTTTTTCACGTTTCCTTGGTTGGTAGATGCACCGGGGACCTGATTATAGCACTTACAACCTGGAAATTCAGATTAATTGATATGTCACCTTTAACTGAAGAAAGTACTCTGTGATTGGTTTTCGTTCCTTTGTATTAAACTATACGTAAATACAGTAATGTGAAAAAGTTAGGACACCCGATAGAATTCCATGGTTTTCTGTATCAGGAGATAACAAAAAATTATCTGGTCTTTGGAAAGTCTTAAAATGGAGACGTGTCACCGACCTGGCCAGAAAGAAACAAGCCTGGTCACTAACGGGCAGAGCAAGTGACAGCGCACTGGAAATTCCTGCTGAGGATTTGAATCCTGACACTGGAATGCAAACACTTATAGCGAAATTGGACTCTGTGTTTTTAAAAGAAGAAAAAGATCGACAGTACGAGGCGTACACAGAGTTTGACCGGATCACTAGAGAAAGCGGCAAACGGGGAAATAAGTCAAACACCACACAACAACCCCAAACCGTGGCTCAAGGCACAAAGCCCCTTGATAAATATGGGAGAAGAACGAAATGTGCACTTTGCCAAAGCACTTATCACTGGGCAAAGGACTGTCCAAACAAAAAGGAACATGTGAGACTGACAAAAGATGACGTTGAAGAATGTAACATCACTTTGTTTCCAAATGAATCCTTGTCTAACACAGAAATCTTCATGGTGGAGGCTTTAGGATCAGCTGTGATTGACACAGCCTGCACGAGAACTGTGTGTGGAGAAAAATGGCTAGAGGATTATACAAGTGGGCTGCCACAGAGTGAGTTACTGACAAACAAAGTGCAAGACCTTTTAGATTTGGTGATGGCAAAGTTGTTCACTCCACAAGGAAAGTTACCATTCCAGCTAAGATGGGACATACCAGATGCAAAATAGAGACAGAAGTTGTTCCTGCAGATATACCAATGCCCTTAAGCAAGGCTTCATTGAAAAGAGCAAGTGCCGTTCTGGACATTGCATATGACAAAGCAACCACGTTTAAACAACCTGTTAACCTCGAACTGACATCTTCAGGACATTATTGTGTGAACTTGAGAGATGACAGTCATCTAGGTGAAAAGGAGACAAGTGAGAGTAAAACACAAAATGAAAATGAAATTCTGCCTTTCAAGTTGTACGGGAAGAGCGTGACAGTTTCAGCTATATTCCAGTGGACTCCACCAGAGCAACACAGAGTGAAGCTTCACTGACAGACGTTGAGATGGGCAAGATAATAAAATAAAATAAAAAATAAAAGATTGCACAAATATTGTGTGTAGACATGACATAATGTGTGACATATCCATCTTGGCATCTAACACAGAGCATGCTACTGTTCAGACCCTGCATTGTGCAAATAAACTTATCAGTTTGGTCTCCACTCTGGTCTCTTCTGTTCAAAGGTCATTGTTCTAGAAGACTTATGGTTTGTTCAGATGCAACTTTGCTGCCATGCTTTTTTTAGACGAGACGGGCTTTAATATGGCAAGCCCCTTTTTCCCCAAACATGCCAGGCTGTCACATATTTGTTCTAACCTGTACTGTCATGGAACTTTACATTAAAAATGTTAATGCGGCCTGTGGAGTCTTGGGTGTTCGCCATTTTGAGCGTTACATGGTTGCGTTGGGGGGATACTGGGAGGATTTGTGTCTGTTTTGAATGTCTTCCACTTTTGAATAATCTTCCTCACTGTGGAATGATGGACTACAAATTGTTTGGAAATGGTCGTATTACTCTTCCCAGATTGATAGCAGCAACAGTTGTTTCTCTAAGATCATTGCTGATGTCTTACCTTTTTGGCATTGTGTTAACACACACCTGACGGCTCCAGACCAGCACACTGCTGCTTTCATAGAGCTTGCGGATGCTCAGTTAATCAAAGGCCTGACTGCTAACTACCCTCTTAATTCTCATCTTAACAGAAAGGGTGTCCTAACTTTGTCACACATTGCTTTTCCATTTTGGCTTTATTTCTGTTAAATAAACAATGACACGGTGTGATATGTCATGTGTTGTTGTTCATCTGAGGTTTTATTTTCCAAATTTTAAGAACCAGTTATATGTCCTGATAAGGAAAACCATGGAATTCAATAGAGTGTCCTAACTTTTTCCACTGTACATGCATGATGCTGTTTTGTTTCTAATTGTTTACGCAACTTAATTAATTCTATACAGTGGGTACGGAAAGTATTCAGACCCTTAAATTTTTCACTCTTTGTTATATTGCAGCCATTGCTAAAATCATTTAAGTTAATTTAGGTTTCATCGTCCGCCCCTGATATCGACATCGTAGTGCTTCGCGCCTCGAGGAAGTTAGAACTCACCGAATTGTGCTGCCACTTTGTTGGCCGCTGTCTCGATATCTTAAAATTGAAGAAGAAATCAATGAGAATCGACATTACAACACCGGTCACCTAACGTATTAAGCGACCCTACAGCTGATCGCATTCCCTATCCCTATATTCCTATTTTTTTAAACTACCCACTTTGCTGTGCAGTCCCATTTTTACTTCGTGCATTCCCTCCCTCCCTCACGAGGTCCCTGCCTACTACTTCATGTGTTGAGCCAGGTGTTTTGTGTTTGTTATTCTATTGATATCCCTGATTGGACTTGCAGTAGGACAAGCCACACACCGTCTAATAAAGCCCTTACAGCTCACAGTCGCTGTCAGAGCAATGAGAAGAACTCGTAGAGGTCAAAGGAACTGACTGAAGCATGTCAGAGACAGAATTGTGGCAAGGCACAGATTGTGGCAGGCCAAGGTTACAAAAAAAGTTCTGCTGCACTTAAGGTACCTAAGAGCACAGTGGCCTCCATAATCCTTAATGGAAGACGTTTGGGACGACCAGAAAACTTCCTAGAGCTGGCCGTCCGGCCAAATGGAGCTATCGGGGGAGAAGAGCCTTGGTGAAGAGAGGTAAAGAAGAACCCAAAGATCAATGTGGCTGAGCTCCAGAGATGCAGTCGGGAGATGGGAGATGGGAGAAAGTTGTAGAAACCATCACTGCAGCCCTCCACCACAGTTCGGGCTATGCAGCGTGGGCCAGACGGGAGCCTATCAGTGCCAAGACACATGAAAAGCCCGCCATGGGGACTAAAAGATGTTTCCTTCGTGAGAAAATAAGATTCTCTTGTCTGATGAGACCAAGATATAACTTTTTGTCCTTAATTCTAAGCGGTATGTGTGGATTAAACCAGGCACTGCTCATCACCTGTCAATTACAGTCCCAACAGTGAAGCATGGTTTTGGCAGCATCATGCTGTGGGGGTGTTTGTCAGCTGCAGGGACAGGACGACGGGTTGCAATCAAGGGAAAGATGAATGCAGCCAAGTACAGAGATATCCTGGACGATACTCCCTTCTCCAGAGTGCTTAGGACCTCAGACTGGGCCGAAGGTTTCCCTTCCAACAAGACAATGACCCTAAGCACACAGCTAAAATACGAAGGAGTGGCTTCACAACAACTCGGAGACTGTTCTTGAATGGCCCAGCCAGAACCCTAACTTAAACCCAATTGAGCATCTCTGGAAAGACCTAAAAATAGCTGTCCACCATCGTTTACCATCCAAACTGACAGAACTGGAGAGGATCTGCAAAAAGGAATGGCAGAGGATCCCCAAATCCAAATGTGAAAAACTTGTTGCATCTTTCCCAAAAAGACTCATGGCTGTATTACATCAAAAGTGTGCTTCTACTAAATACTGAGAAAAGGGTCTGAATACTTAGGACAGGTTGGGGAAAGTTACATTTAAAAGTAATGCATTACAATGTTGCGTTGCTCCATAAAAAAGTAACTAATTAAGTTACTTCGTTACTTTTTATGGAAAGTAACGTGTTACGTTACTTTCGCGTTACTTTTTAAATCTGGACAGGGCTTGTTTGTTTTTAATATAAAAAGTTATATTTTTGTCAAATATAAAAGCCTTTCACACCAAAAGAGAAATGAATAAGCCTCAGGCTGAAAGGAAAGTACATTTACGTCCGTACAGTATAAATGCAGAAGAAGAAATTTCAACATACTTCAGCAATAAACAAAGACACAAATGTTTGTCTAGAGTAATTTTTGCTTATTAGTACGGTTGAACTGGATCATCGAAGGTCAGAACCAAAAGACATCGGTTAATAGAATTGGATTAAATACATAAAGGATATTTGTTTTGTTTAACATTTAATTATTGCAGGTTTCATATTCTGAGTTGCATTATTTTTATGCATTTTGAGGAATACTGAATCTGTTTATTTTTTTGTGAGTGAGATGAATTAATGCATATTCATAGTTATTTTAGAACTACAGTAACATCTTATTTCTCTCAACATGGGGACAGTGAGCTGTCAATCAATAAATTGGAAAAAAAAAAACTAACTTGCGTTACTTATTTGAAAAAGTAACTCAGATCTTCTCTTGTAAATTAAAAAGTAATGCGTTACTTTACTAGTTACTTGAAAAAAGTAATCTGATTACGTAACTCGCGTTACTTGTAATATATTACCCCCAACACTGCTTAGGACCATGTGATATTTCAGTTTTTTCTTTTTTAATAAATTTGCAAAATGTCAACAATTCTGTGTTTTTCTTGCAATATGGGGTGCTGTGTGTACATTAACGAGGAAAAAAACTTAACTTAAATGATTTTAGCAAATGGTTGCAATTTAACAAAGAGTGAAAAATGTAAGGGGTCTGAATACTTTCCGTTAACACGTATAGATCTATCTCTATATATATATATGTTATATTACTAATATAATATATATACTATATCATTATCTCCTTATTATATATAGTTACCTACTGCCCGATATGTATATATATCTATATGGTTTATAAATGATTTTAAACTCTGCACTTGGCGCACTTACCGATCAGTAGGTTATGTTTAGTGGCCTGTTTTAACCCCGCAGAGCACGTTTGCCTACATCTTAGTCAATATTTTGCTCGAGGCCGCCTCAGGGAGAAGCCAAAAAATCTGTCCCACCCCAACTGACAGCCTAGCCATTAACTGATGCATCTATTCAAGTATTTACCGTACTATTAAGTACAAAAGACCGCTCGCATGGCTAGTTTTCAGCCATTGACAGCTATAATATACGACTGCAAAACAGTTCTACCAGCACGCAACACAACACACCCCCAACACTGATCACTCACATCACACCCACATCACACACACACACCCCCTCCCACACCCACACACACACACACTCTCACCACACACACACACCCAAAAACCAACTTTAATCACACACTCAAAACACACCCACCTCTTCACACCCAACCTCACACTCACACACCAAACACACACACACAACCACCCACACTCCAACAACCAAACACACTCACCAGCCAACACTCTCCCTCAAAAACATTTTTTCACTACACTCACTCATCTAAAACAACAATCATCACTCATACTCCACACTCCACCCCCACCCCTTCATCCACCACACTCACCACTCACTCACACTCACAAACACACCACACCCTCACATCACTCATCAAAACATCACTCACTCCAATACACGCCCACCACACAACAGATACTAACTCCATCACACCTCACTCATCCTACACCACACACACACACACTAGACTCACACTAACTCACACACACACTCCCACGCACTCATTTCAAACTCACCTCACACTCACCACAACACACACCACACACTTCACTCACATCACACACACATCCACACCTCACGCATTCAAACCACATCATCATCAAAATCCCACACACACACACACCACACACTCACACTCACACACACACAAAAACACACACACAAACACACACACACACACACTCACCTCAAACACACACACACACACACTCATCACACACACTCACACTCACACAGACCCCCCCCCCCCAACACTCACTCATCACTCACACACACACACACACAACACACACACTCACACCTGCGGTGTTTTGTGATTTTCCTTGTCTCTTGTGTCTTTGTTTGTCGACTCCGCGGACTGACGATCAGTGCCGTTGTCTCAGATGGGTCTCGCTGCGTGCTCAGATCCAGTCAGTAGGGAAACTTTTCCATACTTTACTTAAAACTCAGCTTACCTCTTATAGGATGATACCCACAACAGGTGTTTCAACGCAGTTCAACGGAACCTAAACAGGAAAATAGCGCTAACAATCAACGCACAAATTAAGGCCTTAAAAGGTCTTAAATTAGAGCAGAAAGTCTTAAATTGATAAAGTCATGGAATTAAATGTTGCATGCGCTGCAAAAAGTGAATCTCTTCCTCAGTATTTCTGTCTTGTTTTCCAGTTCAAATATCAAAACATTCCTAAATCACGACGCCCACTTTAATGGGCATACAAACCAATTAACAACACTGCAGAAAGGTGTTGCTAAAAATACAACCTTTCACGTTAATGCAAATATAACGATATCCCATGCTCCCCATTCCTTTTACACAAATCATTATCACATGCTCTAGCCTAGTCTAATGAACCAATGCACCCCATGATTAATTAATGCGATTGTTTGAGTATTTTTTTTTAATGATAAACACAGGCTGCGACTGTGCCAGACGTTACTTCATGCAAAAAACATAAGTTACATAATCACATGCCAAGTTTTGTAATTTGTAAGCAGATATCAATTAACCTCAGACGGATTTCGTTTGGAAAGTTGTGGAAAACAGTAGTATTCAGGTGCAGAACTTCAATAAACTGTAAATCAAAAACAGATTCATCCTTAAAAATAAAGTTACAAAAGTTATTAGTCAAGAGCAGTGCGGGATGTTGTATTGTTGTTAACATTAACAATGATCAATAATTAATTAACATTGTTAACATTAACATTTGTTGCATGTGGTATGAAAGTGACAGCAGCTTTTAATATACCTGCTGTCACATCAATGGAGAGCTTATTTATTCAGCTTCCAGATGATGTAGAAATCTCGATTTCCAAAAACTGACCCTCATGACTGGGTCTGTGCTCCAGGGTCACATGTACAGTTGTTCATGTTTTGTTCCTCCTGTGTGTTTACAGGCGAGAGCTGTGAGGCGGGAGAGCCGGAGCCCACTAAAGTGCTGGAAATCATCTCAGGGTGTAACTGGGAAACCCATCGGTCCCTGGTGCTCAAGGAACTCTTCCGCTGCGTCGACATGAACCACCTCGCTTCGGTTTTCTACATCGACATCTACAAAGTGGAGCTACTCTCCAAAGATCTGAAGAAAGACGAGAGCGGATCCACGTTGATTTACAAGGTCTGCGTGTCCCTCGGCCAGACGCCAGAAAAGACTCGTGAGCCGAGGAAGAGTGTGAAGAAACGAGACGATGCGTCACATCTGAGGAGCTCTTCCTCTCAGAAAGTCAACAGACTGAATGTTAAAGAGAACCTGCACATCATACAGACAAACGCACCTGATGAGAAACAGGCGAAGCACTTTCCTCTTCTCTCTCGTGTCGTTCCCGCTGGTCTTCTGAAGGCTGACAAGAAGACGCTAGTGCGCTCCGGATCGATAAAGGTAAAGAAACCGCTTTTACTACATTGTTTCTGTCTTACAGTCATTCGTATTCTCACAGAAATACTGGGATGAAAGTTTATAATACAGATATAATAGGATGATGGCTTATGAAAGAATCAAATCAATTATTAATAGAGCCCAAATATTTGAAAAGGCAGTAACTCGGGAAAAGCAAGAATATGAAGTGCAATTTTTTATTTATTTCATATAAAAATAAATATTTAAAAAAATAGTTAAAAATGAAAAAGATTGCTATAAATTAAAAGCAATTGGCTACATAAGTGTACCATTTGGAAGTGTATTGATATTAAAAAAACGCCACTGTAGGCATATGCATATTTGTTTAGGGTTTATCCTCCAAACCAGCCCCCCGTTTTATGTATGTGTTGCACCCAACCAGGTCTCTCGCTCTCCTTTTTTTTATACACTCACCCCTGATTCTTGGAAACGTTGAGACTCGGACTTTCAATGATATTCGTTTGTTTATTGACCTGGGGTTGACGCGATTTAAATCTTTGTCGCCTGTTCAACTGGTTGCCGAAAAGCCTGTTAAAATTAGTTTCCTAATGTAATTTCTCATTCTCTTGATGTTTAGAGACCTCTTGTTCAAAGAAAGACGTCCACCCTTAGCAGTTTATGAAACACCCCCCACAATCCCCCTTTGTTTTATTGTGCAACTCCCCCTATTATGCTCAAGCTCACTTTCAGAAGTTTACCACTCACTAAATAGGTTTGATTATGTAAAACTATTATTAATAGTGTTTTTAATAACATTCACGCTTAATGACACTCTTTTAAAGCGACAGCAGCAATAATACCTTGTGACACAGTATTTTGGTGCAGGCTCGTGACTCGCATCTAAAAAAAACGTGATTCTCAATTTATTCAGAATCGAATGTGATAGGGTTTGATTCAGATTGTTGAGCATAAACCCCTCTCTCCCTTGATTTAGGTCACGGACAAACAACCCACCCCCCCCACCCGTGACGCTCAGGCGAAATGTCCTCGGGCCGGTGGGAGCGCTGAATCCAGTGTGGTGATTGGCAGAGTACGTTACTGGCGAATCCCCAACCCACCCCACCTCAAAACTGAGTCCGCATCGTTTATATTTTTACCTTCGACCACACTCATGTCAGGAAGTTCCTTTGGAGACGAGGCGGCTCGCTAAACAGTATGTCTTACCTCACAGCGAACGATATCCAAACACACAGGTACATCGTCAGAACAAGAGCAGCTGAACCTAATGTAGGCATAGCGATTTAAATGTAGGTATTATTAACTTACAGTGATTGTGCCCCGGATTACCTTTAAGTCAAATCATCTAAAATTAATTCTCACTACCCTTTTTGAGCCCATAATTCGATGAATCTATCTGGTAAGTAAAACTGTATTCCGGAGGTCAGTGTCAGTGTTTAACGTGGTTGGACCGCTCCTCACCAATGCGACCGGTCACTGTTTCGTATTTAGTGAGTCATTCATCAGCTGAATAATTCGTTTACAAGACGGTTCTTTCAGAAACAACAGACACCTTTTGCCTGCGCTTAAGTGGAGTGCGTCCGAAGATCGCATACCTGCTTAGTAAGGAAATACTTTGAATTTGAAACGTTTAATACTCGACCGTTTTAAAAAAGTACGTTCTATATAGTCTGAATGCGAGGTTAGTATGAATGGAATTTCCGGACTCGATACCATCGACCCATGTTGACGTGTCACGACTGCGTCCTGCAAACAGCGCCTATGTATTAAAGAGCCTAAATACCGCAACCATCAGCAATGTTTCAAGTAATCTTACCATTATCATCGGAGAAGTAAACATCTTTCGTACAAGCCAGACCTCACGAAGCTCTTCATCGACCTTACAGCAATGTTTAACTGTCAATAAGTCAGGGTTCACAGGCTCAGTTAAACACGTGTAAACTTTACCCATCAGGCAGGCAAACAAGTTTCGGAGGTACTTACCCTTGAAGAGAGCGCCGTCGCCGCACTTCTGCCGTTCTCGAATATGTGCGCCGAACTACTAGACGTTGGCCTCATGATCGTAAAGATGTCAATATATGCCAGTAACGTAATCGGGCGGAAGTAGTAGGTAATCGGGTACTTCTCGCCACCGTTTTTCGATACATGATATTCGGAAGTAGCTTGCTCGCCCGCCTACTGTTTTTCGCCTACTATATAGTATGGAAGTATGCGATTTCGGACGTAGCTAGTGACTCTATACAAATGAGTCACTGAATCATTAACTCACTCGATTCCGTGCAACAGATGGGGATGTCATGCACGAAATAAAATTGAAAGTACACGGCCTTAAACCCACTTTTAGCTGCTGAAAATACTAGTGTTCTAATCATTTTGGCCACCACTGTACTGTATATATCATCTGTAAACTACTTTTACTTTGTCTTGTTTAGTGAGCCAAGCTCATTCATTCAAAATGCCCATTACCCGATCTCCGGTGATGCCCTGGGCTCCTAATGGCATCAGATGTATTCCTGCAGCTTTGAACCCAACATCATCACGTAACCCTGGGCGTGGCTCAAACACTGTAGCCCCGCCCCTCTCCAGCGCCCCAGTCACGGTAGCCCCGCCCCTCTCCGGTGCTGAGACGGTTCTCCCGGCTTCTGCTCTTCCGCCGGGGCAGCAGGTGGTTCTGCAGCCGGTCGCAGGTATGACGGGGGTGAACATGTGTCAGTTTAACGGCCAGATGATCCAGCTGGTGCCCATCCCTGCAGCGTTACCTGTGCAGGTGCAGACCGGCGCTGGCGGAACAGGTTAGTGACAGTGCTGCTGTATCCTCAAGAATCTCCAATAGCACTTCTAGAGCCTTATCAAATGTTTTATTTTTTCCTGAATTCTGTGTTTTCCATTTTAATTTTTAAAAGTCTTAATGGTTTTATTAAATTTTATTAATCTAAAAGGATGATTAATCAATTGAATTCACGAAACGTATACAACTGAATAGTTTATTAAAGTTTTAAAAATAATAGTGCCCTGCAAAATGTTTAGTTTTTAAAGTAATCAAATGAAATGAAACGTTTTAAAATTACTGAAACAAAAACAAAAAATATATGTTCCTTAAAATAATGTTATAATAAGTTGTATTATTATTGTATCCGTTGGCGTTCTTCTTCTTCTTCCGCTCTGGAAGTCTATGGCAGCCATAGAACCGCTTGCGGGAAAGTTATGAAATTTGGCGCACTGATAGAGGACAGTCTCAACATTAACCACAGCAAGTTTGGAGTCTCTAACTCCAACCCTCTAGCGCCACCACTTGTCCAAGTTTCACTCATGTTTAGGTCTAGAAGGAAATGTATTGTTTTCCTCTGAATCCTTGGCTCATGCCGAGTCGAATGGACACCAAAATTAAAAAACGTAAGGTTAAGTTTGTAATGTTTTTGATGTTTCAAAAAAGATTGCGTTTTCAAATCGGCTAGACTGTTTGTTCTGCTTTCCCAAAAATGGGTCAGATATATCGAACATGCTGCAAAAACGTGTGGAATAAATAGGGCTGCCCTATAATTGATAATGTAGTCGACGGAGGCGGCGTGGTCGACCATATTTATTAGTGCAGAACCAATAAATCCCCAGAAGAGGGGACAAGTACGCAGTCCGTGACGGGAAGCTTATTAAGCTGGCTGTGTGTAATTACAGTACATCAAACACTAGCCTATCATAATCAAACTCAAATCTGGCTTATCAGCTGCATATGTAGTAGTAGCACTTTACTGGCGCCAATCTAATGTTAATCTAGAACAGTGCGTCGTATTCAGTGTTTGTTAATGTCGCCGTGGTGCGCTCACTTGCTCTACCTTTGGTATACCGTAACACATTTCGTACACTGGTTAGATGAACGCCTGGTGAATAGCCGTTAGATGGTGTATTTGAGTGTGACCATAGTTTATAGACACTTGACTTATTTATGTGGTGCACGTGTTTGGATTTGTATTTATGTTTGAGTGTACGGTGTAAGCAAACATGATGCTCTTTCTGCCGTCTCTGTCTCTGTGAACTTGAGCGCGAAACTCTCAAACTCTGTGTATGCTTGCCTTGCATGAGAAATATATCTATGGAGAGTGAAATGTCTACATTTCAAATGAAAACAAATATTAAATGGAAAAAAATATCTGATATGTAATCCGTTATGAAAATGCATGACAGTGATCCACTACCGCTTATTAGGCAATCGGCAATTAAAGGCTCATTAATTATGATATATATATTATATATATTATATGGTTTATTAATATACGTGGACTAATGTCGACTAATGGCTCAAAATGACAAGGGTGATACTAGCGATCTGAAAAAAATCTGTAACAGGGCAGCCCTAGAAATAAAGTTGATAGTCAAAACGTTATCGAATGACGCCTAACTGAACGAATGCGACGAAGAGCAACGAAAATGTGGGCTTTGTTTATCTCTGGCAACGGTTTGCGTATGAGACAAGTTGGGCGTGTTATGACAAGATGAACCCTGAGGCTCCTGCACAGTTTCGTCGCCTTTGTGTGCACTAGTGTCAGGGAGATATGAAAAATTGCTATTTAGCTTAAACTTCACTGGTTGGCCAAAAATCAAAAATGGTCTCTTTAGATTCGGTGGAGCATGCCGAGTCAAACCACACCCAATTTTCCCATTGTCAGCCATTGGGTTTATGTAAAATGCTTTATTTTACGAACATATTGGCATATGGTTACGAAACTCGGTACGTGTCTTTGGCACCATGCCCTGATGGTACTTAAAAAGGTTGGGGGTATACAAAACTTATAAAGGAATTTCGAAAGATGCTAATAACTTTTGAGTGCATTAGCCTTTTGTATGAAACTCAAAATATTTCTTGGGTCATGCCGACAACATAGATACCAATTATGCCATGTCGGACCCGAATTCCTGTCGCAAAATTTTCCCTTTCCTTAGACGTTACCTGTTTCACCACATTGAGTCAGAAAGACTGTGCTGACAAAAAGTTATGGATTCCGTGTTGATAGACCGAACTGCTTTTGTATAGCATCGCAACAAAGTTAAGGAATGATGCTAAACTGCATCTGAGGCTGTATCTCTGCAAAGCTTGACATTGTATTGAATGTTCTGATCGTATGTAATTTGAGTTTGTGTGTCGGGTTGCTTATTATCACATAACACAGAACACACCATCAGTGGAAACAGGCAGAGTCGTGTATTGTGTTTCAAACGTGATAAGACCAATACTCATATAGCAGTGTCCCCCAGTGTGTTTCTGATTTTTCAGTTATTTTGTCTAAAATCAACTTAAAATGGTTGAATTATTTGCTTGCAGTGCTTGTGCTCGCGTGTGTTTGCTATTCTATTATTATCTACTGCACAATATTAATATACCTATTATAATTTCTTCAAGTTAAATGGAACTTTTATTTTTTTTATAGTTTCTGCCAATAGTTTTCTGAAATGAAATTGTAAATTCCTGGTGACTTACCACCATTTCATTCATTTTACAAGCCCGAGTTTTGATTTATTCATCCAAATATTGCCAAGTTCTGTAACAAGCCGCATTATACAGTAAATTCGACCGGATTTTGCTGTTTTGTCTGTGTTTTCTGCATCATGAAAATCATACGGCCGTACACATCAAACGAAACGTTCTCACCTGGTTTCTCTACAGGAGGTGCTCAACAGGAGCCACAATCAGCTCAGATGCCCACGTCATCTTCACGGAAGGCTTCATCTAAACCCCCTCCATTCATCGTACCCAGAATCCACGCAGTGCAAGGAAACACCGGCTTTAGCTTTGGAACTGTTGCAGCTGTGGGTCTGCAGGGCGGTTTACTTGCTAAAGCTGGCATGTTTTCCTTCAGAATATGCCCACCTTCTGCTGAGAGCAAGACTGCGGGTCTCGACCAGACAGGAAATGCTCCTGAGTCAACAGGAACTGCTTCCACATTGTTACTTCCTGGAGGATACAGGTTAATAAAACTGCCCATGTTTGTCAGTCCCAGCGTGAGCAGCCCGACCGCTTCTGTACCCGCCGTATGCACTGAGAAATCAACCGAAGACCCGAGTGCACACCAGTCCTCAGTCTCTATTAAAACAGAACCAGGTGAAGAGCGCAGTGGCCTGCTCTCAGAAGACGGTGCTCCAGTTATCATTAAAGTAGAGTCTTACAGCGGCGACTCTTCATCCAAACATCCATGCTCTGAGCCAGAGGAACGATCGCTGCACATTAAGATCGAGGATGATACGGACCAGTCCCCACAGAACAGCAAAGACTCGTCACACCGCGCCAAAATAGAGGAGCCAGACCACGAGACGATCGCAGGCGTCAGTCATCATCTGAACACCTCTGAAAGCATGGATCATTTTGTGAAAGACACAGACAGATCCTCCTCTAATACTGAAGTCCAGCAGCATCTGAGAAGCCGAGAGGAGAGGAAGGACACAGCCATTGGTGCTGGTTTATTGTGCTCTGTATTTGAGGGTCGCACCTCATCGGTCTCACAGAGTTTCACTAAAACACACAAACCCGGAGCTGAGGAGATCCAGAACCGGAGGAGAAAACGACAGGCTCCGGACGATCCACGAGTGGATTCTGCTGCTGAACTCAATCAATCCAGCAGCGCGTTCATGTACTCCAGTGACGGATGGACCACAGAAGACAGTGTAAGTCAGCTAAAAACACTGGTTTCTTGAGAGAAGCATTATGATAAATAATTTACGTTACTATATTCCATATTGCATATAGTTGACTTAACCTCTTTCTTCAGATTTACACAGTGTACACTGACTGTTAAAGTTGGGTCCGAAATGTTTTTCACGAGAGAGTGATCGGCTGCTCACCAAGGATGTAATTATTTGATCAAAAACACAGAAAAAAATGTAATATTGTGAAATAATATTATGATGTAAAATAAAATTTTTCTATTTTAATATGCATTAAACTGTAATGTATTTCTGTGATGCGCAGCTGTATTTTCAGCATCATTCCTCCAGTCTTCAGTGTCAACATGATCTTCAGAAATCAACACGAGGTAAGTAAGCGTGAACTTGTGTTAATCATAGTTATTATTAATATAGAGAGAGCCGGTGATACTTTTTTCAGGCTTCTTTGAGGAATAAAAAGTTAAAAAGAAGAGCGTTTATACGAAAAGAAGAAAAAGTCTTTTCTAACAATATACACTAGTGTTCAAAAGTTTGGGGTCAGCACATTTTTATTCTTTTTTTTAAAGAATTTAAAACTTTTATTCAGTAAGGATGTGTTAAATTGTTAAGAAGTGTTAGCAAAGATTTATTTTGTTAGAAAAGATTTATATTTTGAATAGATGCTGTTCTTTTTTAACTTTTTATTCATGAAAGAATCCTGGAAAAAAGTATCACATTTTCCAAAAAAATATTGTGCAGCACAACTGATAATAATTCTAATAATAAATCAGCATATTAGAATGATTTTCCTGCAGATAGTGACACTTTTATCCTGGAGTCCGCTGATGATGGAAATTCGCTTTCATCACAGAAATAAATTATTTTTAAAGGATATGAAAATATAACCATTTGTATATTGTCAATACATTTTGCAAGATTATTGTTTTTTTCTGTATTTTTGATCACATAAATGCAGCCTTGATGAGCAGAAGAGACTTCTTTAAAACACATTACAAGTCTTACTGATCCCAAACTTTTGAACGCTAGTGTAGGTTTGAATAAATCTGTCATGAGAAGAAGTCATAACATCCACTGATATCATACCTTCAGTAACATATAAAAACAATTCTATCATTATAAACTTATGCATTTTTATTATAAAAACAGCTTTAAGTGCAGTTGCACATTGTAATATTATGATTAACGTACTGAAACTGAATGCGTATTTATTCAAATGAATCAAATTGAGATGTGAATCTAAATCAAATCATGAAACTAGTCTCAATCCCCAGCCCTAATATCACCCTTTAATCGAATCTTCCTGAAGAAGAAAGTCCACTTGAATCACTGTTCTCAGATTGTGCTGTGTTTGGATGCTAGAATGATTGGTACAGTGAGGAGGAGGTGGACATTGTGACGTATGAGGAGTACGATGAGAAGATGAACATCAGCCTCTTAAGAGCCAAGGCGAGACGGTGAGTCCTGAGCTGAAAGCATCTCAGATTCACACTGAAGCGCTGCTTTATTCAGTAAACATCTCTCTTCTCTGCAGGAGAACACAGCAAACAGCTCAGAGTCAATGGCTTGTAAGTCTCTGTTCTTTCTTTACCTCCGTCGAGTTTGTTTTGCTCACTGAATTATTATGAGGTGAAAAGCAAAAATAATGTGCAAAAACAATTGATTCGCTAGATACAGCGTATTTAACCTGTTGTGTTCAGTGAAAACCTGATCTTCATGTTTTTTGCAGCTGAAATGTAAATCAGCGGCCCATCATGCAGTGCGGCTGATGTCTGATCTGCCGCTGTATAAGCGAGCGTGGTGTCTGAACCGAACGCTGAGAGAACGGAAGCAGCTCGCTGAACTACAGCAGAGTTTGGACTCGCTGAAGAGGACGCTGGGTGTTGAAGACGTCATCATGATGAGCACTCAAGACCTGCTCCGAGAGGTGCGGCTAAACCCACTGCTTCTCCTCAGATCTCTGCAGGACACTTCAGCTTCATTGACATGTTCCTGCTCTGTCTCAGGCTCGTCAGATGATCGGAGCTCTTGAGGAGCACAGCACATCTCTGATGGCCAAGAAACGGGCCTTGATTCGGCAGCATTCTCTTTATCAGACTCTGATCTCACAGCGCTCCGGTGCAGACGGTAAATCATGAGCGTTACACACCGTACGTGTGTGTGTGTGTGTCTGTGTGTTTGAGTCGGTGGTGTGTGTGTGGTGTGTGTGTGTGTGTTGTGTGTGTGTGTGTTTGAGTCTGTGTGTGTCTGTCTGTCTGTGTCTGTGTGCGCGCGAGAGTGAGTGTGTGAAGAGTGTGTGTGTGAGTGTGTTTGTGCGTGTGTAGTTGCGTGGGGAAAAAAGAGTGTGCGCGTTGCTTGAGAGTGTGTGTGTGCGTGCGAGTGTGTGTGATGGAGTGAGTGAGTGTGTGTGTGTGTGAGATAGAGAGAGAGAGTGTGTGTGTGTGTGAGTGTGCGTGAGAGTGTGCGCGTTGCTGAAGAGTGTTGTGCGTAGAGTGTGTGTGATGTGTGTGTGTGTTTGTGTGTGTGGGAGAGTGTGTGTGTGAGTGTGTGTGTGCGTGAGAGTGTGTGTGTGTGTGTGGAGAGAGAGAGAGAGAGAGAGTGGGTGTGTGAGTGTTTGTGCGTGTGTGAGTGTGCGTGAGAGTGTGCGCTTGCTGATAGTGTGTGTGGTGCGGAGAGTGTGTTGTGGGTGGTTAGAGAGAGAGAGAGAGAGACGTGTGTGTGTGTGTGCGTGCGTGAATGAGTGTGCCTTGAGATTGTGCGCGTTGCTTTAATAGTGTGTGAGAGTGTGAGAGTGTGTGTGTGTGTGTGTGTGTGAGAGAGAGAGAGAGAGAGAGAGTTTGTGTGGGTGTGTGTGAAGAGAGAGAGCGAGAGAGAGAGAGAGATAGAGTGTGTGTGTGTGAGAGAGAGAGCGAGAGAGAGAGAGAGAGAGAGAGTGTGATGGGTTGAGGAACAGGAGAGAGAGAGTGTGGGTGTGTGTAGGGATCTTAACCCTGACATGTAATAATAGCAAGAAAAATCCAATATTTTGAAATGGAAATTAGTTTATTGAACCTATAGACAAAATATTACAAAAAAAATATAAACTGCATATGTGATTTTTTGTCGAGCATCAGGCTTTTGTGGCTCCTTTACATAGTCTGATATAGTAAGAATATGGAGAAAAAACCGCTCAAAGTGAACAAAAATATGAATTTGCTGCAGATGCTTCCTGCAGATATTTCTATTATGAAATTCTGCTGCTTTTAATGTAAATCAATGAGTAACAGTACAGCAGATACTGACATAAAACAGTGAAAGTAAAGCTTCTGGAAACAAATGCTCCTCAAAAGATCCTGATGATCAAAAAATGATTGTGGAGAATCAAGTAAATCTGAGCTGCTTCCGTCCAGTAAGTGTTCATCTGGAGATATTGCTGACGTTATTCTGACGCTTACTTGTGTCAGGATTTGACACAAGAAGCTCCAGCTGAAGCTGGATGTTTGTGCAATTACACTAAAAGAGCTTCGACTGGATAAAACACTCTTAACTCTCAATCAGGCGACAGAAGACATGAGGAGATGGAGTGTGATACAGCAGCTTTATAGGGTTGAACTAACGTGTGTTTTTATGACTCTTCCAGTGACAGCAACAGAATTACAACAGAAAACAGCAGCTCCTTCATTACCCAGAAGTCCTTCAGAGACGCCTGCACACAGTCAGTCAGGTGAGCTCATGATGAATCGAGCGCTTCCAGTGTGAACGACACTAACAGGAGCGGATGAGGCTTGTGCTACAGACACAGGGACCCGCGAGTCCTTAAAAAGACTCACATTTAAGTCCATACAAATTTAAATTGTACAAGAAAGTCTTAATTATGATTTCAGGAGGTCTTAAATTTGGGGATGGAAAGACCAGAATTGCAAAATGGCTTAATGTGATGAATAAACTTCAGTAGGCAACCCTCTACGCACACCTTGGCAATATAATCGCCATTGGCTAGTACATTTTTTTGTGTACTCGCCAGACTGATATACTATTTTACACACACACATACACACACAAACATTTGCTTAGCTATCGAAATGGGGACATTACATAGACTTCTATTGTTTTTATATACAGATAGTTATACACTTTTTAACCTAAACCCACCCCTACCCCTCACAGAAAACTTTCAGCATTTTTACAATTTCAAAAGTAAAAAAAAAACTTTGTTTACTTTATTTGAACAGTTTTACAAATGAGGACATCCACAAATTGAGGTTTTTGGCGATTTTGTCAGGCTTTGCTCACTTTTGAGTACAAATTTGTCCCCAAAATATGGTTAAGTACACATACACACACACACACACACATGCATGCACGTTGTTTATTGCGCGCTTTGATATGAAAGGATACAGGCTACAGCGCGCGCCGGCGCCTTTGTGCGTGCATTTGAAGAGCATGCGCTTAATTATTATTAATTTTATATAGCCTATATATACTGTATATATTTATATGAACACCGCGCCACCGGCGGTAGTTGGTCCATTACCACCACGGTGGTAAAAATCTGCCACCGTCACAGCCCTAGTCCGCTACTGATCCGCGGCTGTTTACCACAAACACTACATTTATCCATTAGTTTGATTTCAAATCCAAACATTGTCACTGAAAATGCTTTTTCAACATTGTGATTCTTTTTTTACACAGTACAGTAAGTCTTTCACAGACATGTTTAAACAATAAATATAAGCAACACATTATTCAATGCTTTTTACTTTTGCATTTACTTCTAGATTTATACGTTAAGTTGCTCAAGCAAGTGTCAAAACATTTAAACTACTTTTCTTACGTTATCAAAAACTTGGCATTGACAGAAATAGTCAGCTCTACTGCCTTTCCGTTTGCATTGAACTCTTTATTACAAGCAATCCTGCGGTTCTTAAAGAACTGTTTTCCTACCTCCACGAGTGCCATCTATTATTGCCTTGTTTATCTAAAAGTGCTTTCCCTTTAAACCCAGCCAAAAAGCCATATGTGTTGACTGTGAAACACAGTAGACTTCAATAATATGCATTTATGGTGTAATTACTACATTTTCGTGTCAATCCATGTTCATATTTACTGCAAACAATGCGCTGTTACTTTAATTCAGTGCTTGCAGCGCAGCAATAGACTCGGTGCGGACACCATCTCTGCACTGCTGCAGACGCACCGCACCTGAACGCACTGCCGGACAGCAACCGTGTGCACGCTTTATTAATCCGTTAACATGAGCGCGGAAAAAATATGGACCACGTTTGCACTGCAAACAGAGTAATGTGAACCTGGCGTTATGTGTGTGCGCTGCGAGTGTGCACCAGGAGAGCGCGCGGGCGCTGAATGGTTAAACACTGGCAAGAATTAAAAAGTAATGCAATTTATAAACTTAAGTGACGATGTGACTGCCTCTATTGTGCAAGTGACAATTCCTGTGTCAAATGTGAAGCGTGCAGCTCGCTTATAGTGCAGAAACGATGTGATTTGAAGACATGCGTTTGCGTACTTGTCGTCCAAACCTCTCATCGCTTAGATCGGCCCTTTTTCGAGACCTCCGTATCAATCATCCCAACTGTGATTATCGTCCGATCAGGTTCGGTAGCCCATCACAATCGGAGCACCACTAGGTAAACCGTAAAAATGTATGTATTTAGTGCTGCAATGATTAATCTGCATCCAAATAAAAGTTTTGTTTACCCTAATAGACGTGATGTGTACACTGTGGTATAGGATGTCTAGTGATATATATAAATACTGCCGCAGGCATGCACTTATTATTTAATAAAATGGGTTATGTTTATACTATTAAATTCTTGTATAGGATTGAATTTCTGATAGTAGAATCTAACTGTACTATTTTACTCTAAATACACACTAAATGAGTGTGTAGTATTTATATATACTTAATAACTAGAGGGGGGGAGAAAGCGGTACACAGTAACAACACAACATATTGATCCACAAACAACTTTTACTTTTGGACGCGTTAATCGTTTGACAGCACTAATTTATATGTTAATTAATATAGTAATTTATTGATAATAATTGTTTAAATTAATACTTTTGACTCATCTCCTTTTTCTTAAAACTGTTTACTTGCTGAAATGTAAGTGTGGTCGACATATTGAACCTTTAATGTTATTTGTGAAAACTTTACAAAATGCTTTTTACAGTCATTTTACACTAATTGTACTGTTTAATATGGTACTATAGGCATTGCCCTACACCGCTCATATGGTATTAAATTTATTTGTGCAGGTCTTATAAAGTCTTGAATTTGAGCTTCAGAAAGCCTGAAATACAGCTGCCATCATTTAATATGAGATCTGTTTGGTGTTTAGTGCTGAAGAGACGTTTGCCCAGCGTAATCCTGCAGTCCTTCACCGAGATTTAGCCTGAGACGAGTGTGGTGATCCAGAGGAGGAGGAGGAGATCTTCATCAGTCCGAGAGAGGAGGAAATGAGACGTGAACCTGTGAACACAAACACATCATCTGCAGGTGTGCTGCTTCACCTCATCAATACCACAGTAAGCATGAGAGTATGCAGGGTATTCTGGAGTCATTCATATCTCCAGCTGAATCATGTGGATGGAGCAATACTTTCATTTTCTGCTAATGATGGATAGAACTGGCCGTTTTTCACATTTACAGCATAAGCTTGTACAATCTTTGTAAAAAGCCATTGTGAATCAATATTTCTCAGGATATTACTTGATAATGAGCTCATTAACCCACATATTTCTATGGCTTCTTGTTTAATACTAAACATGTTTTGCTCAGTTTATGGATTATGTGTTCCTTTTGTTAGAATAGGTTTATTTTTGTGATTTATGCATCATTATGGATGGTTGATGAGGCCTGTGTTAGTTTTCTGTCGTTTATAATCACTGATTAATCTCCCAGAGATCTGAAATGATCGCTCAGGCTGGAAAATAACTCATAACCAGATGGATCTTAATGCATTCATTCGGCAAAGTTTGTAAATTGTGGATTTTCCCTCTTTATCAGATTGAAATGGCCTCAGAATTGAGTTGATATTATGGCCTTGTGCATAAATAAAGTGTAAATCCATGTAAATGTTGTGGTTGTTTTGCTGTCTTGCCTTTATAAATGTAGTAACAGTTTTTAATGGAAGTTCAACATGAAACATACTGACAGAAAATGATCTCAGCGAGTAAAATCAGGCATGAAAACAAAAATGTCTCGTTTTTAACAAAAACTGCAGTTTTGGTTTGATTAAATAGACATTTTAAAAATAGTGTGCATTCATGACACATTAGTGTTTATTAAGTCAAGTCACCTTTATTTATCTAGCGCTTGTAACAATACAGATCGTGTCAAAGCAGCTGTACAGTATTAAATATGAAAATATTGTGTCAATAATGCAGAAGGACAATAGTAAACACAGTTCATCATTGAATTCAGTGATGTCATCATCCAGCTCAGTTCAGTTTAAATAGTATCTGTGCAATCAAGTCCACGATATCGCTGGAAATAAGGCGTCCCCAACTAAGCAAGCCAGAGGGACCAAAACTCCATCGGTGACAGAATGGAGAAAAAACCTTGGGAGAAACCAGGCTCAGTCGGGGGGCCAGTTCTCTTCTGACCAGATAACCAGCAGTTCAGTTCCAGGCTGCACACAGCATTGTGCCTAGGCTCATCTGGTGCCTGGAGTCTTGTCCCGGTGGGTCGTCTGAGACAGGTCTCACGGGGGAAAATCTGTATCTGGGGCTCTCTAGTTTTCCTGAGCTCCGCGGGCTTTCAGGGCTGTAGAGTCCTCTCTAGTCTGATCCACCATCTTGTCTGGATAAGTACTGGAGTCCGGTGACGCATGACCATCTGATCTGGATTACAGAACTGATCTTGTGGCTACGGTGACCTCGGACTAAGAGAGAAACAGACTAATATTAGCACAGATGCCATTCATCTTACGATGTAACAAGTACATTGGGTGTTATGGGAAGTGTTCCCGGTTCCGGTTGTCCTAATTACTGCAGCCTAACAATCCTTTAACGGATTTGAATATTATAAATGTGTTAGTGTGTTATGTGTAAACTAGGTTAAAGAGATGGGTTTTTAATCTAGATGTAAACTGACAGAGTGTGTCTGCCTCCCGAACAGTGTTAGGTCGGTTATTCCAGAGTTTGGGCGCTAAATAGGAAAAGGATCTGCTGCCCGCAGTTGATTTTGATATTCTAGGTATTAGATATAACAGAGTTTTGAGAGCGCAGCAATAAGAGCTCATTCAAATACTGAGGTGCTAAAGCATTCAGGGCTTTATAAGTAATAAGCAAGATTTTAAAATCTATATGATGTTTAATAGGGAGCCAGTGCAGTTGTTGACAGAACCGGGCTAATATGGTCCTACTTCCTGGTTCTAGTAAGAACTCTAGCTGCTGCATTCTGGACCCGCTGGAGTTTGTTTATTAAGCGTGCAAAACAACCACCCAATAAAACATTACAATAATCTAACCTTGAGGTCATGAACGCATGAATTAACATTTCTGCATTTGACATTTCTGCATAGGTCGTAATTTAGATGTATTTTTGAGATGGAAAAATGCAGTTTTACAAATGCTAGAAACGTGGCTTTCAAAGGAAAGATTGCTATCAAATAGCACACCTAGATTCCTAACTGATGACGAAGAATTGACAGAGCAGCCATCAAGTGTTAGACAGTGTTCTAGGTTATTGCATGCTGAGGTTTTTGGTCCAATAATTAAAACCTCTGTTTTTTTTCTGAATTTAGCAGTAAGAAATTACTCGTAATCCAGTTTTTTATATCTACTATGCATTCTGTTTGTTTTTCAAATTGGTATGTTTCGCGGGGCCGCGAATAAATATAGAGCTGAGTATCATCAGCATAACAGTGAAAGCTAACCATGTTTCCTGATGATATCTCCCAGGGTAACATGTAAAGCATGAAAAGCAACAGTCCTAGTACTGAGCCTTGAGGTACTCCATACTGCCCTTGTGATCGATATGATACCTCTTCATTCACTGCTACGAATTGATGGCGGTCAGATAAGTGTGATTTGAACCATGCTTGTGTGTGTGTGTTCATTACTTTGAATTTTAGGTGTTTCACACACACGATATTGCATATTTTGAATGTTTAACTGATGCAGTTTGAAGTTGTAGTTTCTCGTATGATATGAGGTGTTTCACCCACCTGCGTCATTTATGCTTGTGGATGTTAATATTTTTTATTTTTACCAGATTATTTGTGTTTTTAATTGCTTTTAATGTCCATTTTATTAACCTTTTATTGCCAAATATGATGTGTCTGTAAACTTTAATTCACACTCAACATTAGTAAGGTTTTGCATATATTAGTGTTATTCTGTTGAATTAATAACACGATACAATAACACATTACATTCATCACAAATGATAACTTCAGTGTGATAAGTTTGGCTATGACAGATTCTCAAGCTTCTCAGACATTTGGATCTCCCATATTATACAGACGTGACCGTATAAAAGTAAAGTTTGTTAGTATTTCTTGGTTAGTTAATGTTATATTGTTCTATTTCTGTAACTTTCACTGAACCCTTGTTCTGAGCTGAAAATCCTTTCTCTAATTTACTGTTCCCAGTCCAAAATGACCAGCCATTCAAATTGCTTATGAATCTCTCATTATGCTATTTTATCACAAAATATTAGATTCAATATTTCTGTCAACTTGTTTTCTTTCAATTAGCACAGGTTTTGTGTTTCAAATCAATGAAGCATCGATCGTTTAGCTCCAAAAAATTAATTCAAAACATGCTAATTTGTGGAGAAAAAAAGTTTCAATACAATATTTGGTAATAATATAGTATAATGAGAAAATTACAGTATAAGCATTTTTATAGGCCATTTTTGAGAAGGAAAAAAAAGAAGAAAAATCCAGAAAAAAAGTACAAAATTATGATTTTTTTTTTTGTGAAGTTATGTCCTGTGTGAGCGTCAGTAGCTATGTTTCCATTCATTTTGAAATATCGCATTAAAAAAAAAACGCTGGATGGAAATGCCAAGATGCGCATAAATTTAAAAAATGCATGTAAAAAACTTATGCGCACAATTGAGTAGGATAAACTTTTTATCCGATAAGAAAAAATGTGCATAATCTGCAATGGAAACACATTTACCGAATAAATTCCTTCATGCGCATCAAAAAAAGTCATGTGACTTTGCGCTATGAGACGGCATAACTTGACTAGCAGCGGACCGATCTCGTTCACAGCATCTTAAATGTTGTTTTGGTCGTTCTGAAAGGCCTGAGCAAAGTCTGTCGTCAAAGTATTTCTGTATAATTCTCTTACACGACAAACAGCAGCATCCTCCTCCGAAAGCAGTGACAGCATTTATTGTGTTCTCCTTCTGAGATGCAAGTAATTTATTACATGAAAATATTATATTTAGTGGCTTCTCCTGCTTTCCGTCGTGATTCTAGTGCAAGTTTATCAGGAAGTGACGAGTTTGTTGTCTTTCGACCCTCGTTGGATGGAAAACGGTTCTTTATTCGCTAATGTTTTCTGCGATCTTCCAGTTTTTACGCACAAGTTAATTCGCATCTTTGGAATGGAACATATCTGTGAGTTTTAGTCCAATTTGATAACATTAACTAGCATTTTCAGGAAAAGGAAAATCCTCTCCGGGTCAAAATGAGTCCAGTCGTCATGATTCCTTAAAAAAACATTTGTGACCCTGGAGCACAAAACCAGTCATAAGGGTCAATTTCTTTAAATCTGGAAGCTGAATAAATAAGCTCTCCATTGATGTATGGTTTGTTAGGATCGGACAATATTTGAAAATCTGGAATCTGAGGGTGCAAAAAAATCTAAATATTGAGAAAATCATCTTTAAAGTTGTTCAAATGAAGTTCTTATCAATGCATATTAATAATCAAAAATTAGGTTTTGATATATTAACGGTAGGAAATGTACAATTTTTTTTAATGGAACATGATCTTTACTTAATAATCCTAATGATTTTTGGCATAAAAGAGAAATGTATAATTGTGACCCATACAATGTATTGTTGGCTATTGCTACAAATATCCCCCAGCGACTTAACACTGCTTTTGTGCTGCAGGGATGCTTTTTACAAAGTATCAAACAATATTCATGTTATGATCTAGAGTCAAATTCTGTCATTATTTACTCTCCCCACTGTCGTTACAAACCTTTAAGAGTTTCTTCCTTCTGTTGAACACAAAAGAAGATACTTTGAATATGCACCGTGTACAGTTGATGGTCCCTATGGACTTCCATAGTATTTATTTTTTTCATACCAACAGCTGTCTATCTTTTGTGTTCAACAGCAGAAGGAAACTCATACAGGTTTGGAACGGAGGATGCAGTGCGATTGAGATGCCACGGGGCCCAACACTAATCTCGCGGGAGCGGCCGGTCAAAAAGAAATCAATTATATATATATAAATGTTATATATATTTCAAACGTTTAACCCACGGGGGAAAATCAACCCACAGAAACGAGTTAAAAGCAGCCCAATTCTAGTTTAGTTTAGTTACCCGTTAGAAAATTAATGCTTAATGTTCGGGCTGTGGATCTTTGGGTAAACAGCGAATCAATTCGTGATTCAAGATTCATAGGGTTTCGATTCGATTCAAACCGATTTTTGCTAATTCAGAACGATTCACAATAAAATTCGATGCGGTTTGATTCTGCGTTCTTTAAGTGCATTCACAGGATTATTTAAATGCTTCTAAATTCTTTAAATGTCGGGGCAAATTCCTTTCTTTTCAGGGCAAAGAAAAACACTTATCCATTGTTAGATGTTAGTTTAATGATGCTTTGGCGTGGCATACGTAGAAATGTACAAATAATCATTAAACTTTATTTGGAGTACTACTTATGCACATTTCTTAATATTAAGCCTAAATTGTGTTTTAATGTCACTATTGATTGTATGATCTTTGAATAATATCTCGTTCTTTAAATGCAATATATTTAAAGTGTGCCTGAAGTATACTTGCAGTAGTTCCACTTTAGCACAATACTTCAGACCAGGTTAGTATAGGCTACTAGAAGTAGAGATGTGAGGAAAAGATGACAGAATTATCATTTTTGGGCGAACTGTCCCTTTAAATCACCGCAACATTTTATTTGCAGCGTTTGGTTGGTTGTCCTTCCTCCAGCTCTTAGTCACTTGTTTCGCTCCGGCTCCAAGAAGACCGAAATGTTGCAAATACAAATTAGTCATCATGCGAGTTTGATTAGTGTGTGAGACATTTTTTTATATTGGACTTTCACAGATGATTTGGATGTGCGAGGGGCTATTTTTTCTGTCATTTGTGAAAAGCACACATAAATAAATTTAAAAAATAAAAATGCTGATTTGCTGCTCAAGGAGCATTTCTGTGCTGAGCAATATTTTTTGTGGAAACTGATATATTTTTTATTTTTCAGGAATCACATATAAATAAAGTTCAGAAGAACAGCATTTATTTAAAATAGAAATCTACTGTAACACTATAAATGTCTTTACTGGCACTTTTGCTTAATTTAATGAATATTTACAGAATATAAACACACTGAGCAGAGCTTCTCAACTGGATTTGATTCAGGATCTTACAGTCGCGCGCACAGTAGAGTTTCAGTAATTCATCACTGCAGTGATTCATGTGAGATTTTCTCTTATCTTCTGTGGTTTAGTTGGTGTTTTTTGAGAATCAGCCTGTCCGTGTTTCATCTGCCTGATTTGATTAGATTCCACAAAATCAATTAGTGCTGAAATACTGCAGAGTCTGCTCACTTTTTTTCAACGAATAAATCTTCTAGTAACATGTCTTTAGTTCACCAAACTCGAACTTTTGCATATGAATGGAAGTCTGTTGTAGTGCAGTGCACAAGTAAACGTGATCATATTGAGTGTCTAGTGTGCATACAGACACTTTTTATAAACACTTCCTGCTACAAAGACTCAATATGATCACATCTGTTTACTTGTGCACTGCACTACGAATCATCTTGCACGCTGCGCTGCTTCCCCCAAAATATCTCTTGCACAATTTCATGAACAGTGTTTATGTAAAGTTCTTGTTCTGTCTCAGGTTATGTGTATGTATAGTCAGATGGTCAACTGTTGTATACAATGCAGAAATGATTTTCTTACGTAGTATTTGTTCTGGTTTTCTTTGGATAAATTATTGAATCAATGTGCATTTATTTTGCAAGTAAAATGACTTGAGATATTATGTCTTGTTTTCTGGAAATAATATAAAAATTGTGTTCGTTTTTGCTTAAAACAAGCAAAAAATATCTGCCAGTGGGGCAAGAACAATAATCTTGTTTAGCCTTTGAATTAAAATGATTTTTCTTACCTCATTGGCAGATATTTTAGTTTTGTGATAAACATTTTTAGAAAACAAGACTTGTACAGTAAATGCATCTTGATTCAAGAATGTTTAGATATTTATACTAGAAAACAAGACGAAAAATACTAAGTAAGAGAATCTTTTTTTGCAGTGTAGGTCTATATTGTTTTTCTTATGCTTCTATTGTTGTACGTTTATATTTCTGTTTAACTAGTACACTCTTAAAAATAAAGCTGCTTCACGATGCCATAGAAGAACCTTTTTTTCTAAATGGTTCCATAAAGAACCTTTAACATCTGGAGAACCTTTCTGTTTCACAAAAGGTTTTTTTTTGTGGCGAAAGAAGGTTCTTCAGAGTATAAAAAGGTAAGAAAGAGATGGTTCTTTAAAGAACCTTTGACTGAATGGTTCTTTGTGGAACCAAAAATGGTTCTTCTATGGCATCGCTTGAAGAACCTTTTGAAGCACCTTTATTTTTAAGAGTGTATGTAGCACCGTGGTCCTGCGAGACACGACATTTCGTTCCACTGTATGTAGCAGAACGACAATAAAGCTCGACTCGACTCGATGGAAGTGACCGGCACTTTAGCTGTGTTTTATTATTGCACTGATGGATGTCTGGGGTATAGTGCAGCTTCAGTCTCTTACTACAGGAGCGATGGCTGGTGCGGCGCCGGGGGCCACGGCTGCGGCGCTCCTCCTGCGGGCCCCTGGCCGGGATTACCGTGCCACGCCGGAGCCACTGGAGACGGCAGGGAACCCGCCGGGGTGGGTAGTTGAGCAGGCCAGCTCGGCTGAACTGGTGGGATTGGTTGGGTTGGTTGGAATGGTGGGATCGGTGGAGGGTTGGGCCGGCCAGGTCGCAGGAGCCGATGCGCTGGGCTGGTCAACAGGCCAGTTGGGCTGAGTGGGTTGGCAGGACCAGCAGGGCTGACCGGGCCACTGCTGAGGGGTTTGTGGGTAAACGCCCTGCTGACGGGCAACTCATGATGGACCTGAACCTGAGAGACAAACCATTACAGATCCACTCAGCCGACTTCTCCATCTGTACTGTATCTGATTCACTGACACGCTGAACAACGCCGCATGATGATGCATGATGACAATGTTCATTGGCGGGTAAGTTAGTGTCCCCTTAACATGTTAATATTGATCAGTTTGACTGTATACTGACATATCACTAACAATTTATTTTTTTTCTTTCAAAAGAAATCTCTTCTGCTCACCAAGGCTGCTGTTATTTGATCAAAAATACTGTAGAAATTGTGAAATATTTGACTTGATTGCACAGACACTATTTAAACTGAGCTGAGCTGGATGATTACATCACTGAATTAATGATGGACTGCCTTTATCTGAACATTGAGTGTTTACTATTGTCCTTCTGCATTACTGACACACTGTTTTCATATTTAATGTTGTACAGCTAGATGAATCTCTGTTAAACTGTAATGTATTTCTGTGATGTGCAGCTGTATTTTCAGCATCATTCCTCCAGTCTTCAGTGTCACATGATCTTCAGAAATCAGTATAATATGCTGACTCTGCTGCTCGAGAAACATTTCTGATTATTATCCATGTTGAAAACAGTTGTGCTGCACGATATTTGTGTGGAAACTGTGATACATTTTATTTTTCAGGATTCACAGCTGAACAGAAAGTTCAAAAGAACAGCATTTATTTGAAATAGAAACTCTTTAATGATGCTGAAAATTCAGCTTTGATCACAGCAATCGGTTACATTTTACATTCTGACCATTAGTGTATTTCTTTGAATATTTCTTCAGTTATTTTAATTCTTTCACATATTTATTCTTGCACTGAAGTTGCATGTGAACAGCTGCTCATCGTTCTAATCCGGTACTAAATAGTGATCTGAGTGCTAAAAGTGTCCGTATTTAAGAGCTGAGGGTCACACAGTGATGGTCCAGAGTCTTGATGAACAGCAAACCATGACCGAATGATCTTGACTAAATAACTGCTGTACATCTACAACATCACCTCTGTGATTATCCTGTAGATAACTTCAGATATAAAGCTCTGTTTGCTGAAAAATGCTTGAGAATGAAGTGACTTTATGCTTCAGATATCTACCAGTGTGGGAAGAAAATAAGCTTTATTTAAAGGGAGAACACGTTTATATTTCTTTACTGTTTAATGCAGATTAGAGCTGATGCTTCTGCTTGCTTTATTTGCCTGACATTCTCGAACTCTTTATTTACTTGTTCCACAGTCCGGTTTAACCTGATATGAAAGACATGTAGCTCATATAATTACTGAAAATAGAAAAGAATCCGTTTGAAAGTTTGTAGCGGTTTTCTTCGCTGGTCTCGATGCAGTCGGGTCAATGTTGCAGCGGTTTCCACGGTAACCGGCAGTTTGAGAAGATGATGCTGTTACACTGTCACGAGTCCAGAGGCAGAAAGTGCTGCTCTTGTCTTCCAGCGCAAGTATCTACACTGCCATATCGGCCCTGGAGCACAAAACCAGCCAGGAGTCAAAGTTTGAATTCAATTTTTCTGAATAAATAAGCTTTCCATTGATGTATGGTTTGTTAGGATAGCACAATATTTGAAAATCTGGAATCTGAGGGTGCAAAAAAATCTAAATATTGAGAAAATCATCTTTAAAGTTGTTCAAATGAAGTTCTTAGCAATGCATATTACTAATCAAACATTAAGTTCTGATATATTTACGGTAGGAGATTTACAAAATATCTTCATGGAACATGATCTTTACTTAATAGCCTAATGATTTTTGGCATAAAAGAGAAATGTTAAAGCACAGCCGCCACAATATCAGTCTTTAGCGGCTCTTTTACTTTGAGATGGTTCTGAGGTTAAACACAGATTTAAAACTAGCACAAGATATAGTTTAATAGCTATGATGCTGCTTCTGAAATCAAATCAGCAGTAATCAGAGATTTTAAAAGAGTGATTTTCAGGCCCGCGAACGAAATATTCATTATAATTAAAAATGTTTGTCTAAAATGATTTTACAGTAAAGGGCCTCACGGATGACATCATGACGTCGCTGAGTGTCGTGACGTCATGCACGTAAGTCACGTGTCATCGGTGCTTATAGAATCTCGCGCCGTTAAACCCGGATCTGACGCGTCTGAACGCTGACGGAGATCGCGATGTTCGGACCCGGTACCGGTACAAACCCTACCACGGTGAAGGCCTCGCTCATGAATATTAATTAGAGCGTGCCGACGTACACTGGTCAGCTTCCAATGGCTTTAGGCCTGCTTCACGAATATTAATTACATAATGCAACGTTGCCTTGTTACCGGGCGTCCAATGGGGGGTATGGCTTATTTTCCTGACTTTAATTACGCTAACCACAGCAGCTTAGCCAGCCTTGAATGTTTT
>JADLZN010006841.1:75000-120000 GCA_018155175.1 Sinocyclocheilus anophthalmus
AGTGAGAGAGAGAGAGATAGTGTGAGTGTGAGAGTGAGTGTGAGAGAGAGAGAGAGAGTGTGTGCATGAGTGTGTGTGAGAGAGAGATAGGAGAGTGTGTGATTGAGTGAGTGAGTGAGTGAGAGAGATTGAGTGAGTGAGTGAGTGTGGTGAGGGAGAGTGAGATTGAGAGTTATTGAGAGTATGAGAGTGAGAGTGAGAGTGAGAGTGAGAGTGTGTGTGAGTGAGAGAGAAAGAGAGAGAGAGATAGAGTGTTGAGTGTGGTGTGGTTTTGTGTGTGTGTGTAGTACTCGTGATTTTGTGACAACATGAGGACCATAAATGTGTAGAATGAAGAAGGTATGACAGGTATTAACAAGGAACGGTGACACTTATCAGGACAGTACCCATGTCCCCGACTAGAATTTCAAAACGGCATTATAAAGTCACGACAGAATGTAGTGCTATTGAATAAAAAATCTGAAATATGCAAAATTACTCCTGATGAGGGTGGTTGTAAGGGGTAGGGTTTGGGTAGGGCATAGAATATCCGGTCGTACAGTATAAAAACCATTACCTATGGAGCTGTCCCACTGTTCACAAATGCTAAAGCCGTTTTTTTGATGGTGTGTGTGTGTGGTGTCATTGTGTGTGTGTGTCATTGTGTGTGTGAGCTTCCGTGTGTGTATTTGTGTGTGTTTGTGTGTGTGTTGGTGTGTGTGAGTATAGTGAGAGTGACTAAAAAATGCGCAATACAAGCACTATTTAACCGGAGCGAATGGGACGTGTGTGTGAGAGAAGGAAGGGGTTGTCGGAGAGATGAGAGCGAGAATGCGCGGCTGACGTTATTGCCTGTGCCGCTGGTAACAAAACGGATCGGCTCGAAATCGGAAAAAAGTGAGACTGACCGACCGATCACCGATCACCGATCCGGGCCGATCATCAGGAAAATCGGCCGATTCCGATCCCTAGCCAATCGATCGGTGCAACTCTAGTGTCACTCTAGTCCCCTAAATAAAGGTGGGCTTGTAACAATACAGATTTTGTCAAAGGCAGCTGTACAGTATTAATATGAAAATATTGTGTCCATAAAGCAGAAATACTATTCGACACTCAAGGTTCATTTAAAGGCAGTTATCATTGAGTTCAGTATGTCAGCATCGTCAGCTCGAGCTCATTTTACAATAGTATCTGTGCAATCAAAGTCCACGATATCGCTGATTAAGTTCCCCAACTAAGCAAGCCCGATGGAACCAAAACTCATCGGACAGAATGGAAAAACCTTGAGAGAAACCATGCTCAGTCGTGGGGCCAGTTCTCCTCTGGCCAGGTGAAACCAGCAGTTTAATTCCCGGCTGCAGCAAAGTCAGATTGTGCAGAGGATTCAACTGGTTCCTTTAGTATTGTCCCGGTGTCCGTCTGAGACAAGGTCTTTACTGGGTATCTGTATCTGGGGCTCATCTAGTTGTCCTGGTCTCCGCTGACATTCAGGCCTGTAGAGGTCATCTCTAGGTGCTGACCCAACTTCTGATCTGGATACAGACTGGATCTGGGTGACTGCAGTGACCATCTGATCTGGATACGGACTGGATCTGGTGGCTACTGTGACCTTGGAATAAGAGAGAAACAGAATAATATTATCGTAGATGCCATTCTTCTAACAATGTAGCAAGTACCTCCTAGGGGTGGTGCGATAGTTACGGATTTTTGATTGTAATGATAAATGCTATCTCCACGTCTATCTTTTGAAGAAATATCGAGTATCGTGCTACAGCGTCACATTCTATCAGCTTGCAAGTTCTGGCGCCGGGGAAGGGAAAGTGGGGGGGGCTTTATCAATATACTGTACAACACCACATACATTCACATCTAATGTTAACTCAGCGGTAGAGTTACTCTCACAGGACACTGCACTTATTCACAATCACAAAAGTGCATTATTTGCATCTTCTTTAAGACGCTTGCCGTGTAATGTTTTATTCGCACGCTGTTCTGATGTGCGCGTTTTCTGAAGCTCGCGCACTAAAGCCTGTCAAACAGTGCCTGATTACTGAACTAAGTTATCTTTTGCGCTAATACTGTCAAAACACACAAGGTCATTAAAGGGATAGTTCACCCTAACATTTAATTTCTGTCATTATTTACTCACTCACACTCACAGGTCCCAAACCTGTATTAATTTCTTTCTTGTGCTGAACACAGAAGAAGATATTTTGAAGAACGTGGGTAACCAAACAGCTGCTGGTCCACATTGACTTTGATAGCAGGAAAAATACTATAGAAGTCACTGTTTGGTTTTCCACATTCTTCAAAATAACATTTATGTTCAGCAGAAGAAAGAAACTCATTCAGGTTTAAAACAACTTTGGAGTGAGTAAATGATGGTATAACAATAAAACACTATGACAGAATTGACAGAGAGATGACAGAGTTCTTATTTTTGGGTGAACTATTTCTTTAATGTTAATAAAACAACAAAGCGCAGGGAAAAATCACTCACTATTCTTGACTGAAACACTTTAATACAGTTGCTTTAATAGGAATCAGTCTATATAGTGTTTTATTTTTATATTTGTTCATTCAATTTGTTGAATGCTAAATACACCTACTGTACCTAAAAACAAAGCACTGTTTGTTTGTATGTTATGTGTATTTTTAATGTGTATCTTTTGTTCTTATTTTTTAATAACAAAGATATAATAATGTGAAAATGTTTTATCTTCGCCCACTTTGGCCTAAACATCTGCCATTCTTTTTTATTTTATATTTTGTTAGCTTGAAAGGCTTTGTCTTTATAATAGGGAAATTATTTTGGCTGTAATGCTCAGACAACTTAATAGCAAAATAGTAAAACCAACATAACAAAGAATCGTGATAAAATCGTGATATGATATTTTTCCATATCGCCCACCCCTTGTACATCGGGTGTTATGGGCAGTGTTCCCGGTTCCGTCTGACCTAATTAATGCAGCCTAAAAATACTCTAACGGATTTGAATATTAGAAGCGTATTAGTGTGATTACAGTGTGGTGGTGTGTTTGTGTGAGTGCGGGTGTGCGTGTGTGTGTGTGAGAGTGTGTTTGAGAGTGTGTGAGAGTGTGTGTGTGTGGTGTGAGGGTGATTGTTTGTGTGTGTGAGAGAGAGTGTTTTAGAGTGTGTGTGTGTGTGTTTGTGTTGTGTGTGTGTGTGTGTGGTGTGTCTGTTTGTGTGTGGTGTGTGTGTGTGTGTGAGAGAGTGTGTGTGTGTGTGTGTTGAGTGTGTAGGAGTGTGTGTGTGTGTGAGAGTGTGTGAGTGAGTGCGTGTGTGTGTGTGTGTGTGTGAGAGGTGTGTGTGTGTGAGAGTGTGTGTGTGTGTGAGAGTGTGTGAGTGTGAGTGTGTGGTGTGGTGTGTGAGTGTGTGTGTGAGTGTGAATGTGAGTGTATGTGATGTGTGTGTGTGTGTGTGAGTTGTGTGTGTGTGTGTGTGAGAGAGAAAGAGTGTGTGTGTGTGTGAGTGTGAGTGTGGGTGTGTGGGTGTGTGTGATTGGGAGTGTGGGTGAGGGTGCGTGTGTGTGTGTGTGTGAGTGTTTGAGTGTGTGAGTGTGAGTGTGTGTGTGAGTGTGTGAGTGTGATTGTGAGTGTGTGAGTGTGTGTGAGTGAGAGAGTGTGTGTGGGTGTGAGTGTGAGTGTGAGTGTGTGTGTGAGTGTGTGTGTGTGTGTGTGTGTGTTTTTGTGTGTGTGTGTGTGTGTGTGTGTGAGTGTGAGTGTGTGTGTGTGAGTGTGAGTGTGTGTGTGAGTGTGTGTGTGTGTGTGTGAGTGTGTGAGTGTGCGTGTGAGTGTGTGTGTGTGTTACTGCAGATGTTGGTCATCTAGCTGCTGCTGCAGATGTCAAGTTCTTCAGTGTCATTAATAATGGCCTGATTCCGGTAATTAATCACAACAGCAACGGTCTGAGATGTGCAGATCCTCTCAGTGTTATGATTGTGATCATGTTTGGGCAGCCATAGATGTGTCATGACACAGCAGTAAGGAGCTGTTTCTACCTGATCTGACCCTACAGTGACCTGATGAGCTCAGCTTAGATTATGGCACAAGTCATAAGCACAGTTATTGTGGTCAGTATTGAGAGCATGATTATTTACCAGCATTATTCACTGACTTTGGAGGCATGATGCATTTATTGAACTTTTTTTAATCGTGGATTTCCTTGAATTTTCAATGCAATTAAACAGGAAAAAAAACTATACAAATAAATGTAAAAATTATATATAATACACACACCCACACATTAAAAAAATAAGATAAAACAATATTTTAATCTCAATGATCTTGTTTTCATAAGCCAAAATCATAATAAAAAAAATAAAGTTGATTTAATCGCCCAGCCCCAGCTCAGGTTCAGTCATTTAGATGCTACTACATATTTCAGATTATTTGAAATAACATGTTGGTTTTTAAGTTTGTTAACGTTCCTGTTTGATTGTGTAAGTCAGCGCTGAACGTTCAGCACGCATGTTTTACTTCCTAATCACAGAATGCAGAGCCTGAGCTTCTGTCTGACTTTAGAGGCAAGCGTTTTCCACTCAGATGGTGAAACTAGTCACTCATACACTAGATCTGCTTCTCAGTCAAAAATGAGCGCCGTTTTAAAAATTGTTTGTAAAGCTCTCGTTATGCCATATTATCACCAAATCTTGGATTGTCAACTTAATTTCTTTCAGTTAGCTCAGTTTTTGAGAAGAAGCATTTGAAGACAAAACAATAGTTTAATTTTGAAAGGGAGTAGCGTAAAAGGCTGCGCACTGTGTGTTTGTGGGTTTATAGAGTAACGGCTGATATCGTGATGTCTCATGTGCATCAGAGCAGGAGTAAAGAGCTCGGTGTCATTAGTATAGAGACAATTAAAGAATCGTTAGTGTTCAGTGCTGCTCAATGAGCACAGCAGGTCACAATCGTTCCAGACCGTTGTGTGCTGGAAATAGCAGTCGCACCCGCTGTGATGTGCTTTAGCAAACATCGATGGAGTCCGACTGTTAGAAGATGTGAGGATCGCCTTCATCCAGAGTAGAGATAACAGATTACAGATTACATTACAGATACATATGAAGCAGCTAACGATGCGATGCGATACTATTACGATGCGGTGCGATCCGATTTGGATTCGATTCGATTCGATACAATGCAATACGATGCATTGGGGGAAAAAACGATGGTATGCAACTCAGATAGTTTGCTTTTATTTCTTTGGTTCAGACAGACAGCCGTCTCAGGACATGCCTCGGTCTTCGTAGTGTTGTTGTGATGCGTCAGCAGTGGTGATAAGAGAGAAATCAAATATTGTTCACTTTCTAAATAATAAAAGTATAGCGCATCTACTAATAATTATATGAATTGTTTTTTACCGCGCGATGCAAATATGTTAGAAACGATACATTATGATATAAATGCCAACTTGTATCCGGTGCTTTTATGCCGATGTGAATCGTGCCGAGTGAATCGTGAATCTTTCCATCCCTCCTTCAGAGATCAAGAGAGTCAATCCTGCTTTATTTGGGTGCTACTGTACGTCATGTTTCCAGCTTCACATTAAAGGAATAGTTTGGACAAAAATTTAAATATGCTCAGTTCATCCGAGATCAGGATGAGTTTGTTACTTCATCAGGTTTGTAGAAATGTAGCATTGCGTCACTTGCTCAGCAAAGGATGCTCTGCCGTGAATGGGTGCCGTCAGAATAAGAGCTGATAAAAACATCACAATAATCCACAGCACTCCAGTCCATCAGTTAACATCTGGAGAAGACCAAAGCTGAAACTAATCCAGCATTAAGACGTTTTTAACTCAAATAGCATATTGTCCATAATCCATAATAACTCTTCCTCCAGTGAGTCAGTGTTCTGGTGTGAATCAGGAGAGAAATCTGCACAGATCAAGCAGCGTTTAAACAGCTCTAAACACATATGTGGCTGGATTTTGATGTGAGAGACAACAGCAGATGCACTTTCACTGGAGGAAGAGTTATTATGGATTATGGACTCATATTTGAGTTAAAAACGTCTTGATGCTGGATTTGTTTCAGCTTTTCTCTTCTCAGGATGTTAACTGATGGACTGGCGTGCTGTGGATTACTTGTGGATTATTGTGTTTTATCAGCTGTTTGGACTCTCATTCTGACGGCACCCATTCACTGCAGAGCATCCACTGCTGAGACACTGATGCAGTGCTACATTTCTACAAACCTGATGAAGAAACAAACTCATCCTGATCTCTGATGACCTGAGGATGAGCACATTTTAGCCAGTTCTTATAGTTTAGTGATCTAATCATTTAAAGATTACTTTTGATCTGAGCCCATTTTGGAGAAGTCGTAGTTTTAAAGCTATATCTTCACTGGATTGGATTTGACTGTATGATTATCCAGTGTGTTTGAGCTGATCATCATCGGTCGAACAGTCTGTATTGAGGTCAGTGTCTTGATGCGTGTTTATATGGTCTCAGAAGCATCAGCTGATCTGCTCACAGCTCCGTCACATCTGATTGGTCAGCAGCAGCTCCTTCATCCAATCAGGACGCAGCAGGAGGAGATTCAGTGAGCTGCTCTCCATCACTTCCTCTGGACTTCAGGAAGTTCCTCTCATCATGACACATCCAGTCTGTGGAGCTTTTGATTCTTCGAGATGCTCTTGGTTTTGTCGCAGTATCTAGATTAGTTGTGTTTGATTCACAGATCAGGGAAGTGTAGGATTGTGATCCGGACTTGGAGAAGTCGTGTGTATTTCTGTGTATTACTCCCAGATTTTATTAGCTTTTTTATTATTTTATTCCATTTTTGTTTTAGTTTTTGCTTTAATCTGTATCTAGTAACTACAAATGACGAGTCACGTTCCACGGCTCCTGTGCTCTTGAGATGCTCTTGTTTCTTGCGTCACAGTGTTTTACAGCAGAAACAACATCATTTATACAGTATATCTGTCTTTATACATTATTAATCACATCAGCTGATGTGTTCCACCTTCCCATTTTGTCATGACATGTGATATTAATGTAAGAGCATCACGGGAGGTTTCTGAAGTGAAATGTCTGATCTGCCAGTGTTTGCAGTGGGACTCGCTTTCTGTGTCTCTGCGTCTCGTTTTTTAGATGTTCTGTTGTGTTTTATGGTGAGGAACTCAAGAAAGGCTGCAAGGGATTGAACAGCAATGAGCAATGTTTTATTAATTAACATTAACAGATGCATTGCTCAGTTGGTTGATGCATTAGCTGCTGTTAATGTGAAGTATCCTGTATGTAATGCTCCTGCGAGTGTGAGCGAATGAATCCGTTCATAGAAGCGCAGCTGACGGGACGGAGTTTTGAGTCCAGTGCTTGAGTTATAACGGGACGAGCAGCTCAGTAATCACGTCTGTAATCAAAGAGTGATTTATGATCAGCTGCTAGAGATGATGTAATAAACTGCACAAACATTACTCGGAATCCTAAACACACACGCAACATGATCACGCATGAAGAGAAGTGCAGACGCAGATGTTTGTGCCGCAGGGTTCATGAGTTGTTGTGAATGACGTCAGACAGAATTCGGTGCACGTGCACAATGATTTCTGAGTGTTTGAACATCTGCAGGAGTTTAATAGTAGTTATGATGCTCTTGAACAGGACAGCAGATTAAATAGTTTTTCACATTTACGTTTGTGCCGTGTGTTTTTGGACGGGTACATCATTTTGAGAGGAGCTGTGATCTCAGACAATAAAGCTCAGCAGCTGTTGCTGCTCAAGTGTTTTTAAGGGTGCTGTATGTAATTTCTTTGACTGCTAAAGCATTAAATTCTGTAATATGTTTGCAGATAGAACAAGAAGGAAAGTTCACACACTTCATTCTATGAAAAGCAATGCTACAGCCAGTTATTCTGCTTTTATATGTGTGTTCCGTGTCAGAGTGTCTGTTTGTTTTGGTCAAGCGGTAACCTCTCGCTCTCTCTCCTGTAGCCAACACGGAAGTGACTAAAGCTGTAATTCATCGACTGGCCGCTAGAGGCTGGCTCCAAAAGAGAGTCAGTCCCATAGACCCCCCATGTTAAAATACCCAACTTTACAGCGAAAAAAACAGGAACATGACTGGTTTTTTGGTCTATATAGCTATTTTTGCCCTTCATGACAACTGTGAGGCCGGTGAATTTTTTTTTAACTCCGTTTAAATTATATTAAGCCTTAAAACTCTGCATAATTAAGGGCGTGGCCACTTGAGTGACAGGTGGATTGCCCTGTGTCACCACCGTTATTTACCCAATAGTATTTCAACACCCCGGGTTGCCAGTTAGCGGAAAATGCAGTGAATAGCAGCTATGGCTACCTGACCTAAAAAGCCTCACCATCCATTTAAAAGCTGTATAAAAGGTGGATAAATCATCTCAATGACTTCTAGTGTAAGTCACGTAAGTCCTGTTGCTTTTCCTCGATCTGGCAACCCAGGTGAGAGTGAGTCTGAGGAGAGCAAGGAAAGATCCTCTTCGATATTTTGAATTCGGACTGCATTACCCATTTCAACCACTAGCTGTCAACATTACATGCTGCAACTTTAATCATTTGTTAATTAAAACAGGTAGTGGATGCCAGAAATGAATAATAACTCGTTAATCAACACGATGTATTTTGGTAACACTTTATTTTGATAGTTCACTTTAGACATTCTGCTAACAGTAAGTAACTTTGCAACTACATGTCAACTAGCAGTCATTAGAGTATTAGTAGAGTGTCTGCTTAATATCTAATCACACTTTATTTTGATCCGACACATACAAGCACCCGACTGTCAACTTATTCTCCAAGACCTAAAACCTAACCTAACAGTCTATCTTAGAGTTAGTCACTTTATTGCAAGTTTACTTGTTATTTATTAGTTATGGTCCAAAGGCCATCCAAATAACGTGTACCATTTTTTTTAAGGGGTCCTATTATGCTTTTTCCCTTTTTGAATTTTAGATAGTGTGTATGTTTGGGCATAAAAAACTTTCTAGAAAGTTACAAATCTCAAAGTCCGCTCCAAAGGGAGATATTTCGTTTTTTTAAAAAATCCCTTTTCAAGACTACGACGAACGGCTCGTTTGTGACAAAGCGTTTTTTTTGCACGGGTTTTGTGTTGTCACAAGAGCGTCTCTTAGAATATCATTAAATAATTCCTCCTTGCCGGAATTGGAATGGTTGGTGAGAGGGGGGGTGTCGCTGTTCGTGGTGCATACCGACAAGATGACGCCGAAGAAGAAGGTGCTAGGCCGGGTACCTCAAGTTTTCGCAATTTCGTATACTGCCCTGATAAGTTATGTATGTAAATATGGACTTTCCATTATGAAAACGTTTTTTAAATAATAAATTGCTAACAGTACCAATACTGGACAATGATGTAATCCTGCAGAATAGTCACCTTCAAATTACATACTACAGTGTTTTCCGCAGTCGATTGAGTGGGGTTGTTTTATATCACGTAGTATTCTGAAGGAACCGACTGTCTTCAGAGACCGTGTCATTTTCATGTAAGTCTGAGAAAGCAGTATTTTGTGATCGAGCGCTGCGTGTGTACAGCCGTTACTGGGAAACCTCGATCTCTATCACTCCAACAGCGCCTCCTGCTGGCAGAGAGTGAGTTTGCATATATGTGCCGCCTGGGAAACACTGGACTATTGTATAAATAAATTCAACTGTATAACAGTTTCACTGCAATTCGTGTTATAATGTTAGAATTAAATAACAAAAAATAATACATATGCACTTATCTGTACATAATAAATGCAGTTATTTTTAAGCGGTTGTTGACATCCTATCTAAAACATGATTTAGCCAAAAAAAAACAACAACAATAATGTTACCACTCTAATATGTCTTGCATATCCATGCGTACAAAGGTTCTACGCGATCCTCTTTTTCAGTATTCTCTGGGTCTGAATCCGGCTCAAAATTGATACGTCCATCCTTAACTAAACTTTCTGCTTTGGCGACGAGGCGGGGCCATTACTGAAACTGGCCGGTCCAATCCACCACCTGGGAGCAGCTGAACCAATCACAACACATTTGATGTTTGTTCGGAAGTGCGATAGCCTTCATCAAAGCCTGAACTAACGAGCCGTTTGTGCCAGGCTGGGGAAGATTATTTAAGTAATGTAAATTAGTGTAGAAAAATAAGGCTTTTGTTTCCGAACACAGCAAGCAGGAGAGCAGTCTAGTACACACCCAAAACAAATGCAAGACTTTGATAAAAGAGCCTAATAGACCCCTTACATAACAACACTCAAAAAAAAACTCTTTCACCTGAAACTGGTGTGTGTGGAGTGTGAGTGTGTGTGGAGTGTGTGTGGTTGTGTGTTGGGAGAGAGTGAGTGATTTATGTGTGTGTGTAGTGTGTGCGAGTGAGTTGTGCGTGTGTGTGGTGTGTTTGTGTGTGTTGTGATGTTTGTTGTGTGTTGTGTTGTTTGTGGAGTGGTGCGGTGTGTGGTGTGTTTTGGTTTTGTTTAGTGGGTGTTGTTTTGTGTGAGGGAGTGAGTGCGTGAGGAGTGATGATTGGGTATGGCGAATGAGTGTGTGTGTGGGCTTTGTGTGTGCGTGTGCGAGTGAGTGCGTGTGCGTGTGATTGTGTGTGTGTGTGTGAGATTGTGTGAGTGTGTGAGAGTGTGAGAGAGAGATTGTGTGTGTGTGAGAGAGTGTGTGAGTGAGTGTGTGTGAGTGTGTTTGTGTGTGTGTGAGTGTGTGGGTGTGAGAGAGAGTGAGTGTGTGTGTGAGTGTGTGCGTGTGAGAGAGTGAGTGTGAGTGATTGTGTGTGGGTGAGTGTTGTGCGAGGAGTGTGTGTGTTGTGTGTGTGGTGTGTGTGTGTTGTGTGTGTGGTGTGTGTGGTGTGTGGTGTGTGTGTGTTGTGTGTTGTGTGTATGTGTGTGTGTGAGTGTGATTGTGTTGTGTGGTTGCGTGTGGGTGTGCGTGTGTTGAGTGTGTTTTGTGTGGTGTGGTGTGTGTGTGTGTGTGATGTTTGTGTGTGTGTGTGTGCGTTTTTGTGTGTGTGTGTTGCGTGTGGTGTGGTTTGTGTGTGTTTGTGTGGTGTGTGGTGGGTGTGTGCGTGGTCGAGTGATTGCGGTTGATTGTGTGTGTTTGGTGTTGTGTGGTGCGTGTAGTGGTTGTGTGTGTTGTGTGGTGCGTTCCTTGAGTAGGGGAAAGTGCGTGTGCGTGTGATTGTGGTTTGTGTGGTGTGTGTGGGCTGTGTTTGCGTGTGTGGGTGTTTGTGTGTGAGAGAGAGTGAAGTGAGGGATTGTGGGTGTGGAGGTGATTGTGTGCGGAGTGTGTGGGGGGGTGTGTGTGGTGTGCGTGTGTGATGAGTGTGTGTGTGTGTGTTTGAGTGTGTTTGTGTGTGTTTGTGTGTGTGTGTGTGTGTGTGTGTGAGTGTGTGCGGGTGTGTGTGAGTGTTGTGTGTGGTGTGTGTGTGCGTGTGTGTTTGGTGTGGTGTGTGTGCGTGCGAGTGAGTGCGTGTGTGGCGTGTGCGTGCTGTGATGGTTGCGTGTGGGGTTGGGCGTGTGTGCGTGTGTTGTTTGCGTGTGTTGTGTGTGTGTGTGTGTGTGTGTTGTGTGGTGTGACTGGTTTATTTATTCCTAGGTGGGGACTTAGACTTGAATACACAGACCTCTGGCCCAGGGGTACAAATCTTATAAATCAACAGACTTTGTTTTTTAGAAAGTAAAAGATGCAGGAAAGTTTCCTTGAGGGGTCGGTTGTAGAGTGTTCTGGGCAATAAAAATAAGTTTGTACAAGTATAAAAAACCGATTGATGCCTATGCATGTCCCACAAGGATAGCTGACCGGACATGTAGTGTTGTGTTGTGATGTGGGGCCGGTATAGTTAGGCCAAACCCAGTTATGAACGAGTGTTGAACGTGCTGCACTCAGTGGCGTAGTTACCCACAAAGGCAGATGGGTTTATAGCTGCATGTAAACGCTGGGTCAAATAAAAAAAAGGGAGAAGGAAAATAACAAAAGAAAAAAGAGAAATAGTGAGAGAGGAAAGAGAGGAAAAGGAAGTTTAAAAGAGAGGAAAATAAAGAATAGGGGAGGAGAAGAGAGCGAAAAGAGGAGAAGAGAGTAAGAGTAGAAAGAGGGGGAAGGGGAGGGGAGAAAAGAAGAGGAGAAAGGAATAAAAACGGGAGGGAACGAGGGGAGAGTAGAGGAAAGAAGGAGGAAGAGGAAAAGAGTAGGAAGGGAGAAGGAAGGGGAGGATAGAATAAAAGAAAAAAGAGAGGGGAGAGAGAAAAAAAAAGAAGAAAAAGGAGGTGGAGAGAAAGAAAAAAGAAACAGGAAAGATAAAGTAGGAGTAGGAAGGAAAAGGAAAAAAAGAAAAGAAGAAAAGGGCAAAGGAAAGGGGGAGACAGAGGAGGAAAAGGATGAAAGAGGAAAAAAAGAGAGAAGAAGAAAGTAGAAGGGGGAGAGGAAGTGAAGCGAGGAAGTAGAGAAAAAGAGGGAAGAAAAAGGAATGGAAAGAAAGGAAGAAGGGAATAAAAAAGGAAGAGAGAGAAAGGAAGAAGAAGAGAGGGAAGGTTCAAGGGAGAGAGGATAAGAAAGAAAAGGAAAAGGGCGGAAAGGACGAAGAGAGGGAGAAAAAGGAAACGAATAAGTGAGAAGAAAGAAAGTAAAAATATATGGTAAAAACCATGAAACTAAAACAGAGAAACAGAAAAAGAAGGAGGGAAGTAAGGAGAGGTACAAGCAGTTGAGGAGAGGGGAGAAAGTATGAGAGTAGAGGGCAAAATGGATGTAGAAGATAAAGAGGACACAAGGACAGCTTACAGAAGAGAGAGGAATGAAACAAGAGACGGACAAAGAAAAAAAGTCGGTCTAAATAAAAGAAGCAAGATCCGCGTGAGGAAAGGCCAAATGAATTGCGCCAAAAACCACAACAAAGGTCAAGACAAAATCAGTAGATTAGTGTAACCGGCGTAGATAACGAGGGATCAGGTAACAACACAACTAGTAAGGACTCCGACTCGCTAGGATCCACTATACCGAGTCTTTATTTCCAGGAGAGACGTGCACAAGAATCGATGAGGGGAGCTCGGGAGGAGGCTAGGTGAACGAGTCAGGAGTTAACGGAGCAACCGAGGCGAAAAGGAGATAGGAATGAAAGGAAACCGTACTCAAGGGAGAGTCTGCTCGTGTAGAGGGGGCGCCCGCAAGAGCGGAGATACAGAGACAATACATGAAGAGTGATCTATCTTATGACGGTGACGTCAAGGAGCATACAATAAACAAATACAATATAAACCCAACGAAATTCTTGCTCCTGTCTCCGCATGTCTCCATCCATCCTCCCCGTGCCATCCCTACTCCCACTTCCAAACGGTGCCTGTGGTTACACTCTTCCTTGAGAGTGCTGCTAGGCCCTCTGGGCTGCCGAACTTCTTCTGATATTCCTATGCAGCCTGCCTCGCTACCTCTCACCCTCAGTCACCGTTCAATCTGACACTGCCGGAGTAAAAGGGTGCACATGCCAATTCCTAATCTAAACCTCAGCTACCACACAGTGCCAACGACGCCTTACCCAATCCAAACACCGACCTCCCCCGCGCGCGTTATCTCTCATCTGCCTTCTATCTCCACGCCCCGCCGCTGTGGGCGGTCTATCTCTCATCGTCGCCGCTCCCTGCCTGCTTGCCCCCCAGACACTCCGCTCATCCGCCTTTCGACTCTCGCATCCTCCAGCCGTCCGTCATCCGCAGGGAACTTCAATCGCCCCTTCGGATTTCCGCCGCAGCACTCGCCGTGGCGTGCGTCGCGCCCGCCCATCCCCGGGCGCCCCCCCTACCACCCGCGCCACCCGCCTGCTCCTGCACACACGCCGCCGTGGCCTCTTAAGCGCGACACCCTCCCATCATCCATCCCCATCCAGATATCCCTCACTTCCGCTATCCGCTCAGCGCTGCCGCACACGCGTATGCTTCCGATCAAACTCGCCCTGTCGGGTAAAGCCACGGAATTCGAACTCGTTCCCTACCTTCCTGTGAGGCTTCGCGTCCGCGCTCCCCCCATAGCCTGATCCGCAGGCAATCCGTCGCGCTCCGGGCGTGCTTCCCCCCTTCCGTCGGACCTAGCCACGACCTCGTGGGGTTTGGCGCCTGTGCTACTGGCACGGCTCCGTCCGTTCTCCCCGGGGTCGCGTCTGCCCTGGGCGTACCACCGCGTAGCGCAAGCGCCAAGTCGGATGCTCGCCGGCCCCCGGCTGCGGGCCCCTTCCCTATGGCCTCCCGTGTTCCCGGCCGGGCTCCCTCCCCTCGGCGGCGACGGGGCTGCTCAGGCCCACAGCCCAAACGCAACGCCCTCCTCTCCCTCTCCCCGCCCCCACGCTCCGCGGCAGCGCCCGCCACGAAATCGTCGTACGCGCTCTCTCGGCTTTCACGCTCGGAGCTCTCGGCGCCAACCCGGTCCTCGGCGTACCAAGGCGACGCTCGGCCCCAAATCCAGGGCCGTCTCCCCCTTCTCCGGGGCCTGGTCAACCCCCCTTCGTACCGACTACTCTCCATAATGTGTCTTTGCGTCGGCTCGGCCCCTCAATCCAATCACCCGCCCCCCGTCCCTCTCCTCTCCCCCCCCTATCGCTCGTCGATAATCATGCCTATCAACGCCGTCCCGCGGCGCTCGCCCCCTCTCAGCCACCACAGCCATCTCTCCCCCGCTCTCCACCCCCGCCTGCGCAATTGCGCTCTATCCCTACGCGGACGGGCCCGCCTCCGTCACTCCGCGCGTACGGCCGCCCTTCGCCTCGGCCCTCCCTCACGCCCGCGGTCTCTCTTCCCCCCCATAACTCTGCCCCCTCCAATCTTGCTCGTGCGGACGCATCCACCTTTTGTCCCTCGCCCTAATCAATAAGCCACACCGCCCTTCACCCTCACCCGTCGCGCACCGCATACGGCCTCTTACCCCGCAGAGCGCGCCCCGTCACCGCGCCGGCGCCGCCGTCCGTTGCTGCTCTTCCTATAGCTGGCCGCTCTCTCCCCAGGCCTCTCCCCCACTTCCCCCTGCAATCCCACCATTCGTTATCCCGATGTTCGGCTCCCTTCCCTGCCTTCCCAACCTCGGTGCCGCCCGCCCCCGTTAGCCACCAGGCCGCTCTCCCCCTCCCGGTACTAGGTCCCTCGGCCGTTAGACACCCGACATCGCACGTGCCTCAACTCTGAACCGGGCCTTCAATATCGCGGCTCCGCCTCTCCCCCGTCCTCGCTCTGGCGGCGGCCGTCCGCCCGCCGCTCTGCCGTTTCCCCGTCCTGGCTACCGCCGCGCGCTCTCTTCCACCTGGCCTGCTGGCCCAATCCCACCGTACCTCTCCTCTCCGGCACCCTAAACTCCCCGCCCCGGCCCCGGTCGTCCCCTCTCCTCTCCCCTTGGCCCTCCCCTCCCTGGGCTATCTTTACCTCCCCGGCGGCTAGCAACTTCGTTCCCACTGTGATTTCTTCTTCCCGCCCCGCCTTGCCCGCCCTCGCGCCCCGTCGCTCTCTCTTCAACCTACATCATTCTGCCAGCCAGCATACTGTCGCGCTATACCCGCGCCTCACCAATCAACCCCGCGCTTCGTCGCGCACTGTCGCGTCTCACCCCGCTCTTCAGTTTCGCCTTCCTTCCTCGTCAGCTTTGCCTCTCTGCTTGCCTGGTCATAAAACAACGTTGCCCGCTGTCCTTCCCCCCGCTACACAACACCGTACTTCATCTCCCTCTGGCCATCTTTATCCGCCCTCCCGCTCTCTCCTCCCATCCCCTCGTCTACTCAAACTATGCCGTCGCCCGCATCGTTCGCTGGTGTTTTCTGCATTGCACCCTGCCACCTCATAAGCTCTCGCCTCCCCTTTCCAGCCCTCCCACACATAGCTTGCCCAACGGCGTACCTCTAACATTTCATTATCAGGCCATCGCCCTCGACCCTCCGCGCTTCTGGCGCCTCATGGACCCGCGGCCCTTGGCGGCGCTCGCCCTACAAATCTACTCTCTCAGCTCTTTCTCTGTATGTCCTCAGGTCCCGCCCCTCGCATCATCCTCCCCGCAGTTCCCCCGACTCGGGCTTGCTTCGTGCCCCTATCAGTTGTCGTCGTGTCATCCGCTCTCGATCGGTGAACCCAAACCTTTCTTCTCACTCCCTCCCGTGCTCCTGGTCGGGTACCCCCTCCCTGGGCGTCCTCCATTCGCTTTCCTCCAGTCGCCCGCCCGCTCGCGTGTCGTGTCTCTATGTCTAAACGGTCGACCGGAACCACCCCGCCAGGCCCCAAACCTGCTCATCCTATCGGAACCACGCATACATCCCCCGGCGACTGGCCGCCGGATACGTACGCTCTCATAGATAAAGTCAACACTCCTCGTCCCTCAATATCCCGTGCGCGCGTCCTGCGGCCGCGGCTTCGCCCCCGTCCCTTGTACTCTCAACCCCCACACCCCCCGTCGCATACCGGCCCCCGCCCCCCCCAACGCCGGCCCTCCCGCTCCGCCTCCGAACCTGCACCACCTGCATGTCCGTTCTCCCGTGCGTCGACCCGGCGCCGCCAATCGCCCAACAGCCCCCTTAACGCTGTCGCTGTTTGCTCTTCGCCCGCCTGCGGGGGTATCCGGCGCTAAACATGGAATACCGATTCGCCCCCCAAAACTTCCGGTGACTGGCGGACTGCCGTCCAGTCCCGTTGCTTTGCCCGACAAGTAAAACAACCGATCCAAGTCTCATCCGTCGTGTGCCCCCCCGCTGCCCCGTTGGGTCTCGTCGGAACCTCTCCTAGCTGGCACTCCCGCCCCGTCCCCGCCTGCCCCAACGGCCCGGGCGGCGCGTCTGCCCCGTGGCCATCTCTCCTGCCCCGCCGCCACGCCCGCCTCGCCCTCCCCCCCCGTCTCGGCTCACCCAAGCCAAACCGGGCAACATTCTACATTGGGGCCCTCCGACCGCCCGCCCGCCGTGCGCGGGCAGTATCCGGCGGCCTGTCTGCTCCACCCCGCCGCCCATCTCGGCTACCTCCTCTGCCACCCCTCCGTTGTCGTGGGCACCCCCTATAAAATAACAACCCTCGCGCGTCTACTCCTTGATGCTCCCCACTTCCCTCCCTTTCTCCGGCGGCGACTCCTCCCTCCCTCCTCATCTCCTTCCCCCCGTTCCCCCCCCCTCCTTCTGCGCTATTTCCTTCTTCCTCCCCTCTCCTGTGTTCCCCTCTCACTCCTCGTCTTTCCCTGCCATCCCCTCTTTCCCCTCCTCTCCTCGCGCTTTCCCTTCCTTCTCCTCTCTGCCCCTCCCCCCCGCTCCCTCTACCCGCGCCCTCTCCTCTCTCTCCCCCTCTCTTCAATCAACCTCAGACCCTCATACTCTCTCCTCCCCCTCTTTGCTCGCCCCCCCCCTCTATCCTCTTCCCTCCCCTCCCCCCTCGTCCTCCTTATTCGTACTGCCCTCCCACTCCCACAAAAATCGTCCGCTCGTCTCCCCTGCTCGCTTCAATCACTTCCCGTCGCGCCTTCTCGTTTTCCTCTCACCCCCACGACTCCCGAATCAACCCACACATTCAATCATCTCCTCCAATGAAGGAGCATATCCCGCTCCCCATCTCATACCAGCCACAGGTACCCGCCGCTCCCTGACCGTCGTTCTCCTTCTCTCCTCCTCAGTGGTCCTCCCCGCTGCTCACCTGGTCTCCTGCACTCGTAAATCTCTCAAACCCTTTCGTGCTCGCCCCCGCAGGGCCCTCTTTTCTCTATCTTTTAGTCCCTGCGGCGTCTTGTTCATCCTCAATACTCATACCTCGCATCAAATCGGGCTCCTCTATCCCGCCCTCTGCCCCTTTGTCGCTCGCCCCGCGCTTCGTCCAGCCGCGTCCCTTCCCTCCCTCGCGTAAAGCCTCCCTCCATCTAGGCACGGGCGGCGGATTCCGCACCTCGGGAATGGGTGCGCGGTCGCGAGCGCGGCCCCTCCGTGAGGGACGGGGGCCCGATCGCGCATCCTGGGTCCCTCGCTCCCAGCAGTCCCGCCCGCCTAGAATGTCTCGCTCCTCGCGGTTTTTTCTCGTGTCTCTGGTCTTCTTTTTCCTCTTTCTCCCATGTCCTCGTGCTCGTCCACCTTCCTCTCTCTCTCTCGCCATTGTCTCTCTCGCACTTCTCGCCCTCGCCTCCCGGCCCCTCTTCTGCTCCGCGTTCGTGCTCGCTCCGGTCTCCTCCCCATTCGTCCTTCTTCCTGCCTTCCTCTTTTTCTCGTCGCCCGGCCTCCTTTCTTCTCGGGCTCGTCGATTCCCGCCGGTCTCTCGTCCGCCGGTCCCGCCGCGCGCCGGCGTAGCGCGCCTTGTCTGCTCCGCGGCGCGCGCTTGTTCTCTGGCCGCGGCCGTCTCTGTCCTCGCTCACGTCTCGCCTGGTCTCCCCGCGCTAGTTCGCTCCCCGCCGTCGGCCCGTCCCGGTCCGCTCTTCTTGGTGCCCGCTGCTCTCCGTGCTTCACCGCTCTCCGCCCCCGGCGCCCCGCCCGGCCGCCGCGGCGCCATCCCGGCGCGTTGCCGGTCGCGCCTCTCGTCTTCGGCCGTACTCGCTCCGCGGCTGCCCGCCCCCGGTCGCTCGCCGCCACCGCTCGTCCTCTCTCTCTCTTGTCCCGTCCTTCCTCTCCCCGTCTTCCCACAGCGAGGGGCCGCCTCTCCTCTCTTCGCGGTGCGTTGTTTTCGTCCACCCTACGCCTCCAGCTCCTCTCGGCGGCGCCGCTCCGCGGCCCCTCCAGGCGCGTTGTCGGGTCCCGCCGTCCCAACCTCTCATCCCCCCGTCTCCTCCCGAGGCGTCGTCGGCGCATCGCCGGCGTGCCTCCCTTCGTCCTCCCCGCCCCTCTTTCGCCCCTTGTCTCTCTTCCTTTCCCCACGTCTCCCTCTCTGTGGTCACTTCTCCATCTCTCCACGCGTCCCCTAAGGCCCTCCTTCCCCTTCTCATTCTCTTTCTTCGCGTCTGCGTCCCTCTCCTTCGCTCCCTCCACGTCTGCGTCTCTCCCCGCTCTTCTCTCTGCCTCCTTTCCTCCCTCTACCTCTTTCTCCCCACTCTGTCTGGGTCATCTTCGCCGCACGCATCTCTCCCAACACTCCTCCCTCTCCTTTCTCCCGGTTCCTCTCCACTCTCCCCGCGCTGCTTCCAAATCCGCGTTGGGCCTGCGCCTTGGGTTAAACCTCTATCTCTCTCCCCCTGTACTCCGGTTCTGCACGCCCGTCACAAACCCTTCTCGCCTTTTCCTCTGGTTCCCCCCCCCTATCGTCTCCGGCCCGTCTCAGTGCTCCCCCCTTCTCACCCGGTTATTCGCCCTCCCAAGTCGTTTCCTTCCTCTCGCTCTGTCTCGCCTGCCCCCCTCCCTCCCCTCTCTTCTCGCCTGCAAATCCCAAAATTACCGCTCTCGATTTCCTTTCGTGTCATTTTTATGCCATGCGCCTTGTCTCTCCTTTTTCTCTGCCCATTTGCCACAATCCTGGCATTTGTCCCCTCCCCTCACACACTCCACCCCCCACCCCCCCACCCCCCCCCCTTCCTCCTGGCTTGGCCGGTGCGCCGGCTTCCTCTCCCTCGCCCGCTTCTCTCGGCCGCTGTCCCCCTTTCCCCAACACCTCGTCCTTCCTACCACTTCTTCCATCTAAAGACTTCCCCTACGCTCAACAGTCCCACTTTCCTCTTCGTCCGATCTTTCCTTCACCGTCGCCCTACCCCCACCTGAACTCCTTGGAACACAGACCTTGTTTTTCTCAATCACCATCTTCCGTGCCCAAACTGCAGACCTGCTTCTCATTCAACGCTTTGAACCCTTCGCCGGCTACTACCTCGCTCTTGCAACCGCCCTTCTCCTCCCCGACCCCCTCGCTTCCTCTTCCGGGGTTACTCACACTAGTCCGCTCCGTACCTGCACGCTCCTCTCCCACTTCTCCCCTGACAAAACCAGAACGCCTCCCTCCTAAGCCAACCCCCCACCCATACTCTCTCCCCCCCCCTTCGCCAAACTTCTACTTCTTCGCGCGGCTCTCCTAGTCTGAACGCTCCCGATTCAATAAAACCGGTCTCCATCCCCCCCACCAAAGCAGTCTTTCCGCCTCTCTTCTGCTCTACCATTCTTTCTCACGCCAGTATTCTCCAACCGGCTCTGCCTTACCGCCAGACTGTCTTTTCTCTCACCCTACCACCCGCCCCCCCGCCCGGCTGGTCGTGCTGCAAACTCCGTGCGCACGGTCTCACTCGCGGCGCATCAAATTACACGCTTACGCATGCGCACGATTGCACTGCTCTCCGTCGTGTCCCATGTGCCTCGTGGGAACTCTCGCATCGCAGGCCCGGCATCGCGAAAAATACAAGCGGTCCCTCGGGCGCGCACTGCGTGTCAACCAACTCTTGATCTCTGCCGCTCTGCTAGGGCCTCATCCCGAATGTGCACTCGGACTGCTAATGCAGTGTCAACTTCGCGGCGCCTGGGATCGTACATATCACCACCCGCGCGGGTGCCCGGGCCAGGACGCCTGAGTGCATCACAATCCCGTACTAACCTCAAGTTACCTAAGCTAGGCCACATCACTACCCAGCCGTCGTCTTCGCCATGCCGTCTCCGCTTCCTGCAAACATCTCTCCGCTCGCCGCTGTGCCTCTGCGCGCGCTTCTCTCCTGGCCCCATGATAATTACCAACCGTCCGAACGACTCCCGGCACGCGCACCCCCGCCACTGCCGAGCGCCTCCTCCAGGGGTCTCCCCGCGTCCCCCCTTCGCTGGTCATGTTGAATCCCCACGCCTCCCGCCTCTCTCTACACTAACCAAATACTTCCCTCCCCCCCCCCAACTGCGCCATACGTGGGTCACCGCCTAACCCGTGACCGCTTGGCTTACAACTACGCCTAGTCCTCCCCCCATCCTCGTCGTCTCAACTTTTCGGTGGTTTCCTTCGGTTCCAACCCCTACTACCTACCCCATGCCCCCATTTCCCACGCCTTACCCTTCTCCCAATCAAACACCTTGTAGTCTTCCCCAACGGGGTGTTATCACAACCTTTCTCCCATAAGCACCGAAACCCATAACTTCTCTTAGGCCTTACCGGTCCCCCTGCCGCCCGCGCTCCGTTCTCTCAATGTGCCCGTCTCGTAATCTACCCCCTCGACCACCCGCCCCGCGCCTCGTCTGTTCCCCCTCGCCTTCCTCCCGAGTCGCATCCGCCGCGGTCTACATCTCACACCTTCGCCTTCCTCCCGCGCCCACGTGCCAGGCCTGTCGGCGGCTTAATGGTCTACGCTTCACCAAGGGCCCATGCCTCGCCCGGGAGGCGGGTCCCGCGCGCGTCACGGTCCACCTGCTCCCCCTCCTTCAATACCCCTGCCCTCTCGCACTTCACCCTCATCCTTCTCCTCTATACCTCGCCCTCATCTCTCCCTCCCACATACCGGCCCTAACAATGATTGCTGGTCTCCGCACCCCTCCCTTCGCCAACCCGTCCGCTCGTGGCCATCTCCAACCCCTCTCTGCTCTCATCTCGGTTCACCCCCCGCCCTTGCCCGTCTCCCTCTGCAATACTAACCTCCGCTCTCTGCGCGCCGGTCGTCCGCGTCTTCCACCGTCGGCGGTCATGGTCTGACCGGCACTCTCCCGCAGGTCCGACTGGCTCACCCCCTTACTAACCTCGTGGCCACTGGGCACTTCTGTGCTCCCCCTCTCCTCGGGCCGCTGGCACACCCCGCTGTCCGCGCCCGGCCGCTGCCTTGCAGCCCCCCCGCTCCGCCGCTCCGCCCCCCCTCCGCCTCGTCTCCACCGGGCAGCCATCGCGCCCTATAAACCGCCCCCCCGGCGGCGTGGGCTATACCCTCCTGGCTACTCAGCCAACCTCCATCCCTTAAGGCGAATAGCCTCTCTCGTCGCTTCTGTTTAACTGGGGCCACGGCGCTGCACCAAATGGCTGTCCAGCCAGAATCACCGGCCCTCTCGCGCCCCCCTCCCCCTCGACTATACTCGCCTGTCCGACTGACCGCGGTCCCGTGAGAAGCGGCGAGCGGGTAGCACTCAGCTGCACCGCGCAGGCTAACCGACCTCACGCAGCCGACCGCTGGGGATCGACGGAGGGGGGATGCCAAACCGCGCCGGCTCTCATCGGCGCCGTTGCGTGCAGCCCGGCCGCGTGCCCGCCCGAGTTCATCGCCGACTCACGCCGGAATCAGCGGCCGTCCCTCGGCCCGCAAGCATCTACCGCACGTCGCTAGACTAGCATCGACGCCAGCGGCCGGGCCAGTCGCGTGCTACAGCTGGCGCGACGCAACCGTAGCCGACCTACGGCGGTCGACCACGGAGGCCGTGGCGGGGACGCGCGGGTCTGAGCCCCACGGTACTCCCGCGCATAAGCGCGGCCCGGCCGGTGCGCACAATCAACGGCCCGCGCGCGGCGTGTCCCTGGACGCCCGCTCTCCCGGCGCGGCCGACGACGGGAGGGCGAGAGGCCCTCGCGTCCCGCCGCCCCGCACGCGTACTCGCGAGGGCCTAGCGGAGGTGTCACCGCCTCGGCGGCAGCGCCCGTGACCGCCGTCCCGCGCCCCCCGCCCCGGGTCCTTTCCCAGGCCCCGGATCCAGGGCGCAGGCTCGCCACACGCCCAAAATAAAGGGAGGCAACAAAAACCCACGGACCTAGCGGCCGAACGAGTTTCAGTTCCGCCCCGACCCGTCAGGATGGACCGCGCCCGTCCCTCGTCCGTTCATCTCCCCCTCTACGGGTTTCACCCTTCTGAAAACTTCGCCCCCCGCCTCCTCCCTTCTAGTCCTCTCCTCCTCCGTATCCTCGTCCTCCACTTCTGCAAACTCGCCTCTCGACCTTCTCCCCCTGGCCTCCAACCCTCCCTTCAGGCCCAACCCCCCCTTTTCCTCTGCTCCCCCCCGCCTCCTCGCCCTATGCCCCCCCCTCTTTTACCTCAACCCTAAATGATCTCCTCCCGGAGCTTACCTCAATGAACTTTGCCATCATGGTCGGGTCCCCCTCCCTACACCACGCTCCTGCTTCTTTACTCTCCTCCTCTTGCTCGTGCCCCCTCGTCCTGTGATCGCCTCCGCGTTTACCTCCGGCCGCGCCGCTGTGTTACCCCGCCCTTCCACTCATCCCTAACCCTTCTGCTCAAACTCTCCCCGTTCCACTACCTCCTTCTACTCGAATCATCCGCAAACGTACCCGTAACATAAATCACCTTACGTCACATGCGCGGCCTATCCTCTGCCAGCTCCGTCTACCCATCCCTGCACACGCGCAGTCCTCTCCGGACCGTCCTTGTGTCCACAGCAGCACTAAAAATCCCACGAACCGAGGCCTTCAAGCCCTAGGTCAAAGCAAGGACGGCACTGCATACGCTCCCCCCTACTTTCCGCGTTTTCTCCTGCCCGCTCAGTCCGCGCCTCAGTGACGCCACTCCTCCTCATGCTTCACTGTATATTCGCATCCCCGTCTACACTGCACAACAATTCTCTGCGCGCGTCTCTTCCTACGCAACAATCGCCCTAACTACCGACTTATGCGTTAACGGTCTCACGGTGCTTCTGGTCTGCGTGCACGACCCGCCGCCCCGTCGCGGCCGCCCCCGCGCTCCGCCGAAGGGAACACGTGCAAACCGACACACGGTCAAACTTAATCCCAGAGCTTGGTCCGCACACCGCCCACGAGAGTAACTTATTGAAACAGGCATCAAACCCCTAGGGGCGAGAGCTGGGACTTCGAGCGCTGCGCCGATCCATACAAACCCCCACACACTCCATCCCTCACGCACCATCATTCGCATCTACATCTCAAAACGTCCGCGACACCCTTCTATCCCGTGCTCCCCTCGCGCCTACGCTGCCTCTCGCTCAGAAGTACCTGCTCTTCCACATGCGCTCTTTGCTTTTCCGGCCCCCCTCCTCGCCGCGCTGGCTCCCCGCCGACCCCCCTCCTCCCCCCCCAGCCCCCCCCGCCCCTCTCCTCCCCCGGAAGCGGCGGGGCGCTCCCCTCCACGCGGGGTCGCGTGGCAGAACTCGACAAAAACAAAAAGGGAGCTACTTTGCTATGGGTCTCATGCCCCCCTCTGTGGGCCGGAAGTCTACTGTGCCGGTCGGCCTCAGGGTGGCCGCCCCTCGTTGCTATCGTGCTTGACCCCGCTTCGCCCCGGGCGCACCCTGTCCGGGCCCAGTCTCAATCCCCCGCTACGCCCTGGCCTGCGTCGTCGCGGCAGTCCCCGAATGCCGGCCCTCCGCCCGCTGCGTCGCGCCCAACGACCGCCCGCTTCCTGCCCTGCGGGCCCCTCACGCCTGCCCTCGCAGCAATCCCTATCTGCCCCCCCTCCGCCGCAGGTGGTCTACCAGTCTCGGGCTCGACTCCCTTCGCCATCCCTGGTGATCGCGGCGCCTTCTGCCTAGCCGTGAGTCGCCCGGGCGTCCGGACCCGCGCTGGAGCGCCCCTCCTCTGCCTCCCGCATCGCCCATTGCCTTGACCCGAAATTCGCTCGTCTTCGGCCGCGCGCGCGCTGAACCCAGATCCACCCCCACGAACCCACACCCCCCCCCCCCCGGCCGACACCAGCCCGGCCTGCGGTGTCCCCGCGGGAGCGCCCGGCACGCGCCCGGTCGACACGGGCACCACCGGGTGATCGGGGCACATCCCAGACGGGGCGCCGCGCGTAACCATGTCTCTCCATTCTGACTCCGGGCTTCCGCCGCTGCTCGATAAGACTCCCGCCGGTCGGGTACGGCCCCTGGCTCTCGGTGATACCTGTGGGGCGTCCTGGTGTTCCGACTTGCCCTGGACTGTGGTCCTCCCGTCTTGAGACCCGCTCTACAATCGCCTTCTGCTCCACGCCACACGCCCGTCCCCATCCTCCCGCCCGGTCAGATAAAGCCACAACCCTCTCGTCCCCCCTGTGTGGGCTCTGCCCTACCTGCGTCGCTCTGGATCTGTCCGAACGCACCTCCCCCCACCCCTCCACAAAAACCCTCCCCTTCTCTCCACTGCACCCGTTGCGACCACTGGCTGCTCGCACAACGGCCCCATCCACCCTTAACCTCGTGCTTCGGCCCCCCTCGTCTGACGGCACGGGCGTCTACTACAACTCGCCCGTCACGCGTCACTCGCGTCCTCGGGCTCTCACGCCGCGACTCCCTCGTACGCTCCCGTCTCTCCCTCCGGCACCTGTCTCGCGTCGTCCGCCCATTCCCGTGCCGCCCGGCGTTCCTCCTCCCCCCTTCGGACCCCCTTCCGCCCCCCTTCTCTGCCTCTCCCTCCTCTTCCGCTCTGCTTCCTCCCTTTCTTTCTCGTCGCGTCGTTGCTTTCCTCTTCGCGCCGTCCCGTGTCCCTCCCCGCTCTCCCCCGGTACTCCCCTCTCTCATCCGCACCCCCGTCTCTCCTCCCTTCTTTCCGGCATCGCGCGCGGCTCGCCCTTCGCCCCGCAGCCGCCTCTGGGGGCAGGCTGTGCCTCCCACGTCACAAAAAATCCCTAGCCTCCCCCATCACTCGAAATCAACCGCCTCGGGTCCCGCGCGCTCTCCCGCAGCGCGCCCCCCTCTCTCCCCCTCCCCCCTCCTCCCCGGCCCGTTCCCTCGCGGCTCCGCGTCCGCCCCCCTCGCCGGCCGTTCCTCTCGCTCCGGCGCCGGCCCCCCCCTCCCTCCCTCCCTCCGCTCCCTCGGGCCCCGCGCCTGTGCCCCTCGCTCCCGCGTCCATTGGCGCTTCTACGCGTCTCGACGCTGGTCCCGCGCCCGCCGCCGGCTCCTGCGTCCCGGATGGTCTGGGCGCCCGCCCGCCGCGGCCGGTTGCTCTCCCCCCGTCCGCGTCGCCCGGCGCGCCGTCGCGGGCGCTCCAGCGCCTCTGCAGCCGTGCCCCCCCGCTCGGCGTCCGGGGCTTCGGCCGCGCGCCGCCCCGCTCGGCCCCGCCGCGTCCATTGCGCCGCTGCGCCCGGTCCCCCTGGGCGGCGCCCGCGCTCTCGCGGCGGCTGGGCCGCTTCTGCGCGCCTCGGTTCCTGCGCGGGGCTCCGCCGCCCCTCGCGGGGGCGCCCCGGCAGGGTCTCCTGGGGAGATACTCGGGGTCGGCAATGTCGGCTAGGTCGTGGGCCTCGCGCCGCTTCTAGCGAGTTGTCGCACCGTGGCGGTTCGCTGGTACCCCCGGCGCTAGCCTCGCGTGCCGCGGGTGTCGCCGCGACCTCGTGCATCTGCTCACCCTGACCTCCGCGCGTATCTGCTCTGGGGTCCCTCGTCCGGCGTCGGTGAACGCGCGCGCGCCGGTCGCGCGTGCCCCCGGGGCCGCTGTCGGCCGCGCGCGCGCGCCCGCTCGCCCGCGCGCCGCGCCGCCAGGTGCCTCCCCTGCGCCGTCCGTGGCGGGCTCTCCGGCCGCGTGGCTTGGTCCCTGCCTGCGCCCGGCGCCGGCGCGGGCCGGCGCGCGGGCCGCGGCGGCCTCCTCGGGTCTCCCTCGTGCCGCAGCGCGCCGCGCGCGCGGTCCTCGGGCTGGCCTCCTCCCGCGCCTCGTGCTGCCTCGGCCTCGTTCCGTCGCCACTCGGCGCGGGAGCGGGCGGGAGTCACGACGGTCGTAACCCACACGGATGGGCAGGGCCCAGCGAGAGGTAAGGAGGGCAGCAATACGGGGCACAAAGTAGTCGCGCATCGGCCAGGCGGCGCCGCCCGGCAGAAGAAGCCGCGCGAAGGAACGTACGGCAGGAAAAAACCGCAGCCAGCGGCTACCGGGGGGGATCGGACAGGCGCGGCATCGGAGCTGATCGAGAGCGCCCCACACAGCCAGGTAGAGGCGCGGGTTCGCGGGCGGCAGGACGCGGCGACGCCGGAAAGTCAGAGGACGATAGGGGAGGAGCGGGATGGGGCCACAGACGTAGGCGAACGAGCCGAAGAAGGGACGGCCGGAGCGCACAGGCGGGCGCGCATACGGGCGCGGGCAACTGACAATGGAGGGAATAAGGGTAACAGAGCCCAGGGGTCGGACCGAAATGAGAGTAAAGCACAGGAGAAGCTCGCCAGATAGATAGGAGGTAGCCGGCGAGGTAAGAAGACGCATCGCGCACGCGACGGGGTGCGTCCCGCTGCCGTAGGACCTCCGCGCGCGCGCCCTAGTCCCGCCCCTGGCGTCTCCCCCGCTCCCTCCGTGCTCGTCCGCCCCCCGCTACCTGGCTGCTGGCAGTGGCCTCTCATCGACGCCCCGGGTTCAGCTCGCCGAGGGCCGCGGTCCTGGCGGGAGGCATCGCCCGGCGCACCCCGGCGCCGTCGAAGCGCTGAGAGAGCGCAGGGACGGGAGGCGGAGCGGCGCAGCCGCCGCGGGCCGTGCCGGCTCGGCGCCGGCCGTGGCAGAAGTCGGGGGAGGCCGGGGCGCGAGACGACGCATGTGAATGAGCCGTCAGATCGACCTCGCGACGCCCGTCGCGACCTCCCTCCCTCGCGGCGCCTCCCGCGCGGTAGTCCCGAGTCCCCCCGCGCCGACTCGACGGGAAGCTTGCCTGCTGTGTGCAGGCCGACCGCGAAGCCTATACTGAGCATGCATTTCCCGCACTGACTGATTATGAATGTATGATGAGATGATGATATAGAACAGGAAAAGGATCTCCGTACCTCACACATGTCTGAATATGCTTTCACTGATTTAGCTGCTGCCCGGGGCTGATGGGATTATTTACCCATAAACCCCCACCGCATGCCAAGGTTAAAATGAAGTCGTGTTCTTCTGCTGTAACAGATGTTAGCTTGAATTTTTGCAATATTACAAGTCCGTCAGCTCTCCTATGAAATATTATACATTTTTCTAGCATTTCCCTCTGAACTCCATTTGTAATGTTAGTCATCTAAATGTGTTTTTTCCCAACTTTATTTTTTTTTCTTTTTAATTTTTTATTCTTCTCTTTTTTTAAATCTCGTTTATTCATTAGTTGTGGTTGGTAGGTGGATTCCTCTGAAGTGTGCATTATGCCGTCTTAATGAGCGCTTACAGGCGTGTTCTGTGGGTGATGAAGATGAAGATGAGGAAGATCTGAAGCACGTTCGTGTGTGTTGGGCGTCTGTGAGAGCTGCACACAGCACAGTCACAGATCAGATCTCAAGCTGTATTTGTTCAGTTCTGCAATGCGGAAAACGTGGACGGAATTGTGGAATCCAGTCATAAAAACGGAATTTACTGTATAGCACGGAATGTCACAGAGTTTGCACAATTTTGGATGGGTAAGTCAAAAGTAGGTCAGTACAGTTAAATCAAAACATGATATGGACTAGTTTCTGTGAATATTAAAATGCAAAAAGACAGTTTAAATATAAATCCTGTAGGGTTCTGCTGCGCGTGTCTCTGTAGAAGACTGACTGTTTTTATGTTTGATGTTTCGTGCACGCATCGTGGCGTGGTGTTTTTCAGCGTCTGCCGCGCAAGTAATATGCTTAACATGAACATATAAACCTAATGCTCTGAGAGATTTATTTTGAGTAAAACTATCGTCATATCATTTATAAACAGAAACCTAAAGGTCTTCACAGCAACCCGTGAATAAAATTTGGTTTAACTTGAAGAAATTGTGACAAATATATTACTTAATGTAATGATAGTACACGTGTGTGTGTGTGCGTGCGTGTGTGAGTGTGGGTGTGTGGTTGGAGTGTGTGTGTGCGGAGTTGCGAGAGTTGTTTGTGTGTGTGAGATGTGTGTGAGTGTGAGTTGTGTGTGAGTGCGTGAGTGAGTGAGTGAGTGCGTGGTGTGTGTGTTTGAGTGAGTGATGAGTGAGTGAGTGAGTGAGTGAGTAGTGAGTGAGTCGTGAGTGTGTTGGTGTGTGTGTTTGTGTGTGTGTGTGTGTGTTGTGGGGTGAGTGACTGGTGTGTGTAGTTAGTGCGTGCGTGCGCGCGTGCGTGCGTGCGTGCGAGCGAGCGTGCGTGCGTGCGTGCGTGCGTGCAGTGCGTGCGTGAGTGAGTGAGTGATGAGTTAGTGAGTGATGAGTGATGGTGCAGTGAGTGTGGGAGTGATGGTGAGTGAGTGTGTGGGGTGTTGGGCTGTGTGTGTGTGTGTTGTGTGTGTGTGTGTGTGTGGTGTGTGTGGGTTAGTGTGTGTGTGTGTGTGTTTGTGGGGTGGGTGTGTGTGTGTGTGTGTGAGTGCGTGAGTGAGTGAGTGAGTTTTGTGATTGAGTGATGGAGTGATGAGTGTGTGGTGAGTTAGTGACGTTCTGAGTGTGTGTGTGTGTGTGTTAGTGCTGCACTATGATTATCAAGCGTAGCGTTAGTTCTGGCAGGTCACGTTAGTCAAGCTCGCATCAGCTGACTCTCAGCTGATCCCATCTACCTATGGGAATACGACACTTATCTAAGCATTCATATATAAGGTCCCGCTGTATATCAGCAGTTTTCGCATTGCTCAATAACTAATTACCCTCCTACATCCCCAGCTCCTCCTCTGTCAGTCAAGATTCAGCCTTCTGATTCTCCTTTGAATCCGACTAATTCTAAAATGTGTACATAACATTATTGAACTTAAAAATATCTGCAATACATTATGTTGGGTCTGTTCTGTTTCCTCTGGTGGGGGGGGGGGGGGATATCCTGCTCTCCCTGCTCTCATCCATGGCGAGCGGCCTGCGGCGCAGGGAGTCTTGCCCAGAACGGAACCCATAACCCGCCATCCCCACTGGATGCTACTGTCACTCATCTTTAGACGATAGTGGTCTCTGCAGAAATTTTGATAATCGATTAGTTGGCTGATTATTTTTTTGATTAATCGGATAAAAAGCCTTTCTTTTTTTATTGACAAAATACACTATTCCACATGCTGCCTAATGCTATCCTTCAAACAGATATGCCAACTAAATGCTATAAACATACTGTATGGTGAATTATTCACTGAATATATCTATAGCTATGCTATACATTATGTGCAAAAAAAGAGTTATAAAGCACAGGTTTAAATGTGGAGAGTTTAAATAGACAACTTACACAAAAATTGAGATGAAAAGGAGTAAAAGAAAACTCCACTCAAGTGCGAACAGATGAGAGGAATTGTTCGGCATGCAACATTACACCTGAATACGATTAACCTGTTACTTTCATTTCTTTATTCTGTAAATATCAGGAATGTCCTTAAATGTGACCCTGACCCACAACCAGTCATAAGGTCACGTTTTACGCATCTCTCTTAAGCGCCTGACAGGACGAGCATGTAACATTATGCTAATGCATTAGCTTGACGTTTAAAAATAAAGCTTTCGCATGTTTTGGGCAGCTTGGATCACGCACCTTTCCTGAAGCAGCTCACTCTGTTTCCTCCACTATTAGATATCAGTTAGATCTCTTTCGCCGAGAAAAGATTAGTCAGTGTGTAATTTTGACCGGTGGCCAGAGCGCGGTAATCGATATGACATTTCGTTGCGATGATTTCATTATGATTTTATTGATTAGTTGTTGCAGAGGGTGTGTATCAGCGTCCAAATGAAACAAAAAAGCTCATTGCCGTTGCTTTAGTAGATGTTTCTCTCTGCTGCAGTGCATCATGGGTAATCTCCCGTACCATCTCACTGCACACACAGTTAAGCGGGTCCAGATCTGACGCTTCAGAGGCGTAACGGATCGAGACAAACATGAGGGAAACTCACGCTGGTTATTAATAGATTCAGAGCTGTAAGTGCTGCTGAAAGGCCTTCTGGGATATCTGAGGAGTTTCCATTAGACAAAAACATCATCCACTGCTCCAGAAATATCCCAGCAATCCACACGCACTAGCCAACAGATCACACTCACACAACCCACCCACACACACACACTATAACACACAGATACAACCTCACACACACACACACACACACACCCCACACTAACACACACAGATAGCCACTCAACACACATATATATACACACACATATACACATATACATACACACACACACACTCAACACACATACACACACACACCACACACACACAATCGTATAACACGACGATCACACACACCTTAACACCAATACACACTCCCACCACACACACACACTATAACACCAGATACTCCATCCCCACACACACACCATAACACCCAGATACCACTCACACACATACACCACACTATAACAACAAGATACACACTCACACACACACACACACACACAGACACACACACACACACACACATACACACTCACACACACACACACACACTATAACACACAGATACTCACTCAACACACAGCACACACACACACACACTAATAACACACAGATAAACACTCTCAGCACACACACACACACACACACACACACCTATAACACCCAGAACTCACTCACACACACACACACACACACACCTACACAACCCACACGGATAACACACACATACACACTCACCCACACACACACACACACACACACACTATCACACACGATTTTCACTCACACACACACACACACACACACTATAACTCACTCACTCACTCACTCACACACAAACACACACCCACACACACACACTCACACACACACTTTCTCTCTCACACACCACACACACACCACACACACACCACACTATAAAACACACAGATCTCACATCACCACACACACACATACCAGCACCACATACACACACACGCTATAACACACAGATACACACTACCCACCCACACACACCACACACTATGACACCCGATACTCACCACAACCCACACACACACACCACTATAACAACCAGATACTCACCTCACCAAAACAAAACACACCCACAAAAAAACCCCCCAAAACACACAGAAACACACACACACTATAACACACATATAACTTCACTCACACCACACACCCACACACAACTATACACACAGATACAACACTCACCACCACAAAACACACTATCACACACATATTTTCCTCCTTGTTAATTGGCCAGCCAATTTGCTAAATCTTTAGTTAATTTTTTTTTTTTTTTTTTTTTTTCCCTCATTAATGTCCACACAGCACCCCATATTGACAGAAAACCACAGAATTGTTAACATTTTTGCAGATTTATTAAAAAAGAAAAACTGAAATATCACATGGTCCCTAAGTATTCAGACCCTTTGCTGTGAAACTCATATATTTAACTCAGGTGCTGTCCATTTTTTTCTGATCATCCTTGAGATGGTTCTAAACCTTCATTTGAGTCCAGCTGTGTTTTGATTATACTGATTGGACTTGATTAGGAAAGCCACACACTTGTCTATATAAGACCTTACCGCTCACAGTGCATGTCAGGAGAATGAGAATCCTGAGGTCAAAGGAACTGCCTGAAGAGATCAGAGACAGAATTGTGTCAAGGCACAGATCTGGCCAAGGTTACAAAAATTTTTCTGCTGCACTTAAGGTTCCTAAGACCACAGTGGCCTCCATAATCCTTAAATGGAATACGTTTGGGATGACCAGAACCCTTCCTAGAGCTGGCCGTCCGTCCAAACTGAGCTATCGGGGGAGAAGAGCCTTTGGTGAGAGAGGTAAAGAAGAACCCGAATATCACTGTGGCTGAGCTCTAGAGATGTAGTCGGGAGATGGGAGAAAGTTGTGGAAAGTCAACCATCACTGCGGCCCTCCACCAGTTGGGGCTTTATGGAAGAGTGGCCCGACGGAAGCCTCTCCTCTGTGCAAGACACATGAAAGCCCGCATGGGGTTGTGAGATGGTGAGAAATAAGATTATCTGGTTTGATGAGACCAAGATAGAACTTTTTTTTTAATTCTAAGCGGTATGTGTGGAGAAACCAGGCACTGCTCATCACCTGTCAATACAGTCCCAACAGTGAAGCATGTGGTGGCAGCATCATGCTGTGGGGGTTTTTTCAGCTGCAGGGACAGGACGACTGTTGCAATCGAGGGAAAGATGAATGTGGCCAAGTACAGGGATATCTTGGACGAAAACCTTCTCCAGAGTGCTGAGGACCTCAGACTGGGCCGAAGGTTCTTTTCCAACAAGACAATGACCCTAAGCAGATAGCTAAAATAATGAAGGAGTGGCTTCATAACAACTCTGTTACTGTTCTTGAATGGCCCAGCCAGAGACCTGACTTAAACCCAGTTGAGCATCTTTGGAGAGACCTAAAATGGCTGTCCACCAACGTTTACCCTCCAACCTGACAGAACTGGAGATGATCTGCAAGGAGGAATGGCAGAGGACCCCAAATCCAGGTGTGAAAAACTTGTTGCATCTTTGCCAAAAAGACTCGTATTGGCTGTATTAGATCAAAAGGGTGCTTGTACTAAATACTTAGCAAAGGGTCTGAACACTTAGGACCATGTGATATTTCAGTTTTTCTTTTTTAATAAATCTGCATAAATGTCAACAATTCTGTGTTTTTCTTCAATATGGGGTGCTGTGTGTACCTTAATGAGGAAAAAAATTATTAAATGATTTTAGCAATGGCTGCAATATAACAAAAGTGAAAAATTTAAGGGGGTCTGTATACTTTCCGTACCCACTGTATATAATAATATATATATTGTTCAATCATGACCACGCTCTGAAGATTTTAGCATGGTAATGGTTATGACAATATATATGTATTTGGTCTTGGTGTAATAGATCTGCTACGTTGCTGCTGTTGGTTATTGCTGTAGTTGTAGATTATTGCTGCTGCTGCAAGCAAGTACAGGAGCTTGCTACTGCAATGCATATGGCGATACAGTGCCGTGAGTATATATAAATAACCCATAGCAGATCTATACAGATGGAGCTGGTGAAGGTGGAGGGTTTCAGAGAAACTCTGAAAGCGCGCTGCAGGAATCTCTAGTGGATGCTAGCCAGCCATATAAATGCAAGGTAGTAAGCTCATTGGCTGCATATGCAACTTGAATCAATCAGCTTGTGCCAAGTCGTTTAAAAACGCGTTGACTATTCATAGTTTTGCCGTTACGACCCCATCACTGCACCATCTAGAGTTTCATGACTGAAATATACATTTATTGTGAGTGGGTGTGTTTGTGTGAGCGTGTGTGTGTGGGTGTGTGTGTGAGAGAGAGAGTGTACGTGTGTGTGTGTGAGTGTGTGTGTGTGTGTGAGAGAGTGTGTGTGTGTGTGTGTGAGTGTGAGAGAGAGTGGGACGTGTGTGGTGTGTTGTTGTGTGTGTGTGTGAGTGTGAGTGTGAGAGTGTGTGTGTGTGTGTGTTTTTTTTTGTGTGTTTGTGTGTGTGTTTGTGAGAGAGAGTGTGCGCGTGTGTGAGAGAGAGAGAGAATGTGTGCGTGTGTGTGTGTGTGTTTTGTGTGTGTTTGTGTGTGTTTGTTTGAGTGTGAGTTGAGAGAGATGTGTGTGTGTGTGTGAGTGAGGTGTTGGTGGTTGTTTGTGTGTGTGTGAGTGTGAGAGGAGTTGACGTGTGTGTGTGTGTTTGTGTGTGTGTGAGTGTTAGAGAGAGTGTACGTGTGTGTGTGTGGTGTGTGATTGTGAGAGCGATTGGTACTTGTGTGTGTGTGTGTGTGGTGATTGATTTTGAGAGATAGTGTAACGTGTGTGTGTGTGTGTGTGTGTTGTTGTGTGTGTGTGTGTGTGAGTGTGAGTGTGAGAGAGAGTGTGTGTGGGAGAGAGAGAGAGTGAGTGTGTGTGTGTGTGTGAGTGAGTGTGAGAGAGAGTGTACGTTGTTGTCGTGTGTTGGAGTGGTGAGAGAGGAGTGTAACTGTGTGTGTGTGTGTTGTGAGTGTGTGTGTGTGTGAGTGGAGAGAGAGTGTGTGTGTGTGTGAGTGATATGTGTGTGTGTGTGTGTGTGTGTGTGAGTGTGAAGAAGAGTGTACGTGTGTGTTGTGTGTGTGTGTTGAGTGTGTGTGTTGTGTGTGAGTGTGAGAGAGAGAGTGAGAATGTGTGAGTGTGTGTGAGAGTGAGAGAGAGAGACAGCAGGTGAATGTGTATGTGTGTGTGTGTGTGTGTGTGAGTGATGTGTGTGTGTGTGTGTTTGTGTGTGTGAGGTGTGTGTGTGTGTGTGTGTTTGTTGTGTGTGTGTGTTTGTGTGTGTGGGGTGCTGAGTGTGTGGGTGTGTGCGTGGTGATAGAGAGTGGTAACGTTGTGTGTGTGAGTGCGAAGAGCGTGTCCGTGTGTTTGTGTGTGTGTTTGTGTGTTTTGTGTTTGTGTGTGTGAGTGTGAGAGAGAGTGTACGTGTGTGTGTGTGAGTGTGTCTGTGTCTGTGAGAGAGAGAGTGTGTGTGTGTGTTTTTGTGTGTGTTTTTGTGTGTGTGTGTTAGTGTGTGTGTGAGTGTGCAGAGAGAGTGTACGTGTGTGGAGTGTGGTGTGAGTGGTGTGTGTGTTTGTGTTGTGAGTTGTGAGTGAGTGTGTGGAGTGTTGAGTGTGGTTGTGTGAGTGTGAGTGTGTGTTTGTGTGTGTGTGTTGATTGTGAGAGAGAGGGGTAACAAGCGGTGTGTGTGTGTGTGTGTTTTGTGTGAGTGTGTGTGTGTGTGTGTTGTGTGTGTGTGTGTGTGTGATTGAGTGTGTGTGTGTGTGTGTGTGTGTGTGTTTTTGTGTGTGTGTTGTGTGTGTGTGGGTGTGTGGGTGTTTGTGTAGAGTAAGTGTAAGTGTGTGTGTGTGTGTGTGTGTGTTTGTGTTGGAGTGAGTGTGTGAGTGTGTGTGTGAGTGTGAGAGAGAAAGAGAGAGTGAGTGTGTGTGTGTGCGGGGTGTGTGTGGGAGTGTGTGTGTTTGTTTGTGTGAGTGAGTGTGTGTGTGTGTGTGTGTGAGTGTGATAGAGCGTGTACGTGTGTGGTGTTGTGTGTGTGTGTGTGTGTGTGGTGTGAGTGAGTGTGTGTGTGTGTGAGTGTGAGGAGAGGTACGTGTGTGCGTGTGTTTGTGTGTGTGTGTATTGTGTTGAGTGTGAGAGAGATTGTAGTGTGTGTGTGTGTGTGTGTGTGTGGGTGGTGTGTGTGAGTGAGTGTGTGTGTGTGAGTGTGAGAGCGAGTGACGTGTGTGTGTGAGTGTGAGTGTGTGTGTGTGTGAGTTGATGTGAGTGTGTGTGTGTGTGTGTGTGTGTGGGTGTGTGTGTGTGTGTGTGTGAGGTTGTGTGTGTGTGTGTGTGTGTTTGTGTGTGAGTGTGAGTGTGTGTGAGTGTGAGTGTGGTTGTTGGTGTGTGTGTGTGAGTGTGTGAGTGTGAGAGAGAGAGAGACTATTGTACTCCTGAATCAGTATAAAAAAAGAACAATCAGACACACAGATCAATGACATAAAGCTGCTGAAACATGAAGAACAAACATAATTAAAAAGATATTTGTCCAAGCTGTGTGAGATTATTTTGATGTAACTATGGTCTGTTTTCTGGAATCAGTTTGATGGCGGTCGTGTCTCTGTGGTTTCTCAGGATGTTTGGGAAGAAGAAAAAGCGTCTGGAGATCTCGGCTCCGTCTAACTTTGAGCACCGCGTTCACACCGGCTTCGACCCGCAGCAGCAGAAGTTCACCGGCCTGCCGCAGCAATGGCAGAGTCTGCTAGCCGACACGGCCAACCGGCCCAAGCCCATGGTGGACCCCTCCTACATCACGCCCATGAAGGTACTTCCTGTTCCTGCGGCTCACTTCCTGTGTCTCTCTCAGCTGTCGGCAGCTCTCGACCTCCCACACTGGTTCGTTTCTTTAAGTTTAATCAGTGACGATTATCAGAGTACATGGGCCCTGCTCCAAAACCCCAAATATAAATCATAAAGCAGCGCACATGCTTCATGGAGGAACCAATCCCAGAATGTACTGCAGCAAGCTCAGTGCAAACAAAAAGGATTTAAGATGACAGATGAAGTCAGAAAAACAGGTGAGTTTAATGCCTATAACAATACCGCTAACTTTATTGAAATCAAGTTTAGTTTCTTGTGTAGAGTTGCTGTTTATGTTGAGTGTCTGAATTCAAACCGGGCTGCAAGGGAAACATTCAGAGAAAAACTGTAAAAACATATCAAAATTAATAAATATGTATAAATGTGATTAAAATAAATAAAACAAAAACCTTCAAATGTGATTAAAATAAATGTGATTAAACTAAATAAAATAATTTATTAATCAAAGGGAGATTTTAAATAAATAAAACGTGATTCAAAAATAAAAAAATTAGATTTAAAATAAATTAATAAAAATGTGATTCAATATATAGCGAATCAATGACATTTAAAATAAATAAAAATGTGATTAAATAAATGAGATGATGAGCAATAAAATACAAAAATAATAAAAATGAGATTTTAACAACACAATAAAAAATAAACATTACTTATTAAATAAAATTAATCGATTAAAATAAATAATGAGGTTTAGAATAAAAAAAGTTATTACATAAATAACGATTAAATAATAAGTAAATCATTAGATTTAAATAAATAAAATTGTGGTTAATTAAAAGTTTAATATAAATTAAGTAAAAGTTGATTACGATAAATAAATTGAAAAGTAAATAAATAATACATCTAACAATGCAGTAGTATAATGAGTAGGAAATCTTTTTTCTTTTTTCTAAATAATATTTTGACGTATATCAGTTTTTCACAGTATAAAAGCTATAGCTGTAAATTGTAGGATGTTTGGGGTTCTGTGGCGTGTAAATGATTGAACCAGCCGGAGACCAGAGCTGCTGTACTGACCCGCTGAACAGAGCCGTGTTACTGCTGCTTCACCAGCTTCACCAGCTTCACCAGCTTCACCAGCTTCACCACGGCTCTGCTCAGCCGGATCTTCTGTGATGTGCTGATGTGTGTGTGTTTGGGTTAAAGCCGCTCTGTCTCCTCTCTCCTCGTCTCCTGTCTGCGTCCAGTGTCTCTGCAGACCATCATCAGAGTCTTAGACAATAACACATCTGTTCCTGTAGCTCGTCTGATGGCGCTGGCGACACTGCAGTCACGGGTTTGAGTCCCTGAACACACGTGTCAATATTACGCTGGTCTCAGCTCTATGGTTCTAATTCAGTCTGTCATCATTCGCTCACCATCATGTCTTCGTGTGCTGAACTGAAGGAGAATCTAAAGATCACCATGACTGTCAAACTCTGACAAGAACAAAATAAACCATAACGCTCCGTATAAGTATCGTGGAGGTCGTTCATAAGATCTGTGTTCTTTCTATACTTTCATGGTGTGTTAATGGTGTTTCGTCTGCTTTGGAGCTCGGCAGTCGTGATCTCGATGAGCTGTTGATGTGAAGATTCATCAGATTTTCTCATGTGACTTTAATTCAGTTCAGCATGTGACTCTGGAGCAACACGAAGAGTAAATAATGAAGCTGAAGATACCTTTTGTTTTTTCCAAAATTCCATTTTATTTTTTAACCAAGTTCTGTTTTATTTTCTCCCAAACGGTTTTATTTTTAACCTGATACAATTTTATCTTTTTTTTTAATCAAATTAAAAAATTTTTTTTTACAAATCTTTTATATTTTTTCCCCAAATCTCCTTTATTTTAACCGAAGTTTCTGTTTTATTTTCACCAATTGTTGTTGATTGTTTACCTGAATACCATTTATCTTTTTTTTATTATACCAAATTCTATTTTATTTTATTTTTTACAAATTCCATTTTATTTTTTCCCCCAAATTCCATTTTATTTTTTAAAACCAATCTGTTTTCCTTTATTATTCCCAAATGTTTTTTTAATTTTTAACCTAATACAGTTTATTGTTTTTTTAAAACCAATTCAATTTTATTTTTTTAAAACAATTATATTTATTTTTACCCTTTCTGTTTTAATTTGTTTCCCAAATTGGATTTATTTAACGCTAATACATTATCTATTATTATTATATTTATTTTTATTTATGTATTTTGAATCAAAATTCCTATTTTATGTATCAAATCCTTGTTTTATTTCCCCCCACATTCCATTTATTGTTTAAACTAAATTCTGTTTTATTGTTGCCCCAATACCATCCATTCCAGCATTCGTGTCCTTATCTCTGATTTGATTAAAATTTTTTTTTTTTTTTTTTTTTTGTTTTGTTTTTTTTTGTTTTTACCAAATTCCAAGTTTTTTTCTTTTTAATTTTTCTGGATTCCATGTTTTTGCCTATTTAATTTTTCTGGATTCGATTTTTTATAATGGAAAAGCATGGTTAATCCATTGAAACCTTGAACATATACAATTTAACAACAGTTTAACAAGTAAAAAAAAATAAAAAATTTTCAGTGTAATTCCATTTCAAATGTGATTAGTGTGGTGAAGGCACTGGACGCAGGAGGCCTCGGCGCAGCAGGAGATATCTCTGAAGAGGGATACACGGATATTAATTCTCTTGCTCTCTTCACAGATATCTCCCAAGAAAGTCCGGTTGGCTGAATCGCCGTTGCGAAAAGTATGCCCTCTATCCTTGTTTCTCTCTCTCTCGCCTCGTTTCTTTTCTCCTTCTCCTTCTCCTGTTTTGGTCTTTATTTGGCCACATGCACTTCTGCTCAAGAGTGTATGACATACACTACCAGTGTTTAAGGAATTCTCTTCTGCTCACCAAGCCATTTATTTGATCCAAAATACAGCCAAAGCAGGAAAACTTTGAAATATTTTACTATTTAAAACAGCTGTTTTCTATTTGAATATATTTTAAAATGTAATTTATTCCTGTGATTTCAAAGCTGAATTTCTAGCATCATTACCCCAGTCGCATGATCCCTCAGAAATCATTCTAATATTCTGATTTGCTGCGGTGTTTGGGGCCGAATGCATGAGACAGACGAGTGTGGAGCCGATCCGATTCATAAAGCCTTTATGAATGCTGCGTGACGTCATACGGCTCGATCGGAGTCATTTCCATCTGCTGGCATGAATCATAACATCTGTGCTGAAGTGTTTATGCTGCATGTGTTAATATAACATACATGTTACACCAGACTGATGAAGATCTGAGAAGACATCTTCTAATGCTCCTGAAATAAGCTCATTTTTTTTCATGGTCAGTTTAGAGATTTTTGTCTGTTGTCTCTTCTTTCAGTCTAGTGGAAACTAAACATCCCAAATCTACATTTAAGTGTTTATTTCATTGCACATTATCTATCTAGTTTTTTCTCTTACAAACGACAAACTTTATTCCTCTCTATATTCCAAAGGTTTGTTCATATTTCATTCACACTGATTTATACAACATTTCACTCCTAAAACAAGGTTGAAAATGTGTTTGTTTGCTGTCTATTGACAGTTTTTTCTGATTTGTGGAGTGATAAAAAGAGAAATCCAGAATCCCCTCCGGAATAACCTTTAACTCTGATGTGACAAAATCAAAGAATTATGAACCAATGTTCAGCTTTCAGTTCTTAGCTAGGGACGTCTCGAGCCAATCTCAAGGATCGGTATTGGGACCGATCAAGCATTTTTTTAGCAGATCGTATTGGCTCTCTTTTTAGCCGATCCTTGTTTTATGTCAGCTGTCACGCCGGTGTCATGCAGTAGGAGGCAGTATGCACCTTTAAGTTAAATGTTTTTTCAGTTTTTTTCAGCTGCTTGCACACAAATCTTCACGTGTCACACAATTTCTGGAAGCTGACACTCAAACAGCAGAAGCATGCTCCAAATCAGCAAAACCATACACTGATTCTCAGCCTTTAAAATTCTTTTAATTTGGTGTTTGTTTTTAACAAGTCTCCGCCAGCTCATGGTTGTGGTTGCCAGATTTCAGTTTAATCCCCCAGTCGTACTCTCTGCTTGCGGTCCAGTGTGGCTTGTGTTAGTTTGCTGATTCTCTCTGGTTATCAGTGTCAGGTGGACCGGTTCACTGCGTGAGTCACTGGGGTTTAGTCTGTGTATTTTTAGAAATGCTTGTGTTGGCTTATTGGCAGGCCGTGTGTGTCAGTAACCATCGCCCCGTGCTTTACAAGACTCAACAGCTGGGCGTTCTGCATGTGTTTGGCTGAACGGGCGTCTCGCGTGAAATCAGTTTCTTCTGCTTGTCTGATGGACCTTCCATGTTATGTGCGCCGCTGTCAGACCGTGGTGTGCTGAAGAGCATGCGGTTGTTGCAGAGCTCAAGTTAATGCAGATGTCACGTCTCAGAACAGTTCTGTGCCTGGAGTGTCATTGGAGTTGGAGCCGGTCGCATCAAGTGAAGGGAGAGTCTGCTGCAGGTCCATGCGTTATGAGCGCAGTTATTGCGCGGCAGTGAGCGAGCGTTTTCAATTCATTCCTATGGAAGTTGAGCATAAACGCTCACGCGGTGCATTGTGGGATTGAAAGCGGCGCAGAGAAAGGGTTGAGAGTGTTAAAAAGGTTGGGCATTCCTCGACTTTATGCAAATATCGAGTGAAAAACACCGGGCGACAACCAATCGCTGTGAACAGCAGGCAAGGCAAGATTTTGACGCATGTTTCCGAGTGGTTACGGAGCTGAAATCACTTGTCGTTGAAAAAGTCATTTGTTCACGTCAGCACAAACCAGTCTAAGGTCAGTTTTTGTGAATTGTATTTAGTATCATCTGAATATTTGGCTGAGATACAACTATTTGAAAATCTGGAATCTGAGGGTGCAAAAAAATCTAAATATTGAGAAAATCATCTTTAAAGTTGTTCAAATGAATTTCTTAGCAATGCATATTACTAATCAAACATAAATTTTTGATATATTTACGGTAGGATTTACAACATATCCTTCATGTAACAGGAGTTAATTCCTATAGTTTTGGCATCAAAGAGAAATGTTATATTTTGACCCATACAGTATTGTTGTCTATGCTACAATATCCCCCAGCACTTAACACTTCACGTGCTTTTGTGCTGCAAGGTTCACATATTTTATTTAGGGTTGTCCTCGTATAAGGCTACGTTTCTCATAATTTTGAAATTTAAGGTTGTACTTAGATATCGGCAACATTTTTAGTGTGTAGCCAACTGGTGTTAAACATTTGTTTTCAGAGTGGTGCTTCCAACACGCGCAAAGCAAGTGCTGTAGCGAAGCCCAGATTAGAGGCTGTAGAAACGCACCTTTAGATCCGGTGATCCGCCCTCGGGACGTGACGAGAGCGGCGGACAGACAGACGATCTCCCAGCCGAAAAACTCACGGTGCGGCGCATCTCATCCATCACTGCTTCATCAGTCCTTCACATCAGCCCCTCCACGGCTCGTTCCTGCTCAGGAGCCTGTCCATGCATTCACTGTGCTTGTGTTTCTACATCCACGAGCTTTAATCGGACAAGTGAATATCAAACTGCAGAAAAATGTTATCTAGACTGAGTTAATGTTGTCTTTGTTTCCTATTATAAATTCTAAACTTCTTGACTCAAGAATGCATTTACGTACAAGTGAATGATTAGATATTAGTCTTTGTTTTTCTATAAACAAAATAATAATAAATATGTTGTTTTAAAATGTAGCAATTTTTGGGCTTAAAACAAGCAAAAAATGTATCTGCCAGTGGGGTAAGAAACATAATCTTAATTCAAAGCTAAACAAGATAATTTATACAATAAAATATACATTTGCACTTTTTTATTGATTATTTGTAAATGATTGCAAATTTAAATGGAGATCGGTAGGAAGTTGTTGAAGCGTCGGGTTAGGTTTCGTTTATTCCTAAAATTTTCTTTACTTGGTCTTAAAACGTTTTAAATTTACCTTCATCAAACCTGCAGAAACCCTGCATTTATAGGATTCACTTAATTTGTATTTTTGTCTTGTTTTCTAGTATAAATATAAAAAAAATGGTTGCAATCAATTTATTTTAGCTACATTTAAATAAACAAATTTAGTTGGCTAACTTTCCACATGTAGCTAAAATAAATTGTTTGCAACCACTTACCTTAAAAAAAAGTATCATTTTTTTCAGTGTACAAGTAAAATGACTTGAGATATTATGTCTTGTTTTCTGTAAAAAATATCAAAATTGTTAGTTTTTGCTTAAAACAAGCAAAAATATCTGCCAGTGGGGCAAGAAAAATAACCTTGTAGAACCTTTGAATTAAGATTATTTTTCTTACTTCATTGGCAGATATTTTTGTTTGTTTTAAGCAAAAACTAATAAAATTGTGATAATTTTTTTCGAAAACAAGATTTAATATCTTAAATCATTTCACTTGTACAGTAAATGCATCTTGATTCAAGAATGTTTAGATATTTATTCTAGAAAACAAGACAAAATACTAAGAATCATTTTTTTGCAGTGTATTTACACAATGAACAGTTGAAAGTCATCGTCTTATTTTTAACCATGTTTTGAAATGTTTGTGTCATTTGATCAAACTGGACGAGTGAAAGATTACTGTACTCGTCTCGAGCCTCGTGCGTTCAGCTTTCTGTGTTATTGTCTCTGTACTCAGTGTTGATTCTGATGTTATTAGACGTTCAATGAGAGGATCTGGACGTTTAAACGTTTTATGAATCTGTCCTCTTGTAGTGACTGATAGATGTGCGTTATTGATCATTCTCACGTTTGTGAACAGTATGGAAGGATGAATGATAGAGATTGAAAAATAATCTTAAAGCTTTTGTATAATGCATTATAAAAGTATTTTAATGCTTTAATTATGACTTGCAATGCACCTCATAATTAATTCTGTGATCCTATGAATAATCAGTATAATGCATTATAACACTTATCGATTCATAGTTATTTCTTTAGAAGGTAAAACACAATAAAACACATGACAAGCAACCAGTTTCAGATGTGACAAGGAGTCTGTAAATATTATAATACATTTGAACTCAGGTTACAATTATTTATTTAAAGATATAATGCATTACAGTGTGCATCTTGGATATCTTCATAATGCATTAAACATAAGGGCTTTAAGTAAAGTGTTACTGAAACATCCATGGTTTTAGAAGAGGAATTGATTCTTTTAAAGAACACATGATCGCTGTGGTTCTGGAGATCAGGGATAGATGTAGCGTGCAGAAGCCCTGGGTCAGATCATAGCGTGTGTTTCTCTGGATTATATTGCTGTGTGTGTGTGTGTGTGTGTGTGTGTGTGTGTGTGTGTGTGTGTGTGTGTGTGGGTGTGTGTGTGAGAGTGAGAGTGTGTGAGAGGGGTGTGTGTGAGTGTGTGTGTGAGTGAGTGAGGTGAGTGAGTGAGAGAGTGAGAGAGATTGAGTGAGTGAGTGAGTGAGTGAGTGAGTGAGTGTGAGTGAGTGTGTGAATGTGTGTGTGTGTGTGAGTGTTTGGTGTTGTGAATGCTTGCGTGTGTGAGTTGAGTGAGAGTGTGAGAGTGTTTGAGTGTGTGAGTGTGTGTGTCTCTGTGTGAGTGAGTGAGTGAGTGAGAGTGTGGGTGTGTGAGTGAGTGAGTGAGTGTGTGTGGATGATAGGTGTGAGTGTGTGAGTGTGAGTGTGTGTGTGTGGTGGTGAGTGTGTTTGTGTGTGTGAGTGGGTGAGTGTGTGAGTGTGTGTGTGTGTTTTTGTGTGTGTGTTTGTGTGTGTGTGGGAGTGTGTGTGTGTTGTTGAGTGTGTGTGTGGTGAGTGAGTGTGTGTGTGTGTGTGTGTGTGTTTTTGTGTTTGTGTGTGTTTGTGTGTGTGAGTGAGTGTGAGAGTGTGGGTGTGTGTGAGAGAGAGAGTTGATGAGGGTGAGAGTGTGGTTTGTGTGAGTGATGAGTGATGATTGGGGGAGTGTGTGGTGTTGTGTGAGCGCGTGAGTGAGTGAAGTGTGAGAGTGTGTGTGGTGTGTGAGTGAGTTGAGTTGTGATGTGTGTGTGTGTGTGTGTGTGTGTGTGAGTGCGTGAGTGTGTGAGAGTGTGTGAGTGAGATTGTGTGTGTGTGAGTGAGTGAGTGAGTGTGAGAGTGTGTGTGTGTGTGATGAGTGGTGTGTGAGTGTGTGTGTGTGTGTGTTGAGTACTGATGAGTGTCACAGACTGAGGCCTCTCGTGGTCACGGTGAGAGCAGCAGCTTGATTTCCAGCTTGTTCATCTTCAGCAAACACAGTACATACTACAGTCAACACTGCATCAGAGTACAGTGTGAGTCTGGAGATCACTCACTGTGCTTCACTGAATTCATGAAGCAGAACATTCACTTCCTAATTTCATGAGGCTTGAGTTTCATTAGTTTGATTATATGAGCGTGTGCTTACAATGATAAATGCAGTGATGAGAAAAAAGAAGGAAAAGAGGAAAAGAGGCGAAGTGAAAGTGAACTGTATGTATGTTATAATCTATATTACTATATAGTATATATATAAATATGTTGTGGTGTGTGTTGGTTGTGCGTGTTTGCGTGTGTGTTTGTAGCTCCT
>JADLZN010006841.1:125000-162500 GCA_018155175.1 Sinocyclocheilus anophthalmus
GATAAGTGTGAGTGTTAGTGTGAGTGAGCGTAAGTGTGTGTGAGTGTTAGTGTAAGTGTGTCTCAGTGTTAGTGTGAGTGAGTGTCTGGGTATAAGTGTGAGTGTTAGTGTGAGTGAGTGTAAGTGTGAATAAGTGAGTGTGAATGAGCGTAAGTGTGTCTCAGTGTTAGTGTGAGTGAGTGTCAGTGGGGATAAGTGTGAGTGTTAGTGTGAGTGAGCGTGAGTGTGAATAAGTGAGTGTGAGTGAGCGTAAGTGTGTCTCAGTGTTAGTGTGAGTAAGTGTCAGTGGGTATAAGTACGAGTGTTAGTGTGGGTATAAGTGTGAGTGTTAGTGTGAGTGAGCGTAAGTGTGTCTCAGTGTTAGTGTGAGTAAGTGTCAGTGGGTATAAGTGTGAGTGTTAGTGTGAGTGAGCATAAGTGATTGTGAGTGTTAGTGTAAGCGTGTGTTAGTGTGAGCTAGTGTGAGTGAGCGTAAGTGTGAATAAGTGTGTGAGTGTTAGTGTAAGTGTGAGGGATTGTCAGTGGGTGTGATGTGTTTGTGTCAGTGAATTTTAGTGTGAGTAAGTGTGAGTGAGTGTTAGTGAGTATAAGTGTGAGTGTGAGTGTGAATGAGTGAGTGAGTGAGAGTTTGAATGATTGTTAGCGATGTTTCGTGTTGTGTGAATGAGCAAGTGTGAGCGAGTGTTAGCATGAATGAGTGTAAGTGAGCGAGTGTTAGTGTGAGTGAGTGTGAGCTAGTGTTAGTGTGAGAGTGTTTGTGTAAGTGTGAGGGATTGTCAGTGGGTGTGATGTGTTAGTGTGAGTGAGTGTTTGTGTCAGTGAATGTTAGTGTGAGTGAGTGTTAGTGGGTATAAGTGTGAGTGTGAATGAGTGTTAGTGAGTAAGTGTGAATGAGTGTGAGCGAGTGTTAGTGTGAGTGTGAATGAGGAAGTGTGAGCGAGTGTTAGCATGAATGAGTGTAAGTGAGCTAGTGTTAGTGTGAGAGTGTTTGTGTGAGTGTGAAAGAGTGTTAGTGTGAGGGAATGTGAGCGAGTGTTAGTATGAGTTTGTGTGAGTGAGTGTTAGCATGAGTGAGTGTAAGTGAGCGAGTGTTAGTGTGAGTGAGTGTTAGTGTGATTGTTAGTGTGTGTTAGTGTGAGTGAGCGAGTGTTAGTGTGAGTGTTAGTGTGTGTTCTCCATTCTGTCACAGATGGAATTTTGGTTCCTTGCCGCTGTCGCCTCTGGCTTGCTTAGTTGGGGACACTTAATATACAGCGATATCGTTGACTTGATTGCAAAAATACTATTTAAACTGAACTGAGCTGGATGATGACATCACTGAATTCCATGATGAACTGCCTTTAACTGAAAAAATAGTGTTAACTATTGTCATTTTTGCATTATTGACACACTATTTTCCTATTTGATACTGTAAAACTGCTTTGACACAATCTGTATAGTTAAAAGCGCTATATAAATAAAGGTGACTTGACTTGACTTGTGTTAGCTTGAGTGAGTGTGAGCGACTGTTCGTGTGAGTGAGTTTGAATGAGTAAGTGTGAGCAAGTGTGAGTGAGTATTACCGTAAGCGAGCGTGAGTGTGAGCATGAACGAGTGTGAGTGAGTGTTAGCATTAGTGAATGTGAGTGTGAGCATGAACGAGTGTGAGTGAGTGTTAGCATTAGTGAATGTGAGTGTTAGTGAGGGAGTGTTAGCGGCTGTATAGTGGATCAGAGGTGTAAAGGCCTGCGATCACACTCTCAGATGGACTGAGCTCAGAGCGCAGTGGTGACACGTGCATTAAAGAGATGGATGACACTCCGTGTAGTTCTGCTGTGAGGACACTGGCCCGTCCAGGAGATGTATTTCCTCTTCCTGTGTTGAAACTCTGACTGTGATGTTTATTAGCTCCTCTCTTTCTCTTAACCTGACCACACGTTCCAGCTGTTCTGATCTGTGGATTCTCGAGCTTCACATTAAACATTGGGAATCTGGTTGTGTTTTGATGACATTCATTTGTAGAGCTTCAGAGTAAAGGTTTAATATGGACCTTTATCTGAAAATGATGTGCACGTGAATGTGGTCCAATTGCTTAGATCTCATTTTGGTCTCAGCTGTGTTTCAGCTGTGCATGAGTTTATCTTCATATTAAAGAAATCAACCAGAAGACCAATCAGTACCAAAAGACTTTTTCAGCATGAAGCCATAGAAGAAGGTTCTTAAGATCCACATAGTTGTTTTCTGGTTGTTTAGAAAAGCATGTACAATATGTTTTGATGCTTCAAAGAACCATTGAACCAAAACATTAATCTGAAGAACCTATGATGAGAAATCGAAAACTTTTTTTAAAGATTCATGTAGCCCTGGCTGGAAACTTACAGAAGTTTCACAGCTGAATGTGACCAGAGTTTAAATCCATTTGAATGATCTCATCAAGGTGTTTTGATTGATGGCAGGCAGGTGCTTCTGGAACTAAAGTCTACTGCATGCTTAAAGCATTGTGTTCTAGATCATCTGTGATCTAGAACCTCCGGAATTTTGTACTAGTTTTCCATCAGGTCATCTGATGTTACTTAAAGAGCCGCAGCAGCAACTAAATGAGGTCAGAGAGTTTTTATACTGCAGATGCAGGTCAAGATCACAGCGGCCGCTCTTTACTGGAGCTGCATACGTCACATACTGTACAGTAATGTCTAGAAATATAGTCTCTTCTTTTTTTGAGATTTGATCATTTACATAGTAAATAATCACAATTTGTCCTTGTGCATACAGCAGCAGTTACTCTGAAATAGATACAGTATAAAGGTAAAGGTTTTAAAAGGTATTTTTTACAGCAATGCCATAAAACCACAGAACCATTTTTGGTTCCCCAAAGAACCTTTCAGTGATCAGTTCTTAAAAGAACTGTGTGTGGTGGGGAGTCTTTTACCTGGTTTAGGCCAATCTGTACAGTTTTCTAAATCTGCACATGTGATTGTAGTGTAGTTTGGGGAAAACCTTCCATCGGGCCTTTTAGCTCGTGCCACTCGTATATTTTGGGTCTGTTTCAGTGTTTTATTCTGCGGTGAGTCACGATGCAGCTGTGTAACACGCTTAAGCAGCAGTGGGATGAGATGAGCAATGCTGGGATTTTATTCAGGCCTCGGCTCGTGATAGCACCACTGCTCAACTCCACTGCTGTTTGACTCTGTCAAAAAATACAGTGGTGGCCAAAATTATTAGAACACAAGTATTTTCACCAGCTAAAAATAGTTTAAGTCAGTTATCTTTCGCTGTAGTGTGTCAGTAGGAAATATCAATTTACATTTCCAAACATTCCTTTTGCCATTAATTGTAATATGCGTGAGTTCTCCAAGATGCTTCGAGAAACCTACCTGCAAAGCTACCTGGAAAACTATGCGCAAGTGCACCTAGGGCATAAGCTGCTTTAAACGCAAAGGATGTTCGCACCAAATGTTGATTTAATTTAGTTACTAGAAGTTAACTGATAAAGAAAATCTATTTATGACATTATTTTTGACATCATCATCATTTTACAGCATTTTTACACAAGTGCCTAAAACTTTTAACAGCACTGTAGCTTTGCAGGAGTTTCTTTGAGGCTCTCGGAGACCGTTTCCTGGATTGAGTCTGTCTCACAGTTTTAGTTCTGATTCGTCAATGTGACTCCAGTACAGACTGATGATCGATCCGATCACCTCTCGGTGTGCACCCTAACATCTCACTGCGTTATTAAAATTAATTGCAAAATTAATGTTTGGAAATGTAAATTGTTATTTCCTACTGACACACTACAGCAAATATAGAAATAACTGACTTAAAACCATTTTATAGCTGGTGGAAGTACTAGTGTTCTAATAATTTAGGCCACCACTGTAGGTGGTGAAACGCTCAGGCCTGGACCTTCTTGTTCGTCTTTGTGCCTCTCACCGACTCTCCTGCCTTCTCTTTGCAGACCATCGTCCGCGGGAGCCGGCCGCCCAAGGACGCCTCCATCAACGGCCTGCTGGAGGAGTTTGACAGCATCTCCGTCACCCGCTCAAACTCTCTGAGGAAAGAGAGTCCGCCTGGAGCCCATCAGTCCGGCGGGAGCAAGCCAGCGTCTGCGTCCACGTCCACGTCCAACGCTGGCGGACCGGAGGAGAACGGCTTCGGACATTATTACGGCCGCTTCTCGTGCGACCTGGACAGCAGTAAAGACTTCTCGCTAGAGGCGTACCGCGAGCGAGGCATCCACGATGGTGAGTGGGCGGTTGGACGGCACTACCGCTTCTCTCTCAGACAGAACGGCCATCCCATCCGCAGCCCCTTCTATCCCGACGCCATGCCGCAGAAGTCCTCAGACTACGCCAAGATGCCACCCGACTACCACGCCTACCTGGAGAACAAGATGCGGCTGTCCACCGACGAGATGGCCATGGGCGGCCGCAGGGAATACTACCGCGCCTCTCTAGGCGGATCCAGCCAGGACTATCGGGAGCATCCGCTGGGAACGCCGTCGCGCGTCTCCATCCACAGCGGGCAGATGAACTATCCCGATGGAGACTGGGGATACGGAGTGGGACTGAGAGACGACTACGACAAGAGGCCCAAGTCCTCGTACATCAGTCAGACGAGCCCCCAGCCGGCCATCCGGCAGCGCTCGCGCTCGGGGTCGGGCCTGCAGGAGCCCAGCCTGCCGTATGGCATCAGTGCATTTAAAGCTGCGCAGCAGGGGCCGTACAGCTCGTACACGTACCCCAGACTGTCCGAGAACACGTCGCTCATCATGGGCAAGGTAAAGATCAAATCGGCCTCCTACTAATGATGGGTTTGGCTTTTATTGTCCTGCAGGGGCATCATGTCAAAATACGCCAGTGCATTAGGGATGCATTCACACTATTGATTTGTGTGATTCTCTGGCACAGTCAATGCAAGATAAATCCAGATGGTGAACCGCTACTGATGATGCGACATTTGCATGTGATGGTCAAATGCAGTTTGTCTGCTCAGAGATCATTGCATGACAGATTTTGGATTAAAAGGCTCCGTGGAGATCCATTGTTTTTCTAAAACAGCTTGTGGCAGTAAAAATACGCAATAAAAATTAAGTGATAGTTCACCCGAAAATGAAAATTCTGTCATTAATTACTCACCCTCATGTCGTTCCAAACCCGTAAGACCTTCGTTCATCTTCAAAACATTTTTGGTGAAATCTGAGAGCTCTCTGACCCTCCATAGACAGCAATGCAACTGAAATGTTCCTAAGTCCAGAGACGTAGCAAGGACATCGGTAAAACAGTCCATGTGCCATCTTTTTCACCCGTAGTTTTTACGAACGCCAGATATTTTTTGTGTGCGCAAAGAAAACAAAAATTATGAGTTTATTCACGTATAAAATAATGTATTCTGCCATTATGGAGAGTACCACGACACATGCGTTGTTTACGTGCAGAGGTATAATGGCAGAAGACCTGATTTGGTGGAGAAGAACTGTTTAATAAAGTCATTATTTTTATTGTTGAATAAAGTCATTATTTTCTTTACGCACAAAAATAATTGCGTAGCTTTGTAAAATTACGGTTGAACATGGACTGTTTTACCGATGTCCTTACTACGTTTCTGGGCCTTGAACATTTCAGTTGCATTTCTTTCTATGCAGGGTCAGAAAGCTCTCGATTTCATAAAAAAATATTTAAATTTTTGTTCCAAAGATGAACGAAGATCTTACAGGTTTAGAACAACATGAGGCTGAGTAATTAATGACAATATTTCATTTTGAGCGAACTATCGCTTTAACATCATTAAGGAGTGCTGCATTTACATGCATGCATTTGGCAGATGATTTTACATTGCATTTCATGCACTTTCTGCATTAGAAGTGTATTTGGCCACTTCCTCAATAACTCCTCAATATATTGCAACATAAATTTACATCTGCAGAATCTCCACATCATTAAACTCAGTGCAGTAATCTCAGTATGTTTTTTTAAAGATGTGATTTCATGCATTTGGCAAATACTTTTACCTTTTATTTCATCTGCTTTGCGCATTGGAAGTGTATTAGGCCACCGAATAACTCCTCAATATATTATGCCATAAATTTACACCCCCTGAATCTGAAAGATGCATTAAAAAAAGGCATGTTGTTTTGTATTTAGTCCTACTATCACCATCATCATGAAGAATTTTTTAAAGCATAATTTTACCCCCCCCAAAAAACCTTTGTCCTCTCTGAATAACATTTTATTTTAAAACGGCATGAATTCAGTTCATCCCGTGTGTGTTTAAAGATCTAATCTGATGCATTTGACAGGTGTTTTTACATTGCATTAAGGCTCAGTTTATGCACCTCCCGTTCCTGTACAAATGCCGCATTGTTCCCAATGGAAGCATCCAGCTGTGTTGAGTTAAAGGCTGCAGATACACTGTCCGCTCCTCACCCGCAGGCCTTGTAGGGCATATTATCTCGCAGGTCGCACCACTGCTCCGCAGCACCGGCTCCGTGATGGATCTGGTGTCAGTTCTTAATCTACTCACCCGTGAAAAGAGTGCGGCGGCCGGAGACACAGAATTACTCATGAGAGCGGTGCAGGAATCAATTAACGGAAGCGTAGCATCTCCCCGATAACAGCGGCTCATCGCAGACCTTCATTTACACACGCTTGAGCTCTGAACTGTGATGCGTGCTTGTCAATTAAATTCACAGATATTTCAGGACTACTGTAAGACATCCGTGCGCATCAGAAGTGTATAAGGCCGCTTCCTCGATAACTCCTCAATATATTGCAACATAGATTTACATCAGGGTTATTTTAGTTTACTAAAACTAAAATTAAAACTAAAATAAAAAATAAACATATTGTTATTTGAAACAAGCATAAGTAAACATTATCGAAACTAACCATCATCTGAAATAAAATTTAAAACCTGCCAACTTCTCTTTCTCAAAATTCCAAAATACACAACAAAATTACTAAAACTTTAGCGAAAATTAACATGAAAACAGAAAATAAAAAATGAGACAGTTAATAATACATACACTGGTTAATAAAAACTATAATAGTATTCCAATGATATTAAAATAACTTCTCATGAAGAATCAGAAGAAACAAATTATTTTTTCCAAAAACACCTTTTATTCTAAAACAGATCCATGGTTTTATTTAAATATATTGTGGCAGCAAAAGTGCATAATAAATATTCAATATTCAATATTAAAAATAAATATTCAACATTAAGGAGTGCTGCATTTACATGGCAGGCAGATGCTTTTACACTGTCCGCATTATAAATGCATTAGGCCACTGAATAACTCCTTGATATACAGCAACATAAATTTATACCCCCTGCAGAATCTGCAAGATGCATTAAAAAACTGAATATTGTTACTATTTGCATCCCCCAATCCTGTCTGGTCTGAACACATTTTAGTGTTTAAACAGCATAAATTAAATTAGGGTAGGGCTGCATGATAATCTAAATTGAAATAGAAATCGCTATTAGGCAGAAGCTGCGAATGTCATGCGTATCTTTCAGTGAAGCACGGTTCCGTGAACAGTAGTAATTCTCCATCCGAAGGCCAGAGGGCGCTCTCGCGCAGAAACTCCAAATATGCCCCGCAGAAGAAACCGTCTCAGGTTACGTATGTAACCATGGTTTCCCTGAGAAGAACGGACGCTGCGTCCTCTATAGTTCGCTGGGGACGCCTTCAGCGTGACCAGGTGTCTGAGCCTACTCTAACACATCAAGACATTGTCCGAAGAGAACCCGGTGACTCAGCACTAGTGTGCCGTGAGAACATCATCCGCTTCGTCATCTTACGCTTACTCCGAGGAGCATGGCAAGTGATCTAGAGGACGCAGTGTCTCGTGCCCTTCTCAGGGAACCATGGTTACATACGTAACCTGAGATGTTCCCTTCCGAGGGAACTTCGAACTGCATCCTCTAGAGGTCACTATTGGAACGGTATACCCACGCTGCCATTCTGAGGAGTGCATACCATAAACCACGGCAAGCATGGATTTGCCCCAAGGATGTCTTGATGGCTTGTCATTGACATCCCCTTCGTCGGCCAAGGCCTTAGCTGCTACCATGAAAGAACTTACCTGTTCAGTGCTTGGGCTAAGCCCAAGCTAGGGCCGGAGCTCAAGGCTTGGAATCAGAAGAAAGAGATTCCTTTAAGGGGATACGGCCAGGTATCTAAAAACCAAACCAGACCCTGGCCTGCCACCCAGGGGGGCTACCACCAGTTCTGAATAAACCTGCACAAAGAACTGACTCGACAGAAACGTATCAACAGAGATACATACATAATTTGAGTGGAGCCCAAAGCGAGAACCGGGGCCTAAGCCAACTCAGAGAAAGGAACGAGGCTGACAATGCGTAACCCTTACCATACAGGATTTTAGACCGGCGCAGAATGCTTAGCGTACACACTTACCACAATGTGGATTTTATAAAGTGCACAGAAGCTCAGCATGTGCACTTACCATAGCATTGATTTAGAAACATCATTGCTGAAGGGGTAACCGAAGCTGTATTAAACCAGCCTTGGAGCCCTACGTGACTGTTGCACGCTCACAGAAAAGACTCCGAAGCATCTGCTCACAGATGCCCAGAAGGGAGCAGCGCACTTGCAAGAGGCCCTTCATGGTGAGGGGAACACAGCTATCTCACTTAACAAGCAACCCGCCAGGGAGGCAGGAGATGGCCCAGCCACCTGGCATGATTGCTATCCGGATCACAAAAGAGCTGAGGCCCCAACTTCAAAAATAATTCTCACGCATCCCCTCGATGTTGGCATAACTAGTATGCTGGAATCTGTGGATGCGAGACGATAATGGATTTTTCCAAGCCTTCTCGATCTCCACATGGAGATCAGGAAGAAATGGGAGGTTCACCTGAGCTGGAGGGCTATGGCTAGAAAGAATACGCTTGTCGAGGCGGCCTCGAGGTGTCACTTTCTTGGCCCGCTTCAAGCCTCGCCATGGCGTGATCCATAACCTCAAGCAGCTCATCATACACGGGGCAGGAGGATTGGGAGGACTCAGTCTCGACTTCTTCGTCATCATCTGACATCTCCTGCTCATCCTGGCTTGTAGCCAGCAGAGCACTAGCCGCTGGATCAGACGATGTAAGAGAGATAGCATCGTCGTCCAGTAGCTCACTCTCGTCCGTGACCGATGAGCGCGAAAGGGAAAGACCCTTTTTCAACTCATCAGCCAGGTCCATCTGCGATCCCCACAAGCTTATTTTCCTCCGTGCCTCAGCAGCGGCGAGTCCTGAACCATGGGGAGCTGATGGCTGTCCCTCTTTCCTCGAAATGAGAGACAAACGAGAGCGGAGCTTCTTTATAGGAAAAAGTTCACAGTGCACGCAAACTGCCCCCTTGAGAACATTGCGCGCGTGCTCTTCGCCCAAAGAAAGAACGCAGAGATCGTGTGTGTCATCATGTGTCAAATAACCGAGGACCCGGATCCACACATTTCTTAAACGCCTTACTAGTGCTCGCCATGTTAAAGAAAAATAATCGTTCTTACCGGAAATTCATGCTTCAAACAAAACAGTCCTTAAAGACGAAAGAAGAGGACGTGTTCTCCCGGCGCCCTTTTATACTGTGGGTCCGCGCCTGGTGATTACATCACCGGCTGTTTCGCCCACCAATGTTATTGTCGTGTCTAGATGTATGCTTCAGACACCGGTCATGCTGAAGGCATTCCCCACAGCGACCCCTAGAGGACGCAGTTCGAAGTTCCCTCGGAAGGTAACCAGGAAATCCCTATAGCAGCAGCTGAATAAACAGAAGATTTAAATGCTTTCATTGATTCAGCTTGACTAATAAACACACGACTGTGGCAATATATGGTTGTAGCACAGTTCGTAATAAGGAAGGAAGGAAGTGAACCAGGTGGGTGTTTGGAGACTCATGGATATTTATTTAATAATTCAACACTTGAACAAAAACAAAAGTAGCGCTTTCCAGCACGTTCACACACTACCAATGGCGCAAATTCAGTTCATCAGGTTTTCTCTCTGGCCGAGCGATGCCCACGAGTCTCCGTCTCTCTCTCTCCTCCACGTTCTCCAGTCTGCCTTTTAACCGGCCTCTCCAGGCCAATTACTGCAATCAGACATAGGTGTTCATCATTTTGCACTTGACCTACTTACTCACGCTCGTCTCCCGCCCCTCTCTCTGGCTGCAAACTTCGCTGAACCACACCCCCCTCGCCACAATGGTTTATCTGAGTTCTTATTATTACAATTTTCATTAAAATAAAGTATATTTAAAATGCAATGCTAATCGACATAGCCATTATCACTGCTTAGAATACTATGAAATATTTTGCGTGCCTTATTCTGTGTAAGAAGCCATATAATCTCACAGAAGGATTTATTTTAAACCCTCGGCTGACGTTATGAAGTGAGTTTGGAGTAAAAACATGTTAAATGTAACATTGTTACCATTTAAATGTGGTATTTTCACATGCTTTCAGATGGAGCGCTTACTAACACAGGCTTGGTAGTTCACCACGTGGACGCTACGCAAACATCTGTCATTAATCGAAGACCGATTTCTTCTTCTTCGTCCATTTTTTTGTTTCTCAAACGGAAGGCTGCATATGTCAACTTATTCTACTAATCCTAAACCTAACCTAACACTCTACTCTGAGAGTTAGTAGACATGTAGTTGAAAATTAATAAGAATTAGTTGACATGTAGTTGCAAAGTTACTTATAGTTAGATATAGAATGTCTAAAGTGTACTATCAAAATAAAGTGTAACCAAATTCAGCTCATCCAGTGTGTTTTTAAAGATCTACATTCAGTGTTTAATGATTAAGTTCAGTAGGAGATCTTGGAAAATGTTAACTTTAGTCTGATAGCACTGAAAGTGTACATCCCTCCCTGCAAATCGCCGTCCAAAGCCATGTCCCCTGAACGCATATACGCTCACAGACCAGAATACCAGAGACATTACTACAATAGGCTACATCAGCGGTTCCCAATTCCAGCCCATGTTCCGAAGTGAAGTAAACTTCAACGGATTTCCCCTGCTCAGGGAGCAATGAACACTATGTAGGGATCATATGGATCGGAACACAGTTCATGCACGTAGCTCTCTTCTAACAAGCTGGTTATCTGAATCAGGTGTGTTAACTAACTGAGACATGCAAAATACATGCGCGAGGACAGGAATTGGGAACCGCTGGCTACATCATGTGTCATTCACCGGTGAGAAAACTTTAATAGTAGTACTACAATACCAGGAAGGAAGGTCTGGTTGTTGATGTTTGTCTGCCATTTTCGCTCTGTCTGCACAGCGTGCGTGAACGCGCTGATGACGTATCCTGTCTGCGCGAACCGGGTGTGCAGAGGTATGCTAATACATAACTTGACAGGCAGGTAGGAAAGCCAATTAAAACGCTCGGACCGAGCGTTTTGATTGGACGAACATTTCTTGATCCTACGCCTTCCACAGAATATATAAATACAGGAATACATTTAGACCAATTAATTTAATGATTGCTATCGTGATGTGAAGAGTCTTTCAACCAGCATAACAAAAAACATTTCTGAAGACAATCACCTATTGCACCTTAAGATAAATATGTGTAAGGTGTCCTGAAAATAATGCCCACGATTCACAAAACTCATTATTTGCATTCCACTACATGTTCTTTCATGTTTCTTTCTGCTGATGTTTGGGGTGAAATATGAGCGTGTTTCTGGTGGGTTCGGTTTGAGGTACACAATGGGGTTGTACTGTATATCGACTGTATTGACAGCACAGTTGTGTGTGTGTGTGTGTGTGTGGTGAGATTTAGGTGGTTCAGGCCGAACTCCCATCAGTCTCGGCTCAGCGGCGTCATAATGAACCTCTTTCTTTCTCATTCACCTCGACTCGGTCACTTTCAGCATGCCCAGCGTTTTGTTGGCGCTGCTGGGAATCTCAGGCCGTTAAAGGCCGACAGCTCGGGGACTTGGGAACTCGGGCACGCTCGCACTCATTGTGATGAACTGATGTTGTGGCACCTTCCTTTTCTGCAGCCCTTGCATAAAAGCCGTGGCGGAGTGTTCCACCACAGAATTCAATTTCACACTCCAGTTGGGTTGTTGATTACGCTGCCAAATTCAGATTAATGTGCATTTAACGAACATGGATCAGCCAGTGGTGCCGGTTGGGAAAGGGGGTCTCGGGACTTTCTCCGGCCCATAAACAGCCTCGCCGGGATGATTGATTAAACGAGTCCACCGGCGTAATTACAGCCGGCGCTCTCATCATCAGGCGCTTAGATGACGATCCGTGTCGTGTCATCTTTTTGTGTTCGGGGCGTGGTGGGAATAATTCAATCTACCGCCCATCGTGACCCTGCAGACTAACTGCGTGAGAATCAGATCCGTCGTGACTGCAGTCTTTCTAATGCTTTGTTCTACTAACATATGCTTGCTTCTCACTGTATGCATGCTGGAAACATCTCAGCTGTATGTGTGTATCACATACACTACCAGTCAAAAGTTTGAATAATTAAGTAGTAATTATTATAATAAAAAGTAATAATTACATTTTTCAATGTTTTTAAAAGAACTCTTATTACATTTGATTTTTTATTACTATTAAAACTCTTTCTGAAGATCATGTTCACTGAAGACTGAGGAATGGTCCTGAAAAATTCAGCGCTGCATCAGAGAAATACATTACAGTTTAACAGTTATTCACACAGAAAACAGCTGTTTTAAACTGTGTTTGATCATAAATATTGTGTGATATTTTCTGTTCGGTAAAAAACACTGCAGATCTTTATCTGAATGTTCACACTCTTGTTTTGCACATGAAGACAGAATGATCATATGATTCCAGTGTCAGAGTGATTTGGTTTGTTGTCCTGCTGTAATGTGTGACATTGAGCCTCAGTTTGAGGGCCGTTCCCTCAGCAGACAGCAGCTCTGTGATAAACGAGCGTTTGAGGATCATCGCAGGCCTGTAATGAGGAATCATGAGCGTCTTCTGCTGCTGCTGCTCTTGGTCTGCATTATTCACCATGGGCCTCATTTATAAAGTGTGTGTACGCTCAGATTTGATCTTAGAGTGTGTGTGCGCTTAAATCCACGCCAGTGCTCATATTTGTAAAAACTGTCTTTGACGTGGAAAAGTGCTTAGCGTCACGTCAGGGTCTGAGCAGACGTACGCACTTTCTTTTGTCGGAGTACCGCAGGTTTTTGGAAATGTAAGCTGTTCTTGCAGCTCACTGTTCTAAATTAAAGAATTTGGATGATGACTGGTGATCTTTTACATGTTAATGACATTAATTAAGAGTCGTTCAGCAAGGCAGAGAGCTGAAACCATAATTTGCGCGCAAGTTCACGATTAATTTGGATCATAGATTTCACACTGAACATAGGCATACATGCGTTTTCTGTGCGTTCATTCTATGAATCACACGTACGCATGTTTCAGAGATGATCGTAAGATCAAATTTTGGATGGTTTCTGCGCAACATTTTTTAAATGAGCCCTAGGGTTGGGAATCGAAAATCAATTCCAATTCCAGAATCGGATACTTAAGGTCAGGAATCGGATACTTGTTGTAAAATTTAAATTTAAGTTCCACCTATCAATTGCTGTGGCACACTTTTTTCGTTTGTTTGGGGCAAAAGGGGGCTGTTAAAAATTGCATTTGTCTTTGATCATTCATCAGAGATTCATCAAAACCACTGATTCATCCAGTATGAAACAAGTAAATCTTGAGTGAGTCATTGAATCATTCCATTCATAAATTCCATGAGATTTTGTTTAGTTGTCTAATATTTCTTCTTTATAATTGTGAGAGAACTACAACCTCCATTAAAAAAAAAAGTCTCAATTTATCCAGATTCATGCAACTCTATTTTGCACACAAACAGCTCTTAAAGAGTTTAGTTTTTATGTAGCCTGTTGATTTTTTTTGTTCATGGTATTCAGCTTCAACTAAATGTTTTGAAAAAAGAGACAGAATATATGTTTGATATCATTATTTAACCACATTAGAATCGAAACTGGGAATCGATACGCAGAATCGGAATTGATCAAATTCAAATGATACACAACCCTAATGAGGCCCATGATGTTTTGTGTTTGGACCGAACAGGGTGAGTACGAGCGCGGGGCCCGTGACGGGAGTCCGCCGGGGCCGGGGCCCGAGATGTATCAACGCGTTCCCTTCAAACTACCTCAGAGCCACGGCAAACCCGGTTACCCAGCCGGACTCCAGTACCACTACCGGCCGCCGCAACCCAGCCCTCCCTACACCCCGCAGGGAGCGCACTCACAGCCCTCCTCGCCCTTCATCCCGGGCCCCGGGGCCTATCCGCCGCCCAGCTGGGGCTCGTCCTCCGAGCAGCCGCCCTGCAGGGTTTCACACGAGCAGTTCCGCGCGGCGCTGCAGCTGGTGGTGAACCCCGGTGACCCGCGCGAGTATCTGGACAACTTCCTGAAGATCGGGGAGGGATCCACGGGCATCGTGTGCATCGCCACCGAGAAGCACAGCGGCAAACAGGTGGCTGTGAAGAAGATGGACCTGAGAAAACAGCAGCGGCGGGAACTTCTGTTCAACGAGGTGAGCGCACCAATATCCTGGTCAGCAAAATGGTGAAAAAAGCTCTAGGTTTGTAGAGCTGTGCGGTATAGGCTAAAATCTTTGTGATTATACAGTCAAACCAAAAATCATTCAGACAGCAGATATAATTGTTGATATTTTGTTACTAGTGGGTGCAGGACACTGTAGTTCATTCATGTAAGCGATGAGAGCAAAATAAAGTAAACTGTGACATATTACACCCAAAAACTCTTCATACAGTGGACTAGCAGGAAACTTCGGGAGCAATGATAATTCAGACACTTTGAGCTGAGCATGAGTTTCTGAAGTGTTTTTCTTTAATTGCTAACGTGATCTTTTACTCCACAAATGTAACAGCTGACAGCTTAAATGGGTTTAATCTAATTGTGTTCTTAAATGTAACCAGCTGACCGCTATTCAACCGATTCATACGATACCTTCTATCAAAGTTATTCTGAGATGATCAGATGAGTTTGTTCTGACTCTGTTTCTTCTCTATTTTGTACCTCTCTAAACTACAGCCAATCAACTGTGATATAATGTGAGAAATGTTGAAGGTGTCTGAATAAATTTTTGTTTGACTGTATATCAACATCAATAATCATTTTTTTAAGGAATTCTATCATGATTCTTCTTATTATGAAAATATGAAACAAAATATGAAGTATTACTAGTGTAATATTTCTCTGTAAAAAAAAAAAAGGTTTTAAGATAAATAATATCATGATTATTTTATTTTTACAGTCCCACAGTCCCATATTTATAGTTATCTAAATTTCTTTGTTTTTATTAAGCTTTTATTTTGGCAGAAAACCACAGGAAGCTTCTCTTTTGTTAATATGCTCACTCGCCTAAATCAAGTTTGGGAAGATGGTTTGGTGTGTGTTATATAATGTATAATGCTCATTATATTGGACACAGATTCACAGCAGATGCAGAGACCGAGTCGAGTCGCTCCGAGACACTGAAAGCACTGCATCACGAGCTGCTCGTGTGTAAATGGACACAGTGCTGTAACTGATTACATGGTATCTGGATTACATAATCAGAGTCCAGAAATATTACATAATTAGATCACAGTTACTTTTTATGGATTACATGATTACATATTATTCACACAATGGCAGTAAATTATTCAAAATGTATTGATTCAGCCCAATTCTTTCTAAATGAACCTACCACTCATATACAGTTTGGGAAACCCTGAGTAATGTAATGTTTAATGCATTTCATGATGTTGACAACAAAAAATTGAATGTATTTTCTTTTTTTTGTTGTTGTTGTTTTTTTATGGTATAAAATAATCCAATTCAAGTCTATTTGATAATCGAGTTAGGTCAAAAGTAATCAAAAAGTAGTCAGACTACATTACGTAATATGTGTAATCCAGATTATTTTATTAACTGCAATATTCGTTATCAGAGCTGGGTAGTAGCTGATTACATGTAATCTGGATTTCGTAATCTGTACGTAATCTGTAATCAGCAATGAACTACAATTTGTAAGTATTCTAGCCGCTTTACTCTGAAACACATGGTATATATATATATATACTCAATTCGCAGACTTTGCATGCTAATAACTGCTGTTTTATTTCAAATGATTTCAGCCCTCATTCATGATGAAGCAGAGATGATCAGACACAGGTCTTTGAGAGCATCTAGATGTTTTCCTGTTCATCTGCTTGCAGGTGGTCATCATGAGAGACTACCATCACGAGAACGTGGTCGACATGTACAACAGTTATCTGGTCAGTGATGAACTCTGGGTAGTGATGGAGTTCCTGGAGGGCGGAGCCTTGACTGACATCGTCACTCACACCAGGTAAGAGCCGATCGTCCAATCAGAATCAGAGTCTGAACTAGCTGATTTCACACTGATGCATTCATCTGATCTTTTGATTCAAAGTACACCAAGATCCAAGTGAAAGAGAAAATGATTAAGTGAGATTATACACTAGGCCTCGTTATTGAGTTTGTGTCAGAAATACCTAGATCACCTAGATCGTGGACTTGATTGCACAGACACTATTTAAACTGAGCTGAGCTGGATGATGATGAACTGAATTCAATGATGGACTGGCTTTATCTGAACATTGAGTGTTTACTATTGTTCTTCTGCATTACTGACACACTATTTTCATATTTGATACTGTAAAGCTGCTTAGACACAATCTGTATTGTTACAAGCACTAGATAAATAAAGCTGACTTGACTTGACGAGATGTTTTGGTCTCATTAATAGTGAATATGTTTAACACGTTTCACAATCAGCTTTGATCTAATATGAAACTGAGAGTAATATTACACTTCTGCAGCTGATTTATGCAGCGGTTTGAGTGCAGCGTTATCTGCTGGAGACAATAGTCCAGTGATGAATTATTATTGTGAAAGTTTGTGGTGGAGTTTGTTTTAAACGCTGCCTCTGCTCTGGAAGCGTCTGCATAATTACAGTAATTGGCGTTGTTCGTCAGTTCGGTGTTGCGCGGTGTTGGACTGTAATTGCACGCTTTCAGAGACACGCATGACCCGTCGGCACGACACACTTCCATCCCACCGCTGAGAGGAAGAGCAGCTTCTGTTTCTGATGCGCTTTATTTCTGTCCTGTTTGAGACGCTAATAGAGACGCTCATGTCTACATAGACAGATCCCTTCTTAGGCAGCATCCTGAGTGACACACGGGTCTGAATCAGCAGATGGATCATGTGATTCTCACAGCCAATTCCACCTAAGGTTTAAATAGAATTAGTTTGACTAATTTCATTGTTTTTTGTTTAATTTCATCTTTTTAGTGTCGAATGTATTCATAAAATATTTCATGTTTAAATCCTCCTCATCACATTGTGTCACGATTGACACATGCTTACATTCAAATGCTTATCCAGAATACAGTCGGAAGCAATTGCATTTCAAAATGAATAAAAGATACAAGATGTAAGAGTAACAATAATGCAGACATTAATAGAAGAAGACAAGGGAAAGACTGAAGGAGGTGAGGTCAAACAAAGTTCACATTCTAGATGTTTTGACAACATTTCTATTAATAAATGTGGAGATTGTACCTAAACACAAACTCAGTCATTAAAATGAGATTTACAGTTTGTGTCTTAACATCTGAACCAGTGTTATTTTACTATTGTTAATATACTGCTGTGGTTTTTATTCATACTTTGAAGTATCTTTTATTTTTATATTTTCAGTCTTTATACTTTCAATTTTAGTTCGAGTCAGTTGGAGTTGGGTGGAGTCAGATGGAGTCGGTTGGAGTCAGATGAAGTCGGTTTGAGTCGTTGGAGTCGGTTTGAGTCGTTGGAGTCGGGTGGAATCAGTTGGAGTTGGGTGGAGTTAGATGGAGTTGGATGGAGTCAGATGGAGTTGGTTGGTGACAGATGGAGTCGGTTAGAGTCAGATGAAGTTGGTTTGAGTCAGTTGGAGTCGGGTGGAGTCAGATGGAGTCGGTTGGAGTCAGGTGGAGTCGGTTGGTGACAGATGGAGTTGGTTAGAGTCAGATGAAGTTGGTTTGAGTCAGTTGGAGTCGGGTGGAGTCAGATGGAGTCGGTTGGAGTCAGGTGGAGTCGGTTTGAGTCAGATGGAGTTGGATGGAGTCAGATGAAGTTGGTTGGTGTCAGATGGAGTCGGTTAGAGTCAGTTGGAGTCGATATGAGTCGGGTGGAGTCAGATGGAGTCGGTTGGAGTCAGGTGGAGTCGGTTGGTGTCAGGTGGAGTCGGTTGGTGTCAGATGGAGTTGGTTTGAGTCAGATGGAGTCGGGTGGAGTCAGATGGAGTCGGTTGGAGTCAGGTGGAGTCGGTTGGAGTCAGATGGAGTTGGTTTGAGTCAGATGGAGTCGGGTGGAGTCAGATGGAGTCGGTTGGAGTCAGGTGGAGTTGGTTTGAGTCAGATGGAGTCGGGTGGAGTCAGATGGAGTCGGTTGGAGTCAGGTGGAGTCGGTTGGAGTCAGGTGGAGTCGGTTGGAGTCAGGTGGAGTTGGTTTGAGTCAGATGGAGTCGGGTGGAGTCAGATGGAGTCGGTTGGAGTCAGGTGGAGTCGGTTGGAGTCAGGTGGAGTCGGTTGGTGTCAGATGGAGTTGGTTTGAGTCAGATGGAGTTGGATGGAGTCAGATGAAGTTGGTTGGTGTCAGATGGAGTCGGTTAGAGTCAGTTGGAGTCGATATGAGTCGGGTGGAGTCAGATGGAGTCGTTTGGAGTCAGGTGGAGTCGGTTGGTGACAGATGGAGTCGATTTGGTGTAGATGGAGTCAGTTTTTTTCAGGAGTTGGTTCGAGTCATATGGACTTGTTTGAGTCAATGGAGTGGCTGGAGTCAGTTTGAGTCATTTGGAGTCGGTGGAGTAGATGGAGTTGGTTGGGTCAGGGTGGAGTCGGTTGGTGGTCAGATGGAGTCGTTGGGTCAGGTGGAGTCGTGGTCGTGGAGTCGGTTGAATCATTGGAGTTGGGTGGAGTCAGATGGGAGTTGGTTGGTACAGATTGAGTCGTTAGAGTCGATTAAGTGGTTTGAGTCAGTCTTGGATTCGGTGATTCAGATTAGTCGTTGATTTAGGTGTAGTCGTTGTTACAGATTGAGTTGGTAGAGCAGATGAGTTGGTTGAGTCTGTTGGTGTCAGATGGAGTCGGTTGGAGTCGGGTGGAGTCAGATGGAGTCGTTTGGAGTCAGGTGGAGTCGGTTGGTGTCAGATGGAGTCAGTTGGTGTCAGATGGAGTTGGTTAGAGTCAGATGAAGTTGGTTTGAGTCAGTTGGAGTCGGGTGGAGTAAGATGGAGTTGGTTGGAGTCAGGTGGAGTCGGTTGGAGTCAGGTGGAGTTGGTTTGAGTCAGATGGAGTCGGGTGGAGTCAGATGGAGTCGGTTGGAGTCAGATGAAGTCGGTTTGAGTCGTTGGAGTCGGTTTGAGTCGTTGGAGTCGGGTGGAATCAGTTGGAGTTGGGTGGAGTCAGATGGAGTCGGTTGGAGTCAGATGAAGTCGGTTTGAGTCGTTGGAGTCGGTTTGAGTCGTTGGAGTCGGGTGGAATCAGTTGGAGTTGGGTGGAGTCAGATGGAGTCGGTTGGAGTCAGGTGGAGTTGGTTTGAGTCAGATGGAGTTGGATGGAGTCAGATAAGTTGGTTGGTGTCAGATGGAGTCGGTTAGAGTCAGTTGGAGTCGATATGAGTCGGGTGGAGTCAGATGGAGTCGGTTGGAGTCAGGTGGAGTCGGGTGGAGTCAGATGGAGTCGGTTGGAGTCAGGTGGAGTCGGTTGGTGTCAGATGGAGTCAGTTGGTGTCAGATGGAGTTGGTTAGAGTCAGATGGAGTTGGTTTGAGTCAGTTGGAGTCGGGTGGAGTAAGATGGAGTTGGTTGGAGTCAGGTGGAGTCGGTTGGTGTCAGATGGAGTCGGTTGGTGTCAGATGGAGTCGGTTGGAGTCAGGTGGAGTCGGTTGGTGTCAGATGGAGTCGGTTGGAGTCGGGTGGAGTCAGATGGAGATGGTCTGAGTGCACAGGATCAGTGTTCTTCAGTGCTGTTTCTCGTGTGCTGTGGTCTGATGTTGGTGTTGCTGGGTTCCTGGCAGAGCAAATGCTGATCCGTGCCAGAGCGTGTTCCTGCGTGTGGGCCGTTCAAAGAGCGCCGTGTTTTCAATTAACAGCAGATTGTAATGAGGCTCCTGATAAATTAGTGGCACACAGAGCTGTTTGTATTCATGCAGAATCTGGAGGTGTTTGAGGCTGATCAGTGTGTGCTTGTGAGTCTGACACGACTTGTGAATATAAACCGATAGCTGAGAGTGAGAGCTGTGATTGGATGAGTGTTTAAACACATGTTTATATTCAGATACAGCCACACTGATGAACTACAACACATGATGGAAGAACTACTTGTGTGTATGCTGTTTATTTATTAGATTAAAACATTTATTGAATGTTAATGTCTTTTATATTACTGTCCAGGATGTTACAGTGATTTTACCATGGAAAAGGGGCTTTTACTGCATATTATTAGCTTTTTTTTAAATAATCCTATCCATTGTTATTTTGTTTATTATTATTATTACTTATTTTTCATTTTTACTTTGGTAAGACTTTACAATAAGGTCCCATTAGTAATGCATTAACTAACATTAACAACGAGCAATGCATTTGTTTTCTTTCTTAAAATTAATTAATAAAAATACAACTGTTAATTGTTAGTTCAAGTCAGCTCAGGTCCATTAAATAATGTTAACAGATAACTTTTGATTTTAATCATGTGTTAGTAAATGTTGAAATTAACTAATATTAAAATTGCTTTAGAAGTATTTTTCATTGTTAGTTCATGTTAACTAATGTAAACTTTATTGTAAAGTGTTGCTATTTCTTATTTTTATCTGGTTTTTTTACCTATTATTTATTTGTTTGATGTAAGTCTGTCTGAGCAGGTTTGCATGTGACCAGTATTCTGTACGTCACTGTATGTGAAGAATGAAGTGGTGAATGTGGTTTTGGAGACAGAAGTGTCCTTCATGGATCTCCTTGTGAGGCGTCGTTCGTCAGAGTAATTGCAAACACGTCCCGTTTGCGCATTACGGCACATTAGTGTTGAGGAGGAGCGGGACGCACAAACACATGGCAGCGTGTTCGCCTCCAGTGAAGCCGCAGCCGCAGGCGAGACAGATGAGAGCGCGGCGGACAGCTGGGCCTCACACACACACATACACACACACACTCACACTCACTCACACACACTCACTTACATACACTCACATGCTCACGCTCCACTGATGGAGTCACGACTCTCCACGAGCCTTCCTGCTCCTGCCTTTGTTCTACTGCGTGTTAGAGACGCGCTGCTCTTCTGTGTGTGTGTGTGTGTGTGTGTGTGTGTTGTGTGTGTGTGTGTGTGTGTGTGTGGTGTGTGTCTGTGTAGTGTGTGTGTGTGGTGTGTGTGTGTGGTGTATGTGTGAGTGTGTGTGTGTGTGTGTATGTGTGAGTTGTTTGTGTGTGTGTGTTGGTGTGTGTGTATGTGTGAGTGTGTGTGTTGTGTGTGTGTGTGAGTGTGTGTAAGTGTGTGTGTTAGTGCTGCTGCTGAATTTGGCTCTGTGATAATACGATGCTTCGGGTTTGAGCACTGAACTGACATTTTTTTTGCATTCTTGCTACACTGTTTTCCGATTTGATACTGAAATCCCTTTGACACACATCGTGTATTGGACAAGCGCTATATAAATAAAGGTGCTTGGCTTGATCCTGATTTATATTCACACATGAAGTTTCACACAGAACTCACATTAGTGCTGCTTGATGAGTTTCCACCCAAAATAACCCAGCAACTGTTTGTCTCAGAGCTTGTGAGAAGTAGGTCTTGCTCTGAAATTTGCTCATGTTGATTGAGGAGATCTTGATTATTGTGTGTTGTGTTGACAGGATGCATGAGGAGCAGAATCGCCACCGTCTGTCTGTCGGTGCGAAGGCGCTTCCGTAGCCGCACCCACGCAGTGCGTCGTACCGCGACATCAAGAGCGACTCCATCCTGCTCACCAGCGATGGAAGGGTATATAGATCTATATATATATAAAATCATACAAATAACTTAAATATAAATATACATAATTTAATTTAATCTACTTCATACAAAATAAATAATGTAATTAAATACATATATATATATATATATACAAGTTCATGCAAAAAAAACAAAAACAAAAAAAAAAATAAAAAAAATAAGATATTTATTTGGTATCAAATTTAATTATTTAATATTAATTTATCAAGTAAATTTATATTTTTACAAATTGGACATTCATATTTGATTTACGTTAAATGTTATGTATATTTAATTCATTTCCTTTATTTAACCAGGTTAAATAACTTGTTGAGATTAAAATCTCTTTTACAAGAGAGACCTGACCAAGAAAGCAGCAACAAATAACATAAAATATACAAGTCTACACCAACTGCACAAAACACAAATCAATGATCACAACAACAATTTACCAGGGGATAAAACACACAATTTGTTAAAAGTAGTTTAAACTCATTTAATGTCGGAAGCACGGTCAACTTTAAAGGGGTCATGTGATGCTGCTAAAAAGAACAGTAATTTTGTGTCTTTGGTGTAATGAAATGTGTTTATGCGGTTTAAGGTTTTAAAAAACACATTATTTTCCACATACGGTACATTACTGTTGCTCCTCTATGCCCCGCCTTTCTGAAACGTGTCGATTTTTTACAAAGCTCATCGGTCTGAAGCGAGGTGTGCTGTGATTGGCCAGCTATCCAGTGCTTTGTGATTGGCCGAATACCTCAAGCGTGAGACGGAAATGTTACGCCCCTCACCATACTGTTGATACCGTGTCCCAGCCGGAGCGATGAGACAAACACATTAAAACCCATTATAAACCAGGCATTCGTTGCATCCAGTGGAGACATAATTACTGATTATAATGACTTATACTGTCTTTTTACGTGTTACGTTGCGTTGCTTATCGCGTCCCATAAACATAAAACCATGTCTGCATTTGTGATCAGAGAAATGACAAACAACAAGACAGCATGACGAAGCGGATATCGTCCTCTTTTGGAAGAACAAACAAAGTAGTTTCGCTTTCACAACAAAAAACACAGCGTCTTCACGACACGGCGGCGGCGGCAACAACAATACTAAAGCGAGAATAAAAGTTACACCTTCTTTCTTTGCGTGAACGTTTGGGCGGCGTTATGCAAATCTTCCCACATAGTGACGTTGACATGTGGGGGTGTGTTAGAACGAGGTGTTTTAGGTAGGCGTGGCTGACTCTTAACTTTTATAAGAATATCTCTTTGGTTTTGAGACTTTAGTCTTTGCAACTTTACAGATCTTCTTTATGCACCAAGAGCTTGTAACACTCCAAAGAGAAAGAAACAATTGAAATCCCATCATATGACCCCTTTAAAATGCTTTGTAAATTATTCCAAGCCAATGTAGCATTATATCCAAAACCCTTTTTCCTAGTTCAGTTCGAACCCGAGGAACTTTAAAACAACATCATTTGAATGTAGTTTACAGCATACTTTTGAATTAGAAAAACTGAGAGACAAATAAGATGGAGTTAGACCACAAATAGACTTATAAATGAAGCGATACCAATTAAAACTTCTTCGGGTATACAACGAAGGTAACTCGGCCTTCTCATATAAAGTGCAGTGATGTGTTTGATAACTACAACCAGCACTATGAAAAACAGGATCAAGTTTTTTTTTTATATAAATATAAATTTTTATAAATAAGATTCTGTTTGTGTTTAATCGTTATAAGTGATATTCACACACGACAGTGTTGTGTGGTTACGGTATCAATCAGCTTTCACTTTACTTGGAGTTATACACTAAGTGTTTTTATTGTGAGGCAGAAAAGTGATCGGGGTAATGAGCCACGTTCACTAGTTCCAAGTAATAATCGTTTCCGCCATCCTTGTAATTATCTGGGAGACCATGACAAATGAGGGGTTAGCTCTAATCAGCTTGCGTTGGCTGTACGTGACGCTCTGGGTGTCTCTGTCGTCAGATCAAGCTCTCGGATTTGGCTTCTGTGCTCCAGTGTCTAAGCTGTTTCCTCAGAGGAGTCTCGGGTGGGAACGCTGGCGTACTGGAGGCGCCGTCGGTCCATCTCCATGCTGCCCTACGGCACTGATTACGCGGACGCTTGGTTAATGACGGTGACCGTGTGCTGCATGATGGGTTACTAGTCAGCGCTGATCTGCTGTGTTGGTCGGCAGGTGACACTGGTCTCTGGGAGCATGGTGGATCGAGATGGGGACGAGAGCCGCCGTACTTCACGAGCCGCCCCTGCGGCCATGATACGGATAACGAGACAACCTGCCAACCACGCGCGACTCCAAGGCTTCTCACAAGTGTGAGTCAGCTGCGATTCATTGGCCGGAGCCGCAGTCCACATGATCGCCGACACGCGTTTTTAGTGCAGCTCTGATTTACGCGTCCCTGAACTCATTTATTACTCACACACCCAAACCCAACTTCTCATTAAACGAAACTTTATTTGATAAGTAATTATTCAAATTATTTGCTATTAAAATTCAAATATACAACATAAACAAACATAATACCTAAACTTTGAATTGCAATACTGCAAATGTTTATATCAACATTGTTTATGTCAGCAAGTTTTTTTTGTAATTATAATAATTATGTTTTTACTAGTGCTGTGCAAACGATGAAATCGTGATTAATCGCATTCACCTAAAAGTTTTTGTTTACATAATGTAATGTGTGTGTACGTGTATATTTTTTATGTATTATAATACACACCATGCTGTATATTTAAGAAAAAATATGTTACGTTTATATATTAAAATATATCTATATATGATATAAATTATAAGAATATAAATATATACATGTAAATACAAATATATATTTTATTTGCTGTTTGTGTTGTCTTTATATATACCAGAAATATACACAGTACACACACGGATTTATGAACAAAATTGTTTTTGAAGCGATTATCGCGATTAATCATTTGAACAGCACTAGTTTTTTACTATTTTAATCTAATTAATTACTTATGTGCAATTGCCCCTCATTTGGCTGTAAAATTACCCACTAAAGATAATTTAAAGCTATTATTGTGTTACATGAGAAAAGCATTGACTACACATTACAGAAAAATAGCTTTAGAAAGAAATATTTGGTTAACATTGCCTTAAATATTGATAATAACTGCATATAATGTTTGAATGGATATAAAATTAACTGGTTAAACAAAAATTAAAGAGACTAAAAACACCAGTAGGTGTAGCGAGTCCTTCCTAATGAGTGAGTCATTGAGTCGTCTTCAACTGATTTTTCAACAGCGGATTCAATCAGACACTAAGCTAGGCAATTCGCATACTATCCGTCTTAAATAGTATTTGAAAATAGAATTAGTGTGTCCCAAATCGTAGTATGTTTAAGAAAGTATGCCAAAGATTCCTGGATAGTCTACTACAGTGATCTCAAACTCAGTTCCTGGAGGGCCACAGCTCTGCAGAGTTTAGCTCCAATCAGCTCCAAAACACCTGCCTGGATGTTTCTAGTATGCCTAGTAAGACCTTAATTTGCTGGTTCAGGTGTGTTTGATTAGGGCTGGAGCTAAACTGTGCAGAGCTCTGGCCCTCCAGGAATCGAGATTGAGACCAATGGTCTACTACTTCCGGTTAGAATTCAAAGTGCAGACTCTAACGGCTAATATTGCCCACAACACATCGCGCAGTGGACGAGGATTCGATTAGAACTACAAACACATAGAAAGTGTTAAAAAACTACAAACATGGCAGATATGTGAGACCAACGGAAAAGTAGAGAAAAGGGTTTGAGTTACTAATATTCAAGATTTAACCTGATGAAAAATATGTATTTAATGTTATCCACATTATATTTCATCTGCAGCAACACTGTGAACTTTTATAATGATACGTTAGGTCATTAACTTTTAAATGCATTATGCAAACACATGAGCCGTTCTCAGCATAAAAGACCCGCGACTGGCAGATCAACGTGCCTCTTCATTTCTCTCCAATATGGTAGGAAATCAAATTAAACGAAATGTGGATTAAGTGTGACAAGATGATTTACAGGACAGTTTAAACAGTGACAGGTCGCATGCAACTAAGCAACAGAGCGTCTGTTAAAGACGCAGCTATGACGAAGTGGTCTGTCCCAAAGCTTGCTCAAAGATCAAAAAGAGTAGGCTACATACTTTTAAGGCGTAGTATAAGTAAGTGAATTGGGACACAGCTAATGTCTTTATAATACATTTTGATTCGTTCAAACGGCTGATTCATTCAAAAACAAGGCAAGTGACTACAGTCTTTATGAATGGGTTACTGAATCACTGACTCACTCGATTCGTTCAAAAATGCTGAATCATTCATTACCAAGCAGTGGACTGTCTTTTCGAAATGAGTCTTGCATTTCATTCAGCCGATTCGTTCAAAAACGGCTTGTTCATTCAGATACGCAGCAAGTGACAGTCTTTATGAACGAGTCATTGAATCATTCATTCAGCCAATTCGTTCAAATGGCTGATTCATTCAGAAACGCAGCAAGTGACAGTCTTTCTGAATGAGTCACTGAATCATTGACTCACTCGATTAGTTCGAAACTTCTAATTCATTCAGTAACGAAGCAAGTGACTGTCTTTATGAACGGGTCTTGAATCATTCATTCATAGCCGTTCGTTCCAACAGCTAATGCATTCAAAAACGCGCAATTGACGTCTTTCCTGAATGGTCACTGAATCATTGACTCCTCGATTCGGTTGAAACTTCTAATTCAGTTCAGTAACGAAGCAAGGACTGGTCTTTATACAGTCCATTGCAATCATTCTTCAGCTGATTTCGTTCAAACAGCTGATGCCCTTCAGAAACGCAGCAAGTGAAGTCCCTTTCCTGATGTCACTGGGGGATCTTGACTCACTCGAGTCATTTGAAACTTCTAATCATTCAGTAACGAAGCAAGTTACTGTCCTTATGAACGATTCATTGAATCGTTCATTCAGCCGATGCGTTCAACCACAGCTAAGCCATTCAGAAACGCAGCAAGTGACAGTCTTTCTGAATGAGTCACTGAATCATTGACTCAACCAATTTGTTCAAAATCACTGATTCATTCAGGAACAAAACAAGTGACTGTCTTTATGAACGGTCCTTGATGAATCATTCATTCAGCCGATTCATTCAAACAGCTGATTCATTCAGAAAGGAAGCAACTGACTCTTTAGTCACTGAATCATTGACTCACTCTATTCATTCAAAAACGTGGATTCATTCAGTAACGAGGCAAGTGGACAGTCTTTAGGACGATTATTGAATCATTCATTCAGCCATTTCGTTCAAATGGCTGATTCATTCAAAAACGCAGCAAGTGACAGTCTTTCTGAATGAGTCACTGAATCATTGACTCACTCGATTCATTCAAAACCATGGATTCATTCAGTAATGAAACGGCTGTCCCTTTATGAACGAGTCATTGAATCATTCATTCAGCCGATTCGTTCAAACAGCTAATGCATTCAAAAACGCAGCAAGTGACATTCTTTCTGAATGAGTCACTGAATCATTGACTCACACGATTCGTTCAAAATGGTGGATTTATTCCGTATTGAAACACTGGTTGGCAAAATTTCAAATGACAAATTAATAATACAGCACTGAGAACATTATATTTCACACACTTTAAGCTCTTTTATTTTCCAAACGTAATAGGACTAGTCCAACGAATCGAATCGTTGAATACGTGTATCGCTACACCCCTATTCGCGACGCATCGATTTGTTTTCCCAGCTCTAGTGACGTGTGTTGAGTCTGGTGTGTTTGGGTGCAGGTGTCGTCGGTTCTGCGGGCGTTCCTGGAGCTGATGCTGGTGCGAGAGCCGTCGCAGCGGGCCTCGGCGCTGGAGCTGCTGCAGCACTCGTTCCTGAAGCTGTCGGGCCCGCCGGCCTGCATCGTTCCTCTGATGCGCCACTACCGCCACCGCTGAGCGTTTCATCCACAACCAGACTGACGTCTTCTCACGCTAACTACGAAGATGTATTTTAGAGCAATTGTAAGTTTTACTTGTACAGTTTTGATAAACGGCAGTATTTTTGTTGTGACGTCACCATGCTGAAATGGGCAGTATTACCTAGAACTGAGAGTTTCTGCAAAATAACAATAACTAATAATAATAAATTTCCTACTGTTTATATTTCGTTTTTTTTGAAGATGGCTGTTGCAGACAGATGAATCCGAATATATTTATTTATTCTACGTTTGTAGGTCGCGGCAGAGTTTTCTACGCTGGTTTCGTTCTGGTTTTCAGTAGTGTGGCCTTCTCGCGCACACTCTCTAGCAATATTCAGCACAATCCTCGCGTGTTTTCTCGTGGCGTCTCACCCGTGTCTCCTGGCTCACTGTGATCTGGAAATGTGTTTCTGTAGGACTCTTCAGATCCGCTGTCGCGTGGCTTTTGTACGGTGCTCCTGCATGTGTGTCACTAAGAGCTGCTTTCAATAAAAAAACACAAACGCACGTGTCCTCCTGTGCTTCATTCAGACTCTTACATTAACGTGTTTTTCTGTGAAATCATTTGGTTCTCAGGCATTTTTAAGAACAATTTTTAAAGAATATAACTCAGTACTTACAACTATTAATAATAAAACTGAGCAGCTCTTTTAACATTACAGGTGTGAGATACATTAAACGCTATATGCTGGAAACCATTTGATTAATGTGATATGAAGGAAAAGAAACAAAAACTTTGTTTACAGTTCAGGACTCGGGACAATTTTTAATTTAGAGGTATATGTTCAAACATAAAAATACTAAACATGAACAATATGTTTTTTACATGTGGCCAGGGTTATTATAGTTAACCAAAACGCCATAAAACTATTTCTGTTACTTAAACTTCTCTGAAACTGAAAAATGTATGAAAACTACATGGACCTACACAACAAAAAACAGAAAACGACTAATAACTCAAATATAATTCAAAATAAATGATGTGTAACAATCTAATTTCTATGATACTGTTACAATTTTCTTTTGAGACTCCAAAAGGCTTGCGCTCCTCGGAGAATGAGCCATTAATGTCATTATTCTTTTGTTTACTTGAAACAAACCAATAAATGAAACCTCTTTTACTCGGTTTTGAATTCTTCTAGAATAAAAGATTAAGAACATTTTCAACTAGTCTATTAATAAAATTAGTCCTAACTTTCCTAATCAAATTTGCCATAAAATTCAAAGTTTACAGTAAATATGCTTCTGTACAGTTTTGAAAGCATGACAATACCAAAGAAACAGTTTGACAAAAAATGAAAGTTTATTAGCGCACCACATTTGAATATGAACATGCTGGGATGAGATTTGAGCTGCAGCGTGAGAACTGATAAATACACCACACATACACCAAACATGAGATCGAGCAGAACTTTAATAAGAGCGAGTGGTCAGAGAAATCCTGAAGAACAGGCGATGAACGAGCATTTATGAGCGCAGCATAAATCACTGGCCAGCAGAAGCAGTGTTTAATTGAGCGCCGGTGACGTGGATCAATAAACCCCTCAGCGCCTGAGACGCCAGACATCGATCTGTGAGGAGCGCAGCTCATTTGGGGAAATCTTTAATGCCAGTGATGTTACGGCTGTCCCACCGCTTCTCATTGATTTTCCATTCATCTCCGTGTCGTGTTTGATTCTGATGGATCTAAACCTTCAGCTGGAAAAGACAAACCTCTTCTAAAACTCCTCACATCCACGAGAGAGTAAATGAAGAAGAACACAAGTCATTCTGTGCCGTTTCACACACTTCAGTACATGGACAGTACATTTGGTCTCATTTAGCAAATCATAAAATATTCAATTATCACAAAATAATAATCATCAATAAATATTTGTACTTCATTTATAGCCTTCAAGCAATTTCAATATCTCTATTTTTACAGTGATAGACAATCATGTGGTAAACGACATACAGAGTGCAGCGGTTACAGGAACATTTAACATCTAGACGAGACATCTGTATGAAACATCTGTTTCCACCACAAAGAAAATAAAAAAATAAAGGTAATATCAACTTTTTAACTCGCAGTTCGGACTTTGTTTCTTGCAATTCTGAGATATGAACAGAATTGCGCGATATAAATTCATAATTCTGAGAAAAAGGGCAGAATTGCAAGATATTAACATAATTCTGACTTTTTGTCCTCGGAATTGTAGTTACATCTCGCAATTGACTTTTTTCCCCCCAGATTTCTAAAGTTTACATTTTGCGAGTCAAATTTTTTTCCTCTGAATTCTGTTAACATCATGCAATTGACTTTTTTACGATTTCTAAATTTACATTTTGCAATTCTAACTTTTTCTCTGAATTCTAAGATTACATCACACAATTGACTTTTTTCCTTTGAAGTCTAAGTTTACATGTTGCAATTCAGATTGTTTTGGAGCTATGAAATAAAAGGTAATTACGACACAATTCTGGCTTTTTTTCTGAATTTCCGAGTTTCTCACAATTATGAGTTTTTACCTTGCAATTCTGAAAAAAGTCGCAATTACCTTTTTAACTTTTTTTTCATTCTATGGTGGAAACGGGCTTCCATACATTCGACTCAGAACCCAGAAAGAAAAGAGGAGTTCTAGTGAGGTGCATTGAGATGTCTGGACTTGACCTTTACAGACAGGACATATGGCGTGTGCATAGAGAGTCTTCACATGTTCTTGTAGAGCGAGCAGTCGCGAGGAAGCTGCGGGGCGCTCAGTTTGAGGTGGAAGTGATAAACGGAGACGGTGATGACGATGATGAGACCCAGGATGAGACCCAACACCAGCGGCAGCATCTGCTCCAGCTGCTCCCGCTGGTCCGTGATGCATTTATATGCTGCAGGAGACGAGAAGCACTGGTCATTCACACAATCCAAACCAACAGCAATCCAAACCTGCAGACTAAAACTACATTTGCACAGTTATTTTCTTCTGTTGTTTTACACCACAAGGCCGCCGAGCATGGCGTCGCTGAGAATCAGTTGTGTGTGAACATGTCAAGAGAGCATGTGTGAATCCCTGACGTCAGCACTGAGACTAAAAACACAAGCTGTCACAGATACACGCACTTCCTGTCCTCAACTTCCTCTCAAGAAACATCTTCATTGTAATATGATGCATATGTGACCCTGGACCACAAAACTAGTCATAAGGGTCAATTTTTTGAAAATATTAAATAAATGAGCTTTCCATTGATGTATGGTTTGTTAGGATAGGACAATATTTGAAAATCTGGAATCTGAGGGTGCAAAAAATCTAAATAGTGAGAAAATCATCGTTAAAGTTGTTCAAATTAAGTTCTTAGCAACGCATATCACTAATCAAAAATGAAGTTTTGATATATTTACGGTAGGAAATTTACAAAATATCTTCATGGAACATGATCTTAATATCCTAATGATTTTTGGCATAAAAGAGAAATGTATAATTGTGACCCATACAATGTATTGTTGGCTATTGCTACAAATATCCCCCAGCGACTTAACACTGCTTTTGTGCTGCAGGGACACATATGGTTTCGATGAGGTTACCATTAGATCCGAGGGTCTTAATTCTTGGCATTCATCCAGATAACTGGAATATTAAAAAGGATAATCAAGTATTGATAGACGTGCATTTTACATGCTAAAAGGCTCATTTATTGGAAAAAGGCTTACCATAACTCGTTGGTTAAGAGATATATCTTCATGCATTGCAATGGAAAATATAACCTATATGCTTAAGGGTAAAGAAGCTAAATTTAAGAAAATCTGGAGTCAATTTTTATTATTTATTGAATGTAGTGATATTAACAATATAAGAGAGGAGGATCAAAATTCTTGATTGGGTATTAAAATATATTTTAATGTGCATTATATTAACCCCTTATAGCTGTGGTTGTTATTGTTTGCAATGGATTATTAAATCTAACTTCCAAAGTACAAACTGTATTAACCTAATGTTGGTTTGTGCCATCACACTTTACTGACGGTATGTACATGTGTCAGTCTTGTAAGTGTTTCAAGAAAATGTAATACAAATAATATTACAAAAAGAAACATCTTCATCAAACACACTGACAGAGACGTGAGGACACGTCAGATCCTCCGTAAACCTTCATATCAGACACAGACCAGCAACAGTTCAGCTCCTGTTATTTTGAGGACAATTTAACTAGAATTTGAAAATGCTTGATGTACTGGTTAACTTATTTCTATAAATCTGGTGAATGTTTCTCATTCAGGGTCATGAATGCGTATGCAATGTTTCGACACATAAATGTGTTTTGGAATGGCTGTACAAATTTAGTTGCAACTTTTGTGTTGCGTGTCAAATTAACCCCCATTGGTTTCCATGCAATTTGTCAAAAATCACTTTGAAAGACACTAAAGAATCAGGTAAAAAAAAATCTTAAGAAAACTTTTCTCAACAGTTGGTTTTGGATATCAAATACTAGACTATTACAGCACTGGAAATGAGTGTGAGAAACACATTTAACTCTCATTAGGGTTAGATAAAAAGATAACAGAAGTACAAACAGCAATAAACACTACTAAGCACAAATAATATAATTTTTATTCGTTGCTTGTTATTACACCTGCGTGTCATGACAAAAAGATATTTTGTATTGTGTCTGAACAAGTAATTTTGTGTCAAATTGAACATTAATACAATAGAAGAAAATTATTACATTTCTCACACATTTTATATTTTTCAGTCTCTGACCAGATACAATAGAGCTTTGCTGTTTTTACATGAATCTTAATTTTTGGCAGACTGCATGGGGTAAATCCGACCCCAAAAACAGAAGTTGAATGTGGTTTTTCACCCAACATCAGGGCTTTAAACACACCAGCACAAACTGAAGCATTGTTTTTGCTCACTCAGCAGCGTGAGAGACGCCCCGCGGGACCCGCTTTTGTTCCTGCGCTGAAGAAACGGCCCATAAATCACAGGAACTATAAAAGGAAGAGTAACACTCACTGCGGTAAACAGCCATTTCACCCTCAGCGTGAGAGAGAACGACACGCTCCAACACACACTCAGCCCACGGGTCACTGAAGGTGGACAACACCACCGCACCGAACCACAACACCACCGCACCGAACCACAACACCACCGCACCGAACCACAACCACAAATCCACCGCATCGAACCACAAAACTGCTTGAAACATTAAACACCACCGCACCGAATCACAAAACCACCGCACCGAACCACAAACACCGCACCGAACCACAACACCACCGCATCGAACCACAACACCACCGCATCGAACCACAACACCACCGCATCGAACCACAACACCACCGCATCGAACCACAACACCACCGCACCGAACCACAAACACTGCATCGAAACATGAAACCACCGCACCGAATCACAAAACCACCGCACCGAACCACAAACACCGCACCGAACCACAAACACCGCACCGAACCACAACCACAACACCACTGCACCGAACCACAACCACAACACCACTGCACCGAACCACAACCACAACACCACTGCATCGAACCACAAAACCACCGCACCGAACCACAACACCACCGCATCGAACCACAACCACAACACCACCGCACCGAACCACAACCACAAATCCACCGCATCGAACCACAAAACCACCGCACCGAACCACAACCACAACACCACCGCACCGAACCACAAAACCACCGCACCGAACCACAAACACCGCACCGAACCACAAACACCGCACCGAACCACAAACACCGCACCGAACCACAAACACCGCACCGAACCACAAACACCGCACCGAACCACAAACACCGCACCGAACCACAAACACCGCACCGAACCACAAACACCGCACCGAACCACAACACCACCGCACCGAACCACAAAACCACCGCACCGAACCACAAAACCACCGCACCGAACCACAAACACCGCACCGAACCACAAACACCGCACCGAAACACAAAACCACCGCACCGAACCACAACACCACCGCACCGAACCACAAACACCGCACCGAAACACAAATCCACCGCACCGAACCACAAACACCGCACCGAAACACAAATCCACCGCACCGAACCACAAACACCGCACCGAATCACAAAACCACCGCACCGAACCACAACACCACCGCCCCGAACCACAACACCACCGCACCGAACCACAAAACCACCGCACCGAACCACAAAACCACCGCACCGAACCACAAAACCACCGCACCGAACCACAAAACCACCGCACCGAACCACAACCACAACACCACCGCACCGAACCACAAAACCACCGCACCGAACCACAACACCACCGCATCGAACCACAACCACAACACCACCGCACCGAAACACAAATCCACCGCACCGAACCACAAACACCGCACCGAACCACAAACACCGCACCGAACCACAAACACCGCACCGAACCACAACACCACCGCATCGAACCACAACCACAACACCACCGCACCGAACCACAACACCACCGCACCGAACCACAAACACCGCACCGAAACACAAATCCACCGCACCGAACCACAAACACCGCACCGAACCACAAACACCGCACCGAATCACAAAACCACCGCACCGAACCACAAACACCGCACCGAACCACAAACACCGCACCGAACCACAAACACCGCACCGAACCACAAACACCGCACCGAACCACAAACACCGCACCGAAACACAAAACCACCGCACCGAACCACAAACACCGCACCGAACCACAAAACCACCGCATCGAACCACAACCACAACACCACCGCACCGAATCACAAAACCACCGCACCGAACCACAAAACCACCGCACCGAACCACAACACCACCGCACCGAACCACAAACACCGCACCGAACCACAACCACAAAACCACCGCACCGAACCACAACACCACCGCACCGAACCACAAAACCACCGCACCGAACCACAAACACCGCACCGAACCACAAACACCGCACCGAACCACAAACACCGCACCGAACCACAACCACAAAACCACCGCACCGAACCACAAACACCGCACCGAAACACAAAACCACCGCACCGAACCACAAAACCACCGCACCGAACCACAAACACCGCACCGAACCACAACCACAAAACCACCGCACCGAACCACAAAACCACCGCCTACCAGCCTTCGAATCGCACCACAACCCCACCGCACCGAACCACAACCACAACACCACTGCACCGAACCACAAAACCACCGCACCGAACCACAAACACCGCACCGAACCACAAACACCGCACCGAACCACAAAACCACCGCACCGAACCACAAACACCGCACCGAAACACAAATCCACCGCACCGAACCACAAACACCGCACCGAACCACAACCACAACACCACCGCACCGAACCACAAACACCGCACCGAAACACAAATCCACCGCACCGAACCACAAACACCGCACCGAACCACAAACACCGCACCGAACCACAAACACCGCACCGAACCACAAACACCGCACCGAACCACAAACACCGCACCGAACCACAAACACCGCACCGAACCACAAACACCGCACCGAACCACAAACACCGCACCGAACCACAAACACCGCACCGAACCACAAACACCGCACCGAACCACAAACACCGCACCGAACCACAAACACCGCACCGAACCACAAACACCGCACCGAACCACAACACCACCGCACCGAACCACAACACCACCGCATCGAACCACAACACCACCGCACCGAACCACAACCACAACACCACTGCACCGAACCACAACCACAACACCACCGCATCGAACCACAACACCACCGCATCGAACCACAACCACAACACCACCGCATCGAACCACAACCACAACACCACCGCATCGAACCACAACACCACCGCACCGAACCACAACCACAAAACCACCGCACCGAACCACAACACCACCGCACCGAACCACAAACACCGCACCGAACCACAAAACCACCGCATCGAACCACAACCACAACACCACCGCACCGAACCACAACACCACCCTAACCTAACCTAACCCTAACCCTAAGCCTAACCCTAACCTAACCCTAACCCTAAACCACCGCACCACAACACACCCGCCCGAACCACAACCACACACCACGCACCCGAATCCACACAACCCCGCACCGCACCAACCCTAAACCTAACCCTAACCTAACCCTACCCTAAGGCTCGCACGCAGCCACGGCACAACACCACCGCACCGAACCACAAAACCACCGCACCGCACCACCCTAACCCTAACCCTAACTCACCCTACCCACGACAACCGACCGCACCACAACACCACCGCACCGCACCACAAAACCACCGCACTCTCACCACCCTAACCCTAAACCTAACCTAAACCTAACCCGACGAGGGCCACCGTACGCCACAAGTCCACCTCGCCCAAACCACAAACCACCCCAAACCGACACTGCAGTCTCATTGTGTAGAACTGAATCCAACGATTACATCATGGCGTCAAAAAAAGGATGTTTAGGAAGTCCGCTTTCATTGTAACCCTTAAACAGTTTTGTCTTTAAAATTTTTGGTTTTTGATCATTTTGGCTGTGTTAATGCAAACAATTTGTATTTTATTGGCTTTTTAAGATTTCACCTTTATTTTCTCTCATAAATCTATTTTATAGTAGGTACACAGATAGTGAGGACTTTAGAGACAGAAATGTACCCATTAAAACAGCAGTATTTCATCCCAGTGCCATTTAAACAAACTCATGCATTCTTTAATCAGCTTTCATTCTGTTGACAAGTCTACAAAATTGTAGCCGTTTATAAAAATGTACAATATTTTACTATTTTGGCACCATTTTCTGAGGTTTGCTCTCTGGAGCAAATACTCGCTTTGTTCCTGTTTTCTGCTTCAGCTGGAAAAACACCAGTGGAATTGAACATTGTAGTTATAATTGTGTGGGTATGTTGGTGTTGATATCAGAGCGTGCTTTGTGTGTGTGCTGAGAAATTTTTGTGTTTTTCTTTTTAAATCTGAAACTGCACAAAAATAAAAATGCATCAAAATTAATGTTGTTTCTAATCACAGACATTAATAAACATGCTTAGCATTTAGAATATGGAAAGCAACAGATTTTTTGTGTTTTTTCATGAATTCATTAATTCTAATATAGTTATAGTCATGACTGATGTTGGTAAAAATATCTGTGTTAGTGAATGTAGTAAAAAATATATCATACAAAATACTTTTACGTCCATTTTTGGACACTGGCTGTTCTGTCCTCTTTTAATTGATGCACGAGGGTTAACTGCACTGCAACAAATCTGAAAGTGCATTTATTTGATGACAAATGTCAGTTTATGTGTCTATCCGTGTGTGTGTGTGTGTGTGTGGGTGTGTGTATCTGTCTGGTCTGTGTGTATGTGGTGTGAAGGCACTCCGGCACTGAAGACTCAGTCGCTCTGATGTCGAGGGTTGAATCGAATGGCGTAGATGAGACGGTGTTCCCTTCTTGTCTC
>JADLZN010006841.1:167500-180435 GCA_018155175.1 Sinocyclocheilus anophthalmus
GTTTGAATATTCAGAGTCTGTGGATTCAGAGTCAGGTTTCACTGAGACAACTTACCCCGCAGAGCGTGACAAAAAGAGGAGAAAGAATCCTGCTCGATAACAATGTGAATGTTCAAATGCCTTTTTTTGTAGACTTGTGTCTAAACAGAAATTGACTTAAAAAAAAAAAGCCCACTGTGACAACTAGCCCCAGTCTGCCCTAAAATGCAGGCAAAACGTCTATAAAAATAAATATAAAACAAAATATACTGTATATCAAAAACTGGGAATCAAACATTCCTAAAAAAAAAGCTGTAGGTCAGTGGCAGGGCTCGAAAATCTTCATAGAGTATGTCCTAGACATATACACTCAAACCTAAATTTATTCAGACACCTTTAACATTTCTCACATTATCACAGTTTATTCGCTATAGTTTCACCGATCTCATGAAATTGTGTATAAATAGTACGCCAAATAAAAACCTAAACTCGTGGTACTGATACGCAGACATGTACTGTGGCGTGCATATGCTACGCATCTACCCCACAACCCTAATCCTTCCCATTGCGTAGCATATGCACGCCACAGTACATGTCTGCGTATCAGTACCACGAGTTTGTTTGTATTTGGCGTACTATTTTATACGCATTTTCATGAGACCGGGCATGTGAGAAATGGGAATCAAATATGAGGGGGGAGAAGAGCTCAGAGCTAAACTGAGTCAGAACAAACTCATCTTGATAATCTCAGATAACTTTGATAGAAATGTATGTAATGAAATCGGTTGAAGAGCTGTCAGCTGTTAAATTTAAGCACACAATAAGATAAAACCAGTTTAGCTCAACCAATTACCAAGCAATGCTTCATTCTGTTCAGTCTGTGGTGTAGAAGATCACATTAGCAATTAAGAAAAACAACTTCAGAACACTCTCGGTCTCAAATTTCACTGTTAGTCCACTGTATGAAGACTTTTTGGGTATCATATGTCACAGTTTACTTTATTTTGCTCTCATCGCTTACATGAATGAACTACAGTGTCCTGCACCCACTATTAAAAAAATATAAAAAATTATATCTGCTGTCTGAATAATTTTTTGGTTTGACTGTACTACATAACCATTGTGAGCAGTCGCTTTGGATAAAAAGTGTCTGCTAAATGAATACATGTAAAAGTAAATACAGTATGTATTTATTCCAACTTTATATTTGCTTCGTTGGCACAGCACTATTTATAGGTTAGTGTTCAGCTCTCTCCTCCTGCTCCTCAGACCTCATAGCATCTTTAAACTTGACTCAAAGCTCACACTTGACGCGCCTGATGCTGTCGATGCTCGACTTTCCTCCCTACTTGAGGGTGCTTGTTTCCCAGGGGAAAAGTCTCTGACCTTGGGATGCAGCGGCCGGGTGCTTCTGGAGCCTCCGGCGACTCTCTGCTGCTCCTCTTGAGCTCTGGAAAGGTGAATCTCCTCGACAGCCGGAGGGTGCTCAGAGATCTGGAGCCGTGCTCAAACCCGGTTTTGCTTGTGCGTAACGGCTTGAGGCGCTCCGGAGCAGTGCTAGTCGGCAAACTGCACCTCTTCTGATAGTAACAGTCATCCAATCTTCTGACGGGCGCGTCAAACACCAGCTTCTTGGCTTTCTCAAGCTCCTCTTTGGCGCTTTTGCTGAAAGGAGTTAATAAAATGCCAAGAGGACCAGAAGCGGGCGCACAACTCGTTTTGGAGGCTCTAGGTGAGTAAAACAGCGGAGGCAGGTGATTGTTGGGGCATTGATGCTCTCTGTGTTTCTGAGGAGGTTTTGGAGTGAAAACACCAGAGAACATCCGGCCTTGTGGTGATGAAGCATCACCTTCCCTCTCGTATTCCTCAATGGAGTCCATCGACTGGATTCTCTTCCACGAACTGATGGACCGTTTACGGGTTAAACTGATGGGAAGTCGAGTCCCGTCTTCAAATGCATGGATCTGGAGAGGCTTCTCCTCGTGTTGAGCTTCACTGATGTTCACAGTGGAGAGTTTCTCAGCGAGTGCATCACCATCGTGAAGCCTCCTGGAGTTACTCAGCAGCGCCTGCAAGCAGTCAGTGTGTCTGAGATACCTGGCCACCTCCACTGCAGAGTTGCCCACCTCATTTTGCCGGTCGATCTGGAGACCCAGCCTTTTGAAAGAGCGCACCAGGAACTCCACGACGGCCGAGCGTCCGGCCACGGCGGCATACATGAGCGGGGTGTTCCTCCAGGCATCCGCTGCCTCGGGATCCGCGCCGTTCTTCACCAGGATCTTCACAGCATCCAGGTGTCCCATCTCGCAGGCGTAGCTCAGCGGCGTGCGGCCGCTCTCGTCCGGGAGATTCACGCTCGCGCCCCTCTGCAGCAGAAGATTCACGAACCTGCATCTCGCAGGTGAATCCTGGAGGAATACGGCGGAGATCAGAGGCGTCTGCGCCCCTTCCATCTCGGAGTCGATGATTTTCCCATCCAGAGCGTCTAAGACGAACCTGGCGAGGTGGATCTTGTCGTTGGAGATGGCGTCCAGAAGGATTCCGGTGTCGGTTTTGGAGCCGCACTTGTCTGAGGGTTTGAGCATGTTTCCTGATGGAGGCTGATGGAGATCTGCTTTATACCGCCGCGCTGTGGAGTTTCCACGACAACGTGAATCTCATCATCATACTTTATTGTTCGTAAGTGGATGTGTATTAATGTGCTGATTTTAATAAGGGCTTCAGAGAAACACGCCGACTGAACCGTATGAATACATGTGCCAATTATTGACTGAAACGCTGCTGTTCTGTGTGCTGGAGAGACTGAGACAACTCAAGACACCGACGGCTGTCGTCTTCATGGCTAAATCACACATTTGCAGCCTTGCACATTGAACAGTACTTTCAGTGACGGTGCTGTAGGCGTTTTGTTTGACAGATATCAGTGAAGTTTTGCTTAGAGAAATTTCAACACACTATTTCACTTTTATTTTTTTGTTTAATACTGTAAAGGTGCTTTGACACAATCTGCATTGTAAAATGCGCTGTATAAATAACGGTGACTTGATTCTGTTTTTGCCATCGACACACTCTCAACCTACATACTCAACAGAGGAGACCACTGACGGTCTCTTATGAAAATTAACTATGGTTTTACTACAAAGGAAGCTAAAAAACCATGGTTAATATAGTTAAACCATGGTTTTGCTACAGTTTAACCACGGTATTTGTAGTAAAACTGTGGATGTAGGGGAGCGCGGGGCACAAAGTAACACACGTGGTTTGAATATTTCTCTTATTTTACGGTATTTACTATCAACACTCAACTGAGAAAAAAGTGCGCCAAAATTCAAAAAAATCTTTTGAAGATATCGCTGAGCATCGCAAAAGTACATTTCTGGCTGAAGTCAATTTTATATCTCAGTTTTTAGTATTCATTTAAAATGAGACGAATCTGCTTGAATCTCCAATCTGTTATTTTTCAGTTTAGATAGTTCTTTAACACTTCGTTAATTAGCAGAAGACACCAACTAGTTTCAAATTCCAGTTGCGCAGATGGGGAACGTTGTAACTTTTGGCCCACTTGGGTATTAAGATGCGTTTTGGGCGTCGATCACACGTGGACAACTCTAAATCCAGTGTAAACTGAGTGTGAAACGTTTTGAGCTCATCCACTTTTGACCACAGCCATATCACCCTGCAGCACAAGACTGGTTGCCCACTGAAGCTGAGCAGGGTTGAGCTGGTCAGTACCTGGATGGGAGACCTCCTGGGAAGACTGTGTTGCTGCTGGAAGAGGTGTTAGTGTGGCCAGCAGGGGGTGCTCACCCTGTGGTCAGTGTGGGTCCTAATGCCCCAGTGTCACGGGGACACTATACTGTAAAAAATCACTGTCTTTCGGATGAGACGTTAAACTGATGTCCTGACTCTCTGTGGTCATTAAAATCCCATGGCACTTCTCGTAAAGAGTAGGGTGTACCCCCGGTGTCCTGGCCAAATTCCCCCCCTGGCCTTTGTCAGTCATGGCCTCCTAATAATCCCCATCCACTTGATTGGCTCTATGACTCTCGTTCCTCTCCACCTGTAGCTGGTGTGTGGTGAGCGCACTGGCGCCGCTGTCCTGTGGCTGCTGTCGCATCATCCAAGTGGATGGTTTTTTATTAACAGGGGCAAACATTAAGACAGTATATAAAAAAAAACAAAAAAAAGTACACACAAATACAAATCCGTAAGATTAACCATGGTTTATTAAAGTGTATTAACCATGTTTTTTTTAATAAATCACAGTTTTGCACAAAATACCATGGTAGTTTAGCAAAACCATGGTAATTTGTGTTTACATGGTTTAACTATAATACCATGTTGTTTTTTCTGTTCGGGTTAGTAAAACCATGTTAATTTTCGTAAGGGATGTGCTTCCAGGTTAACACGCACAAAAAAGTAATACACTTCACCTATCCTAACCCTAAGCTGGTTCTTACTAGAACCAGGAAGTATGACCATATTAGCCCGGTTCTGTCAACACTGCACTGGCTCCCTATTAAACATCCTATAGATTTTAAAATCTTGCTTATTACTTATAAAGCCCTGAATGGTTTAGCACCTCAGTATTTGAAAGAGCTCTTATTACTGCGCCCTCTGCTCAAATCTGTTTTATAGCTAATACCTAGAATATCTAAATCAACTGCGGGTGGCAGATCCTTCTCCTATATAGCAGCCACACTCTGGAATAACCTACCTAACATTGTTGCAACACTCAACACTCTGTCAGTTTAAATCTAGATTAAAGACATCTCTCTTTAACCTGGCTTACACATAACACACTAACACGTTTCTAATATTCAAATCCGTTAAAGGATTGTTAGGCTGCAGTAATTAGGACAACCGGAACCGGGAACACTTCCCATAACACTCGATGTACTTGCTACATCGCTGGAAGAATGGCATCTACGCTAATATTAGTCTGTTTCTCTCTTATTCCGAGGTCACCTTAGCTACCAGATCCAGTCTGTATCCATATCAGATGGTCACTGCTGTCACCTGGATCCAGTCTGTATTCAGACCAGATGGTGGATCAGCACCTAGAGAGGACCTCTACAGCCCTGAAAGACAGCGGAGACCAGGACAACTAGATGAGCCCCAGATACAGATCCCCAGTGAGGACCTTGTCTCAGACGACCACCGGGACAAGACCACAGGAACCAGATGAGTCCTCTGCACAATCTGACTTTGCTGCAGCATGGATCAACCTGCTGGTTTCGTCTGGCCAGAGGAGAACGGCACACTATTTCGACACACTACTTCCCTGTTTAATACTGTAAAGCTGATTTGACACAATCTGTATTGTAAAAAGCGCTCTATATACATTGGTGACTTGACTTAAAGAGGACACAAGATGAATATAGCGATGCAGTTTTCACTGCTTTAGGATTCACAGAAGTTTAGATAGCTTCCATATACTCGTCTAGATCAACTCTGAATAAAGAAAACAGAGGTTTTGAGACAGATTTTTGTTTCTGTGTGACATTTAGCTAGCAGGAAACACATATGAATTAGGTTATATTTTCCTATATTCTCTTTTGTTTAGTCAAACAATCCAAAGAAAACAGCTTTAACCCTCTGGGGTCTGAAGGGGCCTGGAGAAGTTTTGCCATGCCCTGACATTTGTTTTTTTCAGTATCTTAAATACATTAAAACGGAAAGAAAATTCACTTACAAAATGTAAGGAAATGTCTCTGTGGCAAACAATGAATCTTCCTCAGAAGAGACAAAAACTGCAACTCACTTCACTTGTATTATAATCACGTCCATAAGCTTTTTGTGAAATTTGGAGAAACTCAATAATCTGTTGTTTGACCTCTTCATATTTAAGGAGAGAACTATAATTTCCAAAGTCGGTCATCGCTTGTTATGATTTTCAAGGGTGCAGCGTTTAGTAGAGAAGCTACATGATCCTACCAATATCCAGCAACTACTAAATTGTACATTTTGATCACTACAAAATTTTTATCAAACAGTTAAATGTTGTCTGCCGTTACGTCCCCACCAATGCCAAAATTAAACCATTTTAACATTATTAAAAATACACACCGAGAGACTGATAAAGTCTTTTTCCATAGAATACTCTTTTGTTTAGAAACAGTTGAAAGTTTGAACCTTTTTGTTTCTTTAAATGTATTTCCAAGATCTGAGGTCAGTTATCCATTGTTGCTTTCAGTATGGCTACTGAAATGATATTCAAACTCACATTAAACCCTTTTAACATTGAATAAAGCATATGTATTGTATGATGCTGTTCCAGCCGATCCCCTGCCGCGTGCCGCAGCGTCTGGTTAGTACAGCGTTACAGAAGTTTGGCAAAAACAGCACCTTTAACGCTTTACAAGGATGCACAGAAATACCCCAGCATGCTTTAGCACTAAACTCACGGTCACATTATCCAGCATTCTCATGAAATTACCATGTCCAGACAATAAACAGACCTGCAACAGTTATCATTTAACACCTGGGATAGTTTATTGGTACACATACTATAAAACAGTATTAAAGTAGCAGGATAACAACAGTATTTTTTGAGTATTTTCATTGCTAGAAGTTTGACAAATACGATATATATTTATAAATACAAAAGCACTTACAGCATGATCCATTGAGAAGCTACAGAAAGCTCAGGAGACAAACGAATAGAAACGGATGAAATTCAGAGCGCGACAGTTCTGCAAAAATAATCTGCTTTTCCCGCAAACTATAATATTAGAGTAAAGGTCTACGTGGAAGTCGCACGACAGAAAACATTCAGCTAGTGCAAAAAGCTTCTAAGAAACCAAACGTAGTCTTAAACTACTCACTATAATATATTTATATATGCATCTTTATATAAATAACCCCTTATTTTGGCATTTATCATGTAAAATAATTTAAACGTCCTACATGACATATAGTGGCACGTTAGTAAGCGATGGAGATTTAAAGCACTTTGCTTTCACACGAGATATGTGGCCAAACACTTGAAAACATGATGCAAAGAAAAAGAAGACTCACAACAACCAATAAACATATAATCTCCAAAGCCCTCAAATAAAACCGCACACCAGCAGGGATTTACACAGCAAAAAATGAGTATTTCTGTCTTGATTTCCAGTACAAATATCTAAACATCCTTAAATCAGGATGCATTTACTGGAGATGCAAAATCACACAAGATATGAAGTCTTGTTTTCTGAAAAATCTGTCAAAATGAAGCAAGTTTAAGATTAAAACAAGAAGAAATATCTGCCCATGGGCTCAGTTTTTCTGACCGTTGGCATATTTCTTTCTTGTTTTAGCACACTTCATTTCGATACAGTTTTCAGAAAACAAGACTTCATGTCTTTTTGATTGTCATCTTGATTTATGTTTTGCTGTTTAGTTATTTTCACTGGTCGAAATGAGACAGAAGTGCCTAAGAACATGATTTATTTTGCAGCGCACAATCACCTCTCTTTAAAACAAGTACCAATAGATTACACCTAAAAATAAAAGAACACAAACACAAGTGCAACCAAAGTTCAGTGTGGTGTCAGAGAAAGCAAATGGTTTGCGTCGATGAGTCACGTCCTTCCCGATCCGTGCGAGGAGGATTCTCACGAGAACAGAACCAGCAATTCACCATCACCAGCCCGAATAAAACCTCTCAAATAAAACAAGACTCGGGTAAAACGAGGTGTGCGTCTGATCTTAAAAACACGTACAGGAACAGATGAAAAACGCTCGGGACACTGGTGTGATCTGGCTTCCAGACGCGTCTACATTCGTCGTGTACTGAGGAAAGCTAGAGCTCTGCTACATCGTCAAAGATCCTTGACATCCTATCACATAGAAAGTGCTCAGGACGGGAGAAAAACAATGGTGTGACAAACTAATCAGATTCGTCTGTTCGCCTGACTCTGCTACGGTTAACTAGCTCAGTTAAGATACGACTTGAGAAGTTCACAAAGAACACTTTTGAGTTGTCGACCCATAATGGCTGCAGCACTGCTGATGAAGATGATGATGGTGTATAAAATCGTGTGTTCACCGCCTCCTCAGGAGCTGGTCTGAGCAGCGTGGGCGGAGCTACGTTAAGAGCCGGATTGGCTGGACGCCGCTGCAGAGGAGGAGTTAACCGCAGTGGGCGGGGCTAGAGCTGAGGTAGGGCGAATGGGCGGGGTTTACAGACTGCAGGGGTTCAGGAGCGGGAGTCGAGATGAAGCACAGATGAAGACGGTTCGCTTCGCTCTCGTCTCAGTTGACGGGTGGAGCGCTTACACCACCGTGGCTGGTCTGCGGTCCATGTCCTCCTCCAGCTTCACCATCTTCTGCATGTCTTTGGCCTGGAGAATCACAGCAGAGTTACAGGATCTCGTCTTTAGAGTTACGTATGAATGATTTCAAATGCTGTTCATATTGTGCTGGCAGAATGAGTGTGATTTTGAGCTACAGGCAAAAAAATGTCGAGGTTTTCACAAAAGTGGGTTCATTAAGCCCTCGTCTAGTGATCCCAAAGCTCCAAATAGTAATTAAACACCTAAAATTATCTTTATTTGTATGTTTTCTGAGAGGAGTACTTCTGATGCGCGGCCAGAAAATGATAAATCTACACAGATTTCCAGTAGTTCAGTTCAGCAAACATATCGGTATGTCTTAAGTTACCGGTTTTGGAACTTTGCTGAAAACATCGGATGTGTACATTATATAAGCCGTGCGTTACATTAGGGTCATATAGCTATGGCGTCGAGGTATATCACTCACTGCCATTATTTATCTAACAATAAAAGAAAAGAGGGAATCACTCACTGCCCCTGATTGAACTGCTTTTGTAGCTTTAATAATCAATTTATTTGTAATGAATACACTAAAGGCTATGCAGTGATTTTTATTATTTTTTTCTACTGTTTTTTTTTTTGTGGCATCTGTTCTAGTTTATAATAACAAAGATATAAAAAAAATTAGCTATAATTGTGATTATTAATATAGTAATTATTAATAAGAAAAGAAGTGGAGGAAAAGATGCAGTGTTGCTAGGTGATTTTGCTTTGCTGACTTCTTTCGGCTTCAAAAACGGGTTTAGCTCTCGTCGTTTTGTCTGATTGCAACCTTGTGAATGGGCTTTTAATGGAGAACATGAACATAAACTAATTTTTTGAAAATGTGCTCATTGTGACTCATTTTGCCAGCACAGGCCACACATTGTTAAGAGGTGTATTCAGGAACTAAATACTTTTTTTTCGTGAAACGTTGTACTGAAGATCATAATGAAGAGGGAAAAAAAACATTAAACAGTAGTTTAGCATATTGTAGGTCTGTACGATAAATCGTCATGTAATCATGATTTCTGCTTCTCTTGATTTATTACGCATAATCGTCTGCGATATTTGCCTGCTCGTAATTTATCCTGAAAATATTTCATTTTAATCTATCTTGCATTGGGTAACGAGCTTTCATGGTTGTGCTTGCCAGAGCTTTTCTCTTAAATCGATACCTTTTCTGCCAGAGTTTTACTTTATCTTGCACATGAAGCAACCATGCACACACTCTCTCTGCATTACAGACAACACGCAGAGGAGCAGAAAACACGGCACACATGCAAGCTGGAGCTGAACAAACTCTTCCCAGATATTCTGCTCAGATAATAGAGTCTGTTCTCTTTCACAGTGAGAATTGTGCTTTGCTTGCTGCGACTAAATCTGTGAACAAAGCATGCCAGTTGATGTTTGCTCGAGTTGTGCTTATGTGAGAGTGTGAAAACATTAAAATGACAAAATCGTGATTGTATTTTTTGAGCAAAATAACAGTGATTAATAGTTTAACCGTTATCGTGCAGCCCCAGTATATTAGTTTCTTTATTCAGCCAATTTATAAAAAGAAGCAGATAAGAAACATCTGAAAAACTCTCGTCTCTCAAATCAATGGATGTCGTGGAAGGAAGGAAGGAGGCGTGTATGTGTCACATGACAGGAAGACCACAGGCAACTGAATCATCTGATGACTCACTGAATCAATCTAATGATTCGTTCACTCTCTGAACATTTCGGAACGCTTTTTGACTCGCTGAACCACAGGCCGTTACTTTCGTCATGTTCGACATCAAACTAAATCAGTGTAACTACTAAAATATTCATTAATGGAATCATCAGACTCAATGAGCTCAATATCACAGGAAACGCTCTGCTTCTCTGTTAATAAAGGATCTGATGCTCAGCAGTGTTTGAACAGACAGAACAATGGTGTTCAACTGAATGTGTTATGAACAGGTTAATAACATTTTCATCAGGCCGATTAGTATAAAGATATCGATATTATATATAAATCCCACACACAAACAATATCTCTCTCTCTCTACAATATATACATATATATATTAGGGCTGTTAGTCGATTAAAAAATGTAATTAATTAATTATGTGTCCATTATCGCAAATTACATTTGGCTGTGAAAATACCCCCAAAAGATTATTTAATGCTATTTTTTGTGTTAAATGAGAAAGTATCAAGTGGACATTACAAATAGTAGCTTTAGAAAGACACGTTTTATTTGATTGAAAATAAAATGTATTACACAAACGTTTAGACTACATCGGCCTAACATAAACTACGGAAAGCAAAAGAAGATGATTTGAGAAACAGCTCAGATTTTTTCGTTCATGCAGTGAAAGTCACTGGTGACCAAAACAGCTCTGTTACCAACAGTCTTCAAAATACCTCCTTTTATGTTCCACATTTCCCTTTAAAGTACGTCCCCCCCCCTTTTTAAAAAATGAAATATAATACCTAAATAAAAACTAACGTTTCTTTATGAGTCTTTCATTGATTCATTCAGGAATGAAGTAATCGGCTCTCTTAATGAATGGGCTTTGAATCATTGATTCACTCGATTTCCTATGCCGTCTGAGCCAGAAAGAGAATTGATTAGTTCATCTCTCGAGTCTTCGGGTTTGAGTCATTCTTTCATCACGTGACAGCCCCATAAGTTTATCCTATGCAGTCTGAGCCGGAAAGAGATTTAATAATAATAACCAACTCTTTATTATCTTTGTTACAACATTCAGTGTTATGGGAAAGAACCATAATGACAGAAATTCACACCTTTATAAACTGTAAGAAGTAAAAAGCTACAATTTGAGATCAGAAATGCATCATGTAACTGTAAGAGTAAATAATAATTATAATAATGATGATAATAATAACAGTAACTATGCACCCATTTGTAAGGAAGCTTGTAAATTAACTCATTTCTCTATCCAATGCTGTCATGTCACGTGACAAAAGAACGAACGATTCGAAAGACTCGAGAGATGAACTAATCAATTCTCTTTCCGGCTCAAACTGCATTGGTTAAAGCTTATGGGGCTGTCACGTGATGAAATAACGACTCAAACCCGAAGACTTGTCAGATAAGAGGTGAGTTGAGCTAATCATAGACTGAAGACCCAGGTAAACAATGAATTCATCTTTTCTGTTTCTTCTAGCAATTTTGTATTGTTTGTAGTGTGATCAACGTTTGCGTAAGTAGTAGACGTGTCAGGGAAGTAACACGTAACATTTTAATTACATTTTGCTAAAATGAACGAAATGACTCGAAAAAAGATTTGTTAATTTTGCTGAATGAGACTCAAAGGTCCGAGTTGGTTAAATGATCCGAACTTCCCATCACTAGATGTGACACAATCACAGCCAATCAGAATGTACCTGATGTTTCACATACAGCTATGGAGAGCAGCAATTTGGACCAATGAGGTTCAGTGGTAGGCGGGGCTAACTAGTCTGATACAGCATATATAGAGACCAATAGGTTAATAACATTTTCAGTTACTAGCAAAAATGCAGATTTATATGGGGAAAAAAATTAATACAATTTAAAAAAATCTTGTGACTTTATCATGGTTTGTATCATTTGATTTTTTTCAATCAAATTTGAATTCCAAGATATGTCCTCTTTAAAATAGCTTATTTGTATGTGAAGGAATATAGCAGCTTGTGTGTCTTTGCTGTATACTGTATGCTCTTAGTCAATCATAACATATGCTTTTAAGTGAGTATTACTGGCATAGCACACACATGACCTCTTTTGGCACTGTGCAGCATTACAGTGCTTCATTCCATTAAGAGCTCACTCGCTTCCGTCACTGCAGAAATGATCTGTGTAGCATATAAACAAGGAAAATGAGACATTTCTCATACTTCATTAGGTTCATTGCTATCCTAGAAGACTTAACTCAAAATAATGTGTAGCTAAAATGTAGGGACAATGTGGATAAAGATGAGACTTGACAGGATTACAGAAATGCCCAGACAAATAACATACAGTTGGGGTTCAAATGCTAGTTTAAGCTTGGGAATTAAGCGTATTATTTAATTTAAACGACGTTTTTACTTAAATTGTAAAAACATTATACTGATAATATATTTTGCAATGAAACCAACTGCTAAACTACAAGCAAAAACCTAAATAGAAGCATTTTTGAAATGTGTACTTTTGAACCCCAGTGTGCATATGAAATTTGTGTTGGTTTGTCAGACAGAGCTCTGGCTTCTGTAGAACTATATTTGATCTCTACAGCAGCTGTTGATGACATGAATGCATGAATTATTCTTCTGTGTCACAATGAGGGCATGCCAGTCTGTGTCATGCCCTCTGTCATTCCTTCATCCAGCCAGCTGGTGAATCTTTCCTCTTATCTTGCATACTGTATGTTCTTTTGCCCGATCAAACAGATCATTACACAAATGAACCAAATGAAATGCAAGCGCTGACATCCCAAACTCCAGAAATCCTTATCCTGCCACAGCATCACTGCAGTGTCACGCATACTCAGACACACAAGACTCCAGATGTTTCACCACAGCTGTAAATGCAATATGGTAACAGGTACCAAGAGCTTTAAACGAGCCATACTTCATTTAATACATGCTTACTTTGTTATAGCCGTTCAAACATGGCTAAAACGATTACACAGACTA
>JADLZN010006842.1:0-61802 GCA_018155175.1 Sinocyclocheilus anophthalmus
TTAACCCCCTCGACAAACAACTGTTTTATTTTCTTTGAAGAAGGTTCCCTCCTTAAACATGTGATTTGATTTACTTGTCTAAACATTTGTCAAATACTGCTGAATGAGTTTAATGGTTAAAGTTAACCCCAGTAATGATAATAATAGATTTGTCATTTACTTTCATTTTCTCCTTAAAATCTTTCAGTAAATCTGAATTAATGTCAGTTAGTCAGAAAGTGGAGACTAACTAATAATAGTTTTGTGGTTTACTGTCTATTTCTCTTAAATCCAACGGCAGCTATATATGCTACAGCGTACTCATAAACGTTGGCATTGCCACATCGCAGACGTACACTTTAACTCTCCAAGGAAAAATATTGATAACTCATTTTGCATTGCACAGATTTCTCTCCAATCAGATTATCTTGAGAGTGAGAATGCTCCTCCCCCATTACCACCTGTCACCAATTAGGAAGTAGCAAATTGTGGCTCCTAGCTGTGATTTTTTACAACTTAAAAGGAAGAGCATTTAATATGTCTTGTCTGTTTCAGGAAAATATCTCAGCACATAATAGAAAAAAGTGATTTCATGGGGTCTTTAAGAGTAATGGGGAATGAAATAACACTGAACAGAGGTCCAGAGAATCCCTGACACACTGCACACACATAAACACTGACAAAGCAAAGGATACTGTCACTGAAGTGGAGAAGCAGTCATAAGTTTAGAGTGGAGAAGCAGTCATAAGTTTAGAGTGAACTTTAACTTTATGACTTTATTTTTTCAGGATTCACATCTCTGCTTCATGTGTTCTGGAAAGGGAATCGAACACGATCGTGATCTTGTAAAGAGAATAGCTGAGTAAATGAGCTGGGACAGTGGTTGGATGACTGTGCTTGTAAACGTCAACAATAAACAAAGCAGATCTGGACTCTAAATACTTGCTCTATAGTCGAGGGCTCCCTCCCTTTCTCTCTCGTTCTTTATCATCTTTCGCTTTCCTGTACTCTCGTCCCCCTCCCACCATGGTGTGTGACAGTGCGGATGAAGTTGCTGAGTTGAACGTTCCCCAGAGTGTGTGCGAGGGTCATGAGTTACTGGTCAAAGTCTGCCAAGGACTGGTTCCAGTCCAAACAGGCCCAGCAGGATGGACACGACACAACACACATGAGGCACGCACACTCGCACACACAACACAAACAAACAAACACCTCACGATAGTATTTTCCCTGCAGCCCGAAGACTTGTCATGTACATACTGGCTCTCCCTAAACGATGAGCTGGACAATTTATTATATTTTGAGGATTCATTTTCCGATACTGGGAACTTTGGAGACAGTCATGTGTCTTGTCTATACATGTCACACAGATTGTTCCTAAACGTATTTAAACCAAATCAAAAAACACTAGTGTACTATCAATTTATTGTTTTTTTCTTTTCTTTTACACATGTGTACAACAGAGTGTTGTTAGTATTCCTTTAGAATTTATAAATAAAAAAATTATTACAAATATTTTTTTAAATCAAATTGAAATACATTCAAGTTTTTAAAAAAATCATCCCATTTTATTTGAGATATGGAGTTGGCAATAAAAGTGTTAAGGAAATAAAAGTTGGAAAGCTTTTAGCCCTGCTTCTTGCCCATTCTGTGGGTGTGACTGTAAATATAAACACAAGTAATCTGAGATTTCTTCCTCCGAGTGCTTTGCATACCAAAACAAATAAAATAAAAAGTTAATTAAACACCATGACATAAACAAATGAATAAAACTGATCCAGAGACACACAAAGCTATATTTACCACAGTTCAAATGTAAAGTAATGTAACATTGATGGTATCAACAGGTTGTATTCGACTAACCGCTACAGGCTTAGACTTGTGAAATATCTTTCACAAGTGTTTCTGCACAAGGGTGTATGCAAGTGTGCGGCTGTTCCTAGCATACATACATTCCCCCTCATTCCTGGTGAAACAAAGACTGGTGACCTAAAGTTTAATATTTAGCCCACAATGTCACTGTAGTGTTATGATGTCATTTATAAAGAAATAACACAATATACACACTAAATAGACACAAGTGGTTCTTGTACTGGTGACAGTGCCTTCACATCAAACAACTGTTTCTCTATTTATTATTCAGCATTCTCACAGGTACAGAGTAATTCCCCTTCTCTGTTTTAGATTATGGCTTTTACCATACACTGCCATACATCTTGACTTGTTAACTTACATCACTGTGACAAAAGGTGACAGAATATCAGTTTATATAAACTACCCCCAGGAAAAAAACATGTCTGTGTACAAAACAGTGTCTTCAAAATTCTTGGAACACTCGATTCTAATTGGTCATTCGTGGCATTCTGCAATCAAATATTTATGAATAATGACAGCTGCCCTGGGTATTGCTGTACAACTGACAGGTTATCTGTTATTCAGGTTATCTGAAACATGCATTTCCTACATATCTGTGCTCATGTTCTGCCTCTTTAGTGGTCTCCACAAAGAAGACAATGTAATTTTAACTCAAACCAATAATTCCTGTCCATATATATATATATATATATAATATTATATATATTATAGTCATATATCCACAAAATCCACCACATCACGGTACTGTATGCATACAAATATAATACATGCATATTATGTACTATCTATAGATATAGATATAGATATTATATATATTCTATAATATATATAGATCTATAAAATATATAACATACAGTGGGTACGGAAAGTATTAAGAACCCCTTAAATTTTTCACTCTTTGTTATATTGCAGCATTTGCTAAAGCTGAGTCACCCCAAGGTCTGAGTCTGGAGGAAGGGTGGAGAAGCTCATAGCCCAAGTTGCTTGAAGTCCAGTGTTAAGTTTCCACAGTCTGTGATGATTTGGGGTGCAATGTAATCTGCTGGTGTTGGTCCATTGTGTTTTTTTGAAAACCAAAATCACTGCACCCGTTTACCAAGAAATCTTCGAGCACTTCATGCTTCCTTCTGCTGACAAGCTTTTTACAATGACCATGGTGTTGGTGTGCTTGAATGGCCAGCAAACTCAGCAGACCTGAACCCCATAGAGAATATATGGGTTATTGTCAAGAGGAAAATGAGAAAAAAGAGACCAAAAAAATGCAGATGAGCTGAAGGCCACTGTCAAAGAAACCTGGGCTTCCATACCACCTCAGCAGTGCCACAAACTGATCACCTCCATGCCACGCCGAATTGAGGCAGTAATTAAAGCAAAAGGAGCCCCTACCAAGTATTGAGTACATGTACAGTAAATGAACGTACTTTCCAGATGGCCAACAATTCACTAAAAATATTTTTTTTCTTATTGAGTTTATGAAGTATTCTCAGTGTGAGACAGTGAATTGGTTGGGTTTTGTTAAAATGTGTAGCAAAATCATCCCAATACAGAACCAAAGACCTTAAAATCTTCAGTCTGTGTGGCATGAAAATTTATTAATCCATGAGTTGCACAATGTGAGGTGAATTACTTAAATAAATGAACTTTCAATGACATTCTTAATTTATGAGAGCACCTGCATGTAATATACAGTGTGTGAAAAAGGTGTTGGCCCCTTCTGATTTCTTATTTTTTTGCTGTTTGTCCAAACTTTAAGTTTCAGATAATCAAAACCAAATTTAAATATTAGTCAAGATAGCACAAGGTAAAAAACACATGCAGTGTTTAAATGAGGTTTTTCTTATTAAGGGAAACAAATCCAAAAACTACATGGCCCTGTGTGAAGAAGTGTTTGCCCCCTGTTAAAACTGTGGTTGAGTTCAATTTCTCTAGCCACACCCCGGCCTGATTACTGCCACACCTGTTCGAAATCAAGAAATCTCTTAAATATGACCTGCCTGACAAAGTGAAGTAGACCAAAAGATCCTCAAAAGCTGGACATCATGCCGAGATCCAAAGAAATACAGAAACAAATGAGAAAGAAAGTAATTGAGATCTATCAGTCTGGAAAAGGTTAGAAAGCCATTTCTAAAGCTTTGGTACTCCAGCGAACCACACTGAGAGCCATTATTCACAAATGGCAAAAAAACATGGAACAGTGGAGAACCTTACCAGGAGTGGCCGGCCGACCAAAATTACACCAAGAGCACAGCGACGACTCATCCAAGAGGTCACAAAAGACCACACAACAACATCCAAAGAACTGCAGGACTCACTTGCCTCAATTAAGGTCAGTGATCATGATTCAACAATAAGAAAGAGACAGGGCAAAAATGGTCTGCATGGCAGAGTTCCAGGACGAAAATGCGGCTGAGCAAAAGAACCATTAAGCAGTCATTTGCTAAAAAATATCTTGATTATCCCCAAGATTTTTTGGGCAAATATTCTGTGGACTGATGAGCAAAAGTTGAACTTTTTGGAAGGTGTATGTCCCATTACGTCTGGCGTAAAAGTAACACTGCATTCAGAAAAAGAACATCATACCAACAGTAAAATATGGTGGTGGAAGTGTGATGGTCTGGAGGTGTTTTGCTGCTTCAGGCCTGGAAGACTGGCTGTGAAAATGGACCCATGAATTCTGCTGTTACAAAAAATCCTGAAGGAGAATGTTCCGGCCATCTGTCGTGACTCAAGCTGAAAGCAAACTTGGTTCGCCGAGGCAAATGATCCAAAACACACAGGGAAGTCACCCTCTGAATCGGCGAAGAAAAAAAAATGAGGACTTTGGAGCGGCCGAGTCAAAGTTGACCTGAATCCTATTGAGAGCTGTGGCCTGACTTAAAAAGCGCGGTTCATGTGAACACCCTCAAGTGGCTGAATAATTACAAATATTATGCATAGATGAGTGGACAAAATTTCCGTCCACATCGCGTAACAAGACTCATTGCAAGTTATCGCAAATGCCTGATTGCAGTTGTTGCTGCTAAGGGTGGCCCAACCCGTTATTAGGTTTAGGGGGCAAACACTATTTCACACAGGGCCATGTAGTTTTGGATTTTGTTTTCCCTTAATAAAAACCTTAATTTAAAAACTGAATGTTGTGTTCACTTGTGTTATCTTTAAATTTGTTTGATGATCTGAAACATTAAAGTGTGACAAACATGCAAAAAAATAAGAACTCAGGAAGGGGGCCAACACTTTTTCACACCACTGTATATATATATTATATAATATATATATATATTATATATATTATATATATATATATATTAGTGATGCGCGGCTTTGTTTAAATAAACAATCGGCCCAATAAAGCAATTTTAAATAGAATTGAATACTGGTTTTATTGGAGATGCACATCTCAGGTGTAGAATAAGATGTGATATCCAGATAAAAATGGTCCTTCAACTGAAAGTGATGCACTTTCATTAACCTTCCAAAGAACCAACCAAAGTTAGGATGGTAATGTCACCAGCAGCTGGAAAAAAATGAGCTTGGAGAGGGAAAGAGAATAAGAGGGGAAAAAAGCGCAAGCGGGAATCTCCAGGGTACAGTCATTCAACCTATTACAATGCAAAACAGTACAACACAATAGTGAGCCACCACACCCTGACCCTAATTTACTGTCTTCACTTGCTGCTGTGCCAGTGAGATAAAGAGTGATTTTTCATGTTAAAAGGTGATCTACATAAGGAGAGAGTGCAGAGGTCATATGCATGAGATGTGATGTCCCCTCTACTGCCTCTCCCACTATATCTGCCAACAAAGCCCCAGGGGCTGTTCCCTGCCCTGCACCCCGTGAGTGACTGGCCTTCTTGTTGCTTCTTGTGGGGTCAGACCTTAATTATGAAAACAATTACATAAAGTCTTCAACATGAAATAGAGCTTCCCCTGCTGATAAATGAACAAACTTGTGAGCACAAGAGAGGACATGCACACAGACAATTCAGGTTAAAGGGAAACTACCATGTGTGTTACTGTGAACATATCTTGCTGTAACTTCCTTGTGTAGCCCTGGCAACGGTCACTTCCTGTCGTGTCTGGCACTGCGGTGCGTATGCGGGTGTTGAGAGTAAGTGAGTGTGCTTAAAATCCCAAGGCATTGAGTAGCATTGTTGAAATTTAACACCCATGAGAACGGCACACCTTACCATACAGACTCACTTTTATTTCTTCCCTCCCCCTCTTCTCCTCTGTTTCACTCAAGGTTACTGATATTTGGACTGCTCCCAAATGACTTGAGAATAAAAAACAATGGGTCTCAATCACTAGTGATTGCGTGGATTATTTCTTACTTGTACACACAGAAGAACTTGCCACGAAAAATCTCCACCTAATTCAAAATACATGCATATACACACATGAATTTGTTCTTAAAGGGGTCATATGATGCAATAAAAAAAATGTCTTTCACTTTGGAGTGTTACAAGCTCTTGGTGCATAAAGAAGATCTATAAAGTTGCAAGGACTAAAGTCTCAAACACAAAGAGATATTCTATTTAAAAGTTAAGACTCATCCACACCCTCCTAAAATGGCTCGTTCTAACACGCCCCCTCATGTCTATGTCATGATGTGGGAAGATTTGCATTACGCCGGCCAAATGTTCACGCAAAGACAGAAGGCGTAACTTTTATTCTAGCTGTAGTATTGTTGCTGCCGCCATAATGTTTTTTTTTTTTTTTTTTTTTTTTCTGTGAAGACGCTGTTTCTCGTGTGAAAGCGAAAATACATTGTTTGGCCTTCCAAAAGAGGACGATATCATGCCTAGAGCTGATCTGTGCTGGTCGCTGAGGGAATACTTAAACTTAGTGCTGTGGATCGCCGGATCGGTTTTCACCGTGTACGAAGCGGAGTCCAGCCAGGGGTCGTCACATATGGTTGCCGCAATCCCGCCGGATGCTCCTTCGTCGAATCCGCCGGCCTCCGCTCACTCAAGGCCGCCATGTGTTACGTTGTGTTTCGTTGTGAAAGTGAAACTACTATGTTTGGCCTTCCAAAAGAGGACACGACTAGAAATCAGTGGTTACATTGTATTTACAACACTGTTCCAGAACATTTCAACCCAAATATTCAGATGTGTGCAGCGCATTTTAAGGAGGACTGTTTCCTGATCCTGGTAGATCAGACTACAATGCTGGCTGTTCTGATCACGACGTACGTAGTATTTTAATAAGAATTTGCCCACTGACGATCAAAGCGGCGTTTTGGCAGTGTAGAGTAGGCTGTGGTTGTCATTTTCGATCACAATGTAGACAGTTTATGTTTACGCAGCGCGATTGTATGTGCAAACGTCAAGCAAAATAAAGTATTATAATCCAAATTAGGTCCCCATGGATGCAAACAAGCTGTTTATAATGGGTTTTAATGTTTTGTCTCGTCGCTCCAGCGGGACAGGGCATCACATTATGGTAAGGGGAGTCACATTTAGTCACACGCTTGAGGTATTCGGCCAAACACAACACACTGGATAGCTGGCCAATCAGAGCACACCTCACTTTCAGACCGATGAGCTTTGTAAAAAATCGAGCGTTTCAGAAAGGCGGGGCATAGAGGAGAAAACAATAATGTACATTATGTGGAAAAAAAATTGTTTTTTGAAACTTAAACCGCATAAACACATTTCATTACACCAAAATACACAAAATAATGTTCTTTTTAGCAACATCATATGACCCTTTATCTTTGTCTATGGTGTTGTGCATTCTAAATGAGTGACCGCATGCCTGAAGCTAGTCATTTGCAAAAAAAAACACACCCAAACCATCTTCATATAAAAAATATACACACAACCTTTCATTTATAGTCTTTCGTCACTCTCTAAAGACGTACTCTCGGCCTAAGAGACAGATCCTTGAGCAAAGCCAAATGTATTATCCTCAAAACCGGTTTAAACATAATAAACACCTTTTATGTACCTGCACTGTTATACAGAGAAACCTCACAGCTCAAGCTATAACGCAGCTTAACTTACTCTTTTACTGTATATAACAAAATATTTTTAAGATGAAATTTTGTATACAATTTCAGTCTCCAAGTGCATGTGATTTTCGTGTATGCGGTTTCAGTTTTTCCTTCATAAAGTAAAATTAATAACAATAATATAAGTTAATTTAAATTTCATAAATAACTGTGGTGTGAGTCACTGGTGAACCAAAGATTTGTTTGTGAAAACCTGTCGTACTGTTGTCAAGGGTTTGTTCAGTTGTTATGTCAAATGTGTATACAGTTATTAGTGGGTATGTAAATTATTCAGACCCCCTTAAATTTTTCACCTTTGTTATATTGCAGCCATTTGCTAAAATCATTAAGTTCATTTTTTTCCTCATTAATGTACACACGGCCCCCCATATTGACAGAAAACACAGAATTGTTGACATTTTTGCAGATTATTAAAAAAGAAAAACTGAAATAATCACATGGTCCTAAGTATTCAGACCTTGCTGTGACACTCATATATTTAACTAAGGTGCTGACCATTTCTTCTGATCATCCTTGAGATAGTTCTACACCTTCATTTGAGTCCAGCTGTGTTGATTATACTGATTGGACTTGATTAAGAAAGCCACACACCTGTATAAGACCTTACAGCTCACAGTGCATCATGTCAGAGCAAATGAGAATCATGAGGTCAAAGCAACTGCCTGAAGAGCTCAGAGACAGAATTGGCAAGGCACAGATCTGGCCAAGGTACAAAAAAATTTCTGCTGCACTTAAAATTCCTAAGAGCACAGTGGCCTCCATAAACCTTAAATGGAAGACATTTGGGACGACCAGAAACCTTCCTAGAGCTGGCCGTCCGGCCAAAACTGAGCTATCGGGGGAGAAGAGCCTTGGTGGAGAGGTAAAGAAGAACCCAAAGATCAAAGTGGCTGAGCTCCAGAGATGCAGTCGAAAGATGGGAGAAAGTTGTAGAAAGTCAACCATCACTGCAGCCCTCCACCAGTCGGGCTTTATGGCAGAGTGGCCCGACGGAAGCCTCTCCTTAGTGCAAGAAACATGAAAAAAACCTGAAGGACTCCAAGATGGTGAGAAATGAAATTCTCTGGTCTGATGAGACCAAGATAGAAATTTGGCCTTAATTCTAAGCGGTATGTGTGGAGGAAACCAGGCATGCTCATCAACTGTCCAATACAGTCCCAACAGTGAAGCATTGTGGTGGCAGCATCATGCTGTGGGGGGGGTTTTCAGCTGCAGGGACAGGACGACCGGTTGCAAGCGAGGGAAAGATGAATGCGGCCAAGGACAGGGATATCCTGGACGAAAACCTTCTCCAGAGTGCTCAGGACCTCAGACGGGGCCGAAGGTTTACCTTCCAACAAGAAAATGAACCTAAGCACACAGCTAAAATAACGAAGGAGTGGCTTCACCACAACTCAGTGACTGTTCTTGAATGGCCCAGCCAGAGCCCTGACTTACACATAAGCTAGGGCACACACTTGATCTTGTTTTATCATCAGGCTTCCCCATTAAAGACATCTACGTATGTAAGAGATGCTGGTTTGTCTGATCATTGGCCAGTTGTGTTTGACGGTAAGATTTTTTATTTGTTGCAGCTCTGTTTACCAGCCATTTACTTTCCTTGCTCGCCCCTTAAATTCATCTACCGCTACGCATTTTAAAGATTTGTTTTTAGCTTATGCAGCTGGCAGTATTATTTTGGCATCACAAGGCTTGGATGTTGAGGGTATGGTTATTGATTTTAATGCTTCTTGTACAGTTGCCCCTCTCAAAGTTAAGAAAACCTAACTAAATAAGCAGCTCTGGCTCAATGAAGATCTTTAAGGAAAAAATGTAGAAGGGCAGAAGGAAAATGGAAACGGGACAAACTGCAAATTTCTAATCAACTTTTGCAAACTAGTCTGGCTCAATACCAGGAAGCTGTCTCTTTGCAAAGGGACAACTATTTTTCTAGTTTGATTGCAAACAAATCTTTATAATTATAATTTGCAGATTAGGTCTTCTAGTCTGTCTGTCTGCTTTTCAGACTATATCTCACTCTGATTTGTCGGCTGAGGTTCCAATATGAATACCTGTTCTCTCAATACTATTCCGTACCCTATTTAAATGGTTAGTCACCCAAAAATGAAAATTAGGCTGTGTTTTACTCACCCTCAAGGCATCCTAGGTGTGACTTTCTTCTTTCAGACGAATCCAATAGGAGTTATATTAAAAATTGTCCTGGCCCCTCCAAGCCTTTCAATGGGGGTAAGCGGGTGTTGGTTGTCAACAGGTCAGAAGACGTGAAATAAAGTGCATGCATAAATATGCGTGCATATTTCTAATGAAATAAACAAAAAGTGTGCATGCGCGCAGCCCATACGTCCTGCGTCATCCCCCTGAACGTCTTCCACATACCACAGTCAACGGAAGTGAGAAAAAAAGCGTTTATTACGTTTGAAATAGGGATATATATATATCTTACAAAAATGCATGGATTCCCTACAGGAGGCCTTTATTCACCCCCAAGAGCAGTGTGAGGGTTTATGAGGAGCACGCACTTATTTAAAGTCTTTATGAATGTGTAACAAAACACCCGCTAACACAGGAAAGCTTGAGAGATTGAAACCCCTGATGTCACATGGATTATTGTACAGGTCTCCTTGCTACGATTCTGGACGTTGATTGTGTAAGGACCCTTGCTGTCTATGGGAGGGTCAGAGAGCTGACAGATTCCATCAAAAATATATTCATTTGTGTTCCGAAGATGAACGGAGGTCTTACATGTTTGGAACGACATGAAGGTGAGTAATTAATGACACAATTTTTTTTGGGTGAACTATCCTTTTAAGAACAGTTAGGTAGTGATGTTACGTTCTGTGCTGAGACTTCGGAGCGTGTGTTGAGAAATCCCGGCAGCTTTCAGTGAAGTGCTTATCGAGGCTTGTATCGCTTTAGAGCAATGATGTCATTGACGACGTCCGAAGCCTCACTTGGCCTGACTGGTTCAGGAGGCGGTTCGAATCTTGTAAATGCGCAGTCCTCTGCCCTGTTAAACCCAGCCACTTTCCAGTTTTAGACTAATAATATTGCCCCTCCTGCCTATTATGAGCAAAGACTTGACTTACACACATATGATGGCCCCATTCATTTCAAGCTAATACGTTTATTACACAATTATGTTATATTATGTTAAACAATCATTATATACCACTAGAAAATACACATAATATTCATATAAATAGATTAGTCTATATGGAAATTGATTTGTTTTCTTCACTGTTATTTCTAAGCCTTAACTGGCGCAAAACAGTGTAATCATAAATCACATCAGGTCATCTGTAATGTATATGCTTGTTTTACCATCTTTGGCCACATGGTGGTATTGTGAGCAAATGAAGCCTTGAGAAATTAACCCTTTTGCAAACCACTTGGCTGAAAAGCTTCAAAGTTTCATAAGGCTTCATCATGTCATCACTACAGTTAGGTGTACTCAAATATGCTATTTTGGGAAAATTCACTTTTACAAGTTGTTTGAACTGAAATGTGTGTTGGCAGTGTGTGTACACAACCACCCTATAATGATAAAAATCCAGCCAGTGCTTTTTTAATCTTCATAAATAATTAGCTCTTTCTCAGATCAAGCTGTTCACAGATTCTTGGCAGTGTGATTACTTTTGGCAGGCCCCTCCCATGATTGTTGATTGACACTGGTGTTTTACCTTAGCTCCACCCTGAATGAGCTGTGAACAGTCCGCCATTGTGTCGATGCCGGAGCAGGAGTAGACAAGAATGTCTTTCCTAATAATGTGCTAGTTAGTAAGTTCCACGATGAATATGCCTAACGTTAACAGTCTCAGAGAACTGCTGCTCAGCCCACGGAGGAGAGAGGCGGGGTGAGCAGAGCTCATTAGCATTTAAAGGGACATGCACCGAAACGGGACCCTGTGAACAGAGCTGTTTTTGACAAGGTAAAAAGGGTGTTGTTTTACACTACCATTAAGAAATTTTAACCAAAGTATGCCGTAGACTTTTCATGAAGACCCTAAAGAATCATACCAACTTGTGGAATGGGCATCTGATGTCCCCTTTAAGAAGTACTAAAAAATTATTTTTAGTATATTAAGTACAAGATTAGTGTGTGAAAATAAAGCACTTACACATTATGGAAGTGTATTTTTTTCTCCTGGGCACTTTGGGCTGGGACGATGTGTCCTTTCTGGAGGAGGCAGAGAGCTGGCTGCTGGAGAAGTTGGAGTTAATAGTGGAGTCATCTTCAATGACCCACACGGTGAGGGATAATAAGCACATCCACAAGATATAGTTGATGAACTCAATGAAGTGAAAATAATCCTTCCTCAACAGCAGCATCTGTCCAACAATGTCATCCATCCTGCTCCAGAAGAGTCTCATTGTCCCAGCGTGCCTCATGGTAATAGTCCAGGAACTCCTCCACATAATCCTCCAGTGACCGGCTGTTGTGTCAAAAACAGTCCTTAAAATACTCATTGTGTTGGGTAGGTTCTTCTGTCACATGTATGGTGGCCGACACAATATACATGATGCAGAATTTTAAACAAAGATACTTTAATAAACAGTAAGAGCATTTAACCAAGAGAATACACAAAGAATAATCACAGTAACTCACAGCATAACCATGAACCAGGCTTTTATAGACAGAACTAATGAGAAACAGCTGTTGACAATCAGTGATGAAACCAAGCAGAGGATGATGGGAAATGAAGTCCAAGACTGAGTGGCAAAGCTATGGGATGGAGTGGTGATCGTGACAGTAACCAAGGCAACAAACAAGGAGAATAGGAACTAAACTGAAATGTAGGGGTGACCTGATCGACTCTGAGCCTTCCCAGCAGCTTCTCTACAGTCAAATTTTCACTCACACTGGTCACAAATGTGAGTGAGAAAATCATAAAACAGGAAGTACTCTTTGTGAAGTCCACTCAGAGGTAAAAATGTATGTTAAGGATATAAATCTGTTATAAATAAATGTTCTAAATTGTTATTAAATCTGATGTAATCACATAATTATTCATTATTCACAGCTGATTCATTTCTTTTCACATCAGCAGCCAATAAACTTGCTGTTCAACATTTAAATAGTTTTTGGATAGAGCTGCTGTAGCAGTTGCAGCATGCTTCAGAAAGCATCTGAAATCAACATCTAAGATAAGTGAACACTCTTAGTCCATTTCACTTTGCATATTGTATGGTCTGCCTTCATTTCTAAATGAGCAACCATAAGCAATCATTAAATTAAGTGTCATGTTTAACAATCTTGCATTTGTATGCAGGAGTGAAATACTAAGGAGTAGCATCTTCGCAACTGTGTTTATACAGCTGCAGCAATAAGCAGTCTAGCATATATAATTGTGAGGACACGCTGACAAGTTACGGACATGAGAACCCTGGGGGTGTCGATTCACAAGGTGGTCAAAAAAAATGAAGCTTGAGTGATGAAATGGAATTCAAGCGTAGTTCAGGCAGACCACTAATCGCCACCTGCTCAGCTGATCAATTACTCCACCTGCTCCAAATCATCAACTGCATTTAAGACCGTTCAAACGCATGCTCCTCAGTCACAGACATTTGCACTTCGTCATGTGATTAATAAAAATAATTGTTCTTACCTTTCTTTCCATGGCAATGGCTTGTTCTGAGACTGAAGATCAGGCCATCTTCTCCGCAGAGATGTCAGAGTAAACTCAATCCAACCACATTGACATCGACGAATTACCCATAGGAGTCCGACCAGCTCCAAGACGAAGCTCCAGATCAGCTTCATCTATCTTCAACTGGCCTCTCGAGAAAATTCTGCCTGCACAATATAAAATGAATATCCAGACTCCACTGCATTCTAGCCACAAGGACCTCTTCTAAACCTTCATAGAAACTGCTCAGGAACAAGAGAGCATTCCACAATCAGAAGCCTTCACTCCACGGCCTTCCGGATGGAAAGCTACTCCAAAAAGGACGCATTCATCAGTCGAGCATCTCTCTCCGTGCACCTCCAAACAAACAAAGTCTTCAGCATCTCATCTGCTGCCTCTGCCTTACGATCCAATCCTCTCAGCCTTGTCCTCAATTCAAAACGCTATATCTAACATGGATGGAAGACTACAAGCCCTCGAAAACCAGCAAGATGCCACTACTTTATCTTCTATCCCAGACGCTCCACCCACAGGCAGCGCTCGCCAGTACATCCCAAACAAACAAAAACCTAAACTTCCTGCCCAGGAGAACACTCACTTCCGGCGCTCCAACAGCTTCAGCTGGAGTGCCGTTTTTTCCACCAGCTGCAGCAATCTCGCCTCAGTTGAAGGCCCAAATCCTGGCAGGCGATGACATTAATTTAGTAAAGATCTTGTTAGTAGATCTAGCGATATTCAAGCAGAAAGGAGGCAAGAACTGGACACTTACCTCTCTATCATTTCAGACCTAGCCATGTCTTATGGTGGCACGCTGTTTTACGAATATCACAAGTCTTTCTTCATGTTTGCAGCTATTGTGGTGACATTCACTCAAAGAGTGTTTGCCCTCGAAGACTCAGTCATTTCAAGAGAAAATAAAGGCCGTGCCATCTACTCCTATCAACACAAGTGAACTCAAAAAAGCTTTAAAAACCCATCCAAACTGGTGTTTTGTGAATTACCTGCTAATTGATTTGCTGAAGGTTTTTTTCGCCTGCTTAGCGTCCTTCAGTCTGCTATAAAAGAGCCTGACATTGTAGATAGTCTAAGGAAGCAGACAAAGGGTGCATGATCGGCCCCTTTCACAAACCCCCTTTTAATGTTTTTTGCATTAACCCTATTGGTATAGCAACATGGAAATATTCAGGTAAAAAAAGCGGCTAATCTATCTTTCTTCCCTCCATTCTAATCATGGAGTTAAAAGCATCAATAGCTTAATTCCATCTGAGCCTTTTTCTTTATACTACACCACTATCGATCATGCTATTCAATTCATTAAAATTGCCAGTGGAGGGGCTTGGTTAAGTAAAGCAGATGTAACCAATGCATTTTAAAATTATGCCTCTCCACCCATCCCAGTGGCACCTTTTTGGCGTTAGATGGCGCAATAACATGTATTTCGCAGTTAGACTCACTTTTGTTTGCAAAAGTATCCTGCACATCTTTAACTCTTTATCAGAAGCATTGTGTTAGATTGTATCCAATAATATCTTAGTGATCGTGTGACACTGCCACATAAGGGACATGTTTTAACTGCTCTGGATGTATCAGAGTTTTAAAGGTTTACGTTTCCCTGTTCATTTTAGCTGAAAATTGAGTGTTTACTGTTGTCACTTTGCATTATTGACACACTACTTTCCTAATTAATGCTGTACAGTTGCATTGACACAATCTGTATTGTTAAAAGCGCTATACAAATAAAGGTGACTTGACATGAAAAGACATGTTTCAAAGTAGACCACTTTAAAATCTGAATTTATGAACATGTAAATGAGACTCCCAAACTGAACTTAGTAAAGCAGAGTGAGATACATCTGGATCCAGTTAGTTTGTCATATGAACCAGCTGTTATCTTTTGGGAGCTTTTACATTCCATTCCTTTCTTTCTAACAGTTGCCTTAACATCAACTCTCTCACCAATCCGCATGCTTCTTTCTTGCCAAAACATTCTACATTTTTAAAATTGTGTTGAGGAATGCCTTACAGCACTGAGACGTGCTTCATAGTTCTGCTCTGCTCTTTCTTTCTCTTCATGAAGTTGACCATTGTTTCTGTTTTCTGAGCATTTGGCTCAGATTTGACCTCTTTTCCCAAACATCCTGTAGTGGCCGCCCAGTCCTTCCCTCCCACTGTTTTCTTCTCATGTTTCTCTTTCCTGTGTAGTTGCACAACTGCGTTGTTTTCATCTTGGTGTTTCTGTCACAGACTCATGCAGGTATTTGACAAGCTTTCATATTGATCTTTTAAGCACTGTTTGATTATTTCCTTGCCCATGAATTGTATGATTGTCACAGTTACAGTTTGCTGAAGTATAGACTTCTTTTTGAATTGACTGGAAGACAGAAAAAAAGGCTTTGAGATTGGATGCAGTACACAGTCTTGAGGTTTGAAGGTCTTAAGCATTACAATACTTCAGTGCTTTTGCAGCATTAATGACAGACAGATTAGGTGTTCTAGTTAGTGTGTTCTGGGTGGTTAGAACATTAGTAGGCAGGCAGACAATTGCTATGGTGTTATAGGTGGTCACTGCGGCATTAGGGCAAGAGGTAGAGTATAGCTGACTAAGGCAGAAGAATAGGTTTGTCAGGTTATTTTTACACACATTTACAGAGTCAAAACTGAGACCCTTGACATTTCAGGACTCCACATTTTCATAGACACATTTTCAGGAACCGTGTGCTGTGAGCAGAAAGACACTGGACAAGTCACATACCGTACATTCACTCTGCTTGTGTGTCCAGTGTGTGCCGAATTCACTGAAACAGAGACATGAGTCGTGTGTCATCTGAAGGTTTTGGATCCAGTCTGTTCAGTGTTCCACAGGAGAAGTTTAAATAGTTTAAGAAGTTTAAATCGTGTCAGCTTCACTCCTTTTTCCAGGCTAATAGAATATTACCATTATTATCTGAAATTTGCCATTTATCCATTGTCCGGTCATGTTTTGAGACTACCCATTCTAGAAAACACTGCCCAAAGCCTTGAACAAAACTGTAATTATAATAGCTTTGACTGTGATTTGTGCTGTAGTGATGGTGGAGGATCAAGCAGCAAGCGTATCAGAGGCCATCACCACCGTGATGGGCGGAAGTAAACCTGTGCACCGCTTCCTCAGAGGACAACCCAAGAGTATCGGAGTGAGACACAGAACACGCCTCCTCATCGCCCAGTCCTTTCAATCACAGACACCACGTTTAGCCAAGATCACTCCGGCTTATTCTTTGCAGTACTACACTCTTCTATAATAGGCATGCAGTTTGATGCTGATGCCATGCAGGGGAAACCATGGCTAGTTTTCACACTTTTACTTGAGTGAATGTGTCTCAGAGGACGTTTAGTTTTCATAGTCACTTTCTGAATAGGTATATGCATCCCCACACACATCGCTTTAACACTTATACAGGGAGAATAAAGGTAGAGCTTCTTATTCTGGTCATTCGAAGACAAGAAAAAGTAAGAAAACAAGCATTTGTGTATTTGTACTTTTGACTCAAAACTTCATAGATATCAGAGAGCGTGTAACAAATAGCCGGTTTTCACTAGGTGTCTCTGCCTAACTGTATTTATCCATTGGTGTTTCCCTCTCCCCATTAAGCAATATTGTTGATATTGCATATTGATTGTTATTGATTTTATGTTTGTCCATTTTCATATATCTTGTGTAAGGTTGTGCTGGTGATGATGGGTATAGGTCTATTCATGTTTGCAATTCCTATGAATGTGCAATCAGATGCACCCACCTCAGCAGAGCAGTTCACCCCATTCTGGCTTGGGATCTTGGTATGTTGATTTGCACATCTCTTTTGACTATATTCGCATGTTTTGCCTTGAAAGGTATTTAAGATCTTTAAAGACTTTAAAGAAAACTTCTAAGCCACAATCCATTGATCTACACCTCTATCCTTGAAATCACTGAAAAAACAAAGTCAGTAACCAAATCATTTTAACTCAATTAACAGTATAATTATAAATCTGAACTGAGCAGCAGAATTTGGATTCGGATGTGCCTTGATGCCTTCCTGCCTTGGAATGCTGCCTCCGAAGCTTTCGGACGCAGCCTGTGTAGAGCTGTGGCCCTCCAGGAATTGAGTTTCAGACCAAGCAATAGGCTGCATGAAGCTGTGGTTTACAGTGAATTTAGCTAACGTTGTGAAGTGCCTAACAACGCCCCTCAGCTGTTCTAAATTCACTGTAAACCACGGCTTCACAGGGTTTATTGCTTTTGTAAAACGGTTACCACACAATACATATATTAAAAGCAAATTATATGTTACTTTATTAAGCCTTAAATCATTAAATGCCATCCTTCCACTGGAAAAATAGTCCCTGACGGTGACCGTAAACGGCAATAGAATGGTTATATAACATGCCTCATCTGATGGATACTGCAAAATTACATTTTCGTTATTTTTACTAAATGTATACTAAATGTCTTGGCTTTTTGCAGTTCTTTATCTGTGGCCTTCTGTATATACTGTCTGAGCGCAACCCCTCCAAAAAGATGGTAAGTGTCTGTTTAGCCATTGTGTTTCACTGTGTGTGAGCTACTCGTGAACAATTTTGAGAATTCCTGTGTCCTAACTACAACATGTTCTCTGTAGAATGTTTAAATGTGTTTGATATATTGAGATATCTCGATTTGATTGCTCACAGATCACAGCCAGCCTTGCTCTGAGTATCATCTCAGTCATTGGAGTGCTGTCTGCTTTGGTGGAATTCTCCAGAGCAATTGCTGGAATCTATCGCACACATTGGGTTAATATGTATGACAATTACACAGAGGAGGAGGAAATGTATGCTGATCAACATTATGTGAGGGTTCTTATTCTTATTATTAAATGAAAAACATGGTTATGAGGAATGATACAAATCAAGAAATGAGGGTGATAGAGGGGTGTATTTTCAACCAGTGAGATATTATGCATGTGCAGGTTTAATAGATTCAAAATATGTGCCTATACAAACAGAAACTCTCATTTCGTTTTCACAGTTGCCCATGAAAAACATGGAGATAATGTTCTTCTGTCACAGCTTGATAGGAGGCGTTCTGCTTGTAGTCATGACGTTCTTCGCCAGGGCAGCGCTGCAATCCAGCAGGACTCAGGTAATCTCATCTCACACAGCCTTCCTCCTGTGAAAGCACCACAGGCTCTCTGGTTGGGCTGGAGGTCTTTTCTGATTGGGTTATTATAGCAGGAGAAAAAGGAAGTCATGCTAAATTCAAATAACGAAAATTAACAATATTGTGCATTTAACATTTTAACGTTCATTCACAGATTGTGTTAACATGTCAAATGTAAAGTGTATACCAACATTCATTTCATTTATAATATAATATATGACTCTAGAATGCTTGAATCATAGCATTCATCGCTTAAATATGTCTGGGGGGAAACCTTTGTTTCATACATAGTTGTGCTCATGTTCTGTCTCTCTTTGGTTTCTACAAGTAAGCTAACAAAATAATTTAAAGGCAAATCGGTATTTCATGATTTATTTTAGTTTTTTTTTTTAGTAAGTAGTCATGTAACGAGTAAGATAATGTATCCCTGATCACCCTGCTGGGTTTATTTTGTGATCATCGACTGTAAATGTTCCTCATTTGTAATAGTGAAGGCAGAATGTTCATGGATGATTTCCTCGTCTCCGCAGGCTGTTGTTGTAATGCGGAACCTGCCGTCAGCAGAGTGAACGAACCAAAATCATCTGAACATTGTGTATGTGAAGAGGAGCTGACAGCACATCTGTGGCAGCACATTATAATATTTCACTTATAATCAACTGTTTAAACTGATCTTTAAAACGGCATATATACAGTACATGATATGCTAACAAAAGTGTTTTGTACTGAAACCTAAAATAAAAACAGCATTCAGAGCGTATTGACATTTACTATTTGTACACTTATCTTTGAGCTAGCTTTATTATTTTATTATTACTGTGCATTAATACTTTTGTCAATGATGGTTATACTACTATAATACTTTATGGCAGTCCTTTTTGTAATAAATATTCTTTACAATGCAGGCATAAGCACATCTCAAATTTCTGTTAAAGAGTGCTTCATCTGGAAAGCATCTGTTATGTACAAACATCTGATAAACATCTAAAATCATTAACACTTTCTAAACTTCTGACACGAACCGTTTTAGACACATTGCAAACACTGTAAATACTCTATCTTCTAGATGAAAACCCTCATATAAAAGAGACGTCTGTGAGATGAATGTGTGATGTTTGAGTTTATTTCTAAACCGATTATCATACTGGAAGTCTTTATTATTTCAGAAATCCCTGAACTTAATCTCTGCTAAATAATACTATCTAGTAACACTGTAACAGAAATAATGAAATCTAAAGATTTACTAATGTTACTAAAATAAACATAACTGTGTGCTAAAACTGTCAGACTCTGTTTTGTGTTTTGCTCTCCACGTGTTCCATGACCCAGTTTTCCCTCATGTGCAATTATTGTTTCATTAGTTCCAGGTGTGTCTCGTCATCCCATCCTCTAGTCTTGTGTTTTTAAAAAGTGTTTTCTGTCCGGTATTGTACATGTCAACCTCTCCTGCTACGTGTGTTTTCCTGGTTCCCTGGATATACAGTGGGGGAAAAAAGTATTTAGTCAGCCACCAATTGTGCAAGTTCTCACACTTAAAAAGATGAGAGAGGCCTGTAATTTTCATCATAAGTATACCTCAAATCGGAGAGACAAATGAGGAAAAAAAAATGAGAAAAGAAAATCACATTGTAGGATTTTTAAAGATTTATTTGCAAATTATGGTGGAAAAAAAGTATTTGGTCAATAAAAAAATTTCATCTCAATACTTTGTTATATACCCTTTGTTGGCAATGACAGAGGTCAAACGTTTTCTGTAAGTCTTCACAAGGTTTTCACACACTGTTGCTGGTATTTTGGCCCATTCCTCCATGAAGATCTCCTCTAGAGCAGTAATGTTTAGGGGCTGTCGCTGGGCAACACGGATTCTCAACTCCCTCCAAAGATTTTCTATGGGGTTGAGATCTGGAGACTGGCTAGGCCACTCCAGGACCTTGAAATGCTTCTTACGAAGCCACTCCTTCGTTGCCCGGGCGGTGTGTTTGGTATCATTGTCATGCTGAAAGACCCAGCAACGTTTCATCTTCAATGCCCTTGCTGATGAAGGAGGTTTTCACTCAAAATCTCACGATAAATGGCCCCATTCATTCTTTCGTTTACAAGGATCAGTCGTCCTGGTCCCTTTGCAGAAAAACAGCCCAAAGCATGATGTTTCCACCCCCAATGCTTCACAGTAGGTATGGTGTTCTTTGGAGCAACTCAGCATTCTTTCTCCTCCAAACACGACAAGTTGAGTTTTTACCAAAATGTTATATTTTGGTCTCATCTGACCATATGACATTCTCCCAAACCTCTTCTGGATCATCCAAATGCTCTTTAGCAAACTTCAGACGGGCCTGGACATGTTCTGGCTTAAGCAGGGGGACACGTCTGTCACTTCAGGATTTGAGTCCCTGGCGGCGCAGTGTGTTACTGATTGTAGCCTTTGTTACTTTGGTCCCAGCTCTCTGCAGGTCATCCACTAGTCCCCCCGTGTGGGTCTGGGATTTTTGCTCACAGTTCTTGTGATAATTTTGACCCCACGGGTGAGATCTTGCGTGGAGCCCCAGATCGAGGAGATTATCAGTGGTCTTGTATGTCTTCCATTTTCTAATAATTGCTCCCACAGTTGATTTCTTCACACCAAGCTGCTTACCTATTGCAGATTCAGTCTTCCCAGCCTGGTGCAGGTCTACAATTTGTTTCTGGTGTCCTTTGACAGCTCTTGGTCTTGGCCATGGTGGAGTTTGGAATGTAACTGTTTGAGGTTGTGGACAGGTGTCATTTATACTGACAACGAGTTCAAACAGATGCCATTAATACAGGTAAACGAGTGGAGGACAGAGGAGCCTCTAAAGAAGAAGTTACAGGTCTGTGAGAAACAGAAATCTTGCTTGTTTGTACGTGACCAAATACTTATTTTACCGAGGAAATTAACAATTAATTCTTTAAAAATCCTACAAAAAATCCTTTTTTTCTCATTTTGTCTCTCATAGTTGAGGTATACCTATGATGAAATTACAGGCCTCTCTCATCTTTTTAAATTGGGAGAACTTGCACAATTGGTGGCTGACTAAATACTTTTTTGCCCCACGGTATATTAACGTCTCCTTGTTGATGTACTCCTGCTCCTCGTTCCTGCTCGTGTCCCTCACCGTAGCACAACGTGAAAGATTACCGGACCCACAAACAGTACGCCGGTAACAATTCTCCCTGTGTTTGTTTTCCTTTTTGAAAGTCTTTTGTTTTCCCTTGTTTTCTTCACGCGGCATGGAAATACCGCCTCGCGTCTCCGCCTGGCCCGCAGAGATCTCCCTTTGTGAGTATGCGTGGGGTTCTGCGTGGATCGCGCGAAACATTGCTGGACGATGCCACGAGAAACGCATATGTTCAGATCGAGGGCCAATTGTTACGGCCCCGGGACTCCAGACACCACAGACGTAGTCTGGAGGGAAGGATTCCTAGTGTCTGGCAAGCGTCCAGCCGATCCAGAACCAGCCCCGTTGTCAAGCCCGCCGGCCGCTCCAGTGTCAAGACCACGCCTTTCATCTCAAACCTAACTATGAATCTAAGGAGGAAAAGGCAGTTGGTTCTAGTCCCTAGGCTCGCTCCAGTGTTGGCTCCAGCCCCAGACCTCGCTCCAGTGTCGGCTCCAGCCCCATAGCCCTCTCCAGTGTGGGTTCCAGCCCCTGAGTTTAGCCCAAGGAGGGGGGGGGGGGGGGGCGGGCTCCTCTTCCGAGTTTAGCCAAGGGGATCCTCTTCCCGGCGTTGCCCAGAGAGGGTCCTCTTCAAGTTCAGCCCAGGAAGGGCTCCTGTTTCCCAGCCAAGCCCAGAGGGGGCTCCTGTTCCTGAGTTTAGCCCATGGAGGGCTCCTGTTCCAGAGTTTAACCAAGTGAGGGTTCCTGTCCCCGAGTTTAGCCAAGTGAGGGTTCTTGTTCCCGAGTTTAGCCCAGAGAGGGATCCAGTACCCCGAGTTTAGCCCAGAGAGGGCTCATCACCCCGAGTTTAGCCCAGAGAGGGCTCCTCTTCCCGAGTTTAGCCCAGAGAGGGCTCCTCTTCCCGAGTTTAGCCCAGAGAGGGCTCCTCTTCCCGAGTTTAGCCCAGGGAGGGCTCCTCTTCCCGAGTTTAGCCCATAGAGGGCTCCTGTCCCCGATTTTAGCCCAGTGAGGGCTCCAGTCCCCGAGTTTAGCCCAGAGAGGGCTCCAGTCCCCGAGTTTAGCCCAGAGAGGGTTCATTGTTCATTCATAGAAAGGTTTGTCTATGAATTAATGAAAGAAGTCCTTTTCTATGGGGAGTATGTGTATGTTTCAATAGGGAATTAAGTGAGAGTAAAACTCTCCCTAATTTTCTTATCTTGTAATAAAACCCAGAGAGGACTCTGTTTCCCCGAGTATAGACCAGAGAGGGCTCCAGTCCCCGAATTTAGCCCAAGGAGGGCTCCTGTTCCTGAGTTTAGCCCAGAGAGGGTTCCTGTCCCCGAGTTTAGCCCAGAGGGGGCTCCGGACTTTTTGCTCGTATATGATTCATATGTATCAAGAGTCCTGGTGAAGTTATGAGGATGTGGTATAGACTATCATTCAAAAAATTAAGAGACAATCATTTTGAAACTAAATTTGACACCAATAAGGTTACATTATCTAATTATTCAATCATAAAACATGCATAAAACAATATATTATACAAAACAGTAATAGTCCACACCATGTCCTGGAATCTGCTTGTTCATTCATAGAAAGGTTTGTCTGTGAAATAATGAAAGAAGTTATTTTCTATGGGCAGTATGTGCCTCTTTCAATAGGGAATTAAGTGAGAGTAAAACTTTCCCTAATTTTCTTTAGGTTGTAAAACTGGTCTTATCTTGTAATGTGTCCTTGCTGCTATGTTAACCAGTGTCCTGTTCTGCCTCTGGGTGTTAGTTGTGGCTTAAGGGGGTCATTCACAGACACCCCGGCACCCAGTCCAGTTGTTGGGTGAGGGGTCTGTTGGACCATTTGTTACAATTATGTCTGTAGCCAACTTTAAAACAAATTTGATATTGGAATGTGTTTTATTTATTCAGTCTTGAATTAATGGATGTTTAATGAATCTTCATCAGTCTTCGAAGGCTGACTGTTTGTGTTTCAGAGCTGTCCGTCGAGAGATGGGTCTCGCTGATAAATTCAACCCAGAGAGTAAAAAGTGGCAACATCTAAAATACACAAAAGGTTTGCCTTGAATTAGTCCCAAAACATAATTCATCCAGTGGCTTTATAATAAAATAAAAAAGCTTTCTAAAATGATTGAGTATGACTCATGCACTTTAATCATTGTTAAATGTCTTTTGTGCATGCTGGTACTTAAAGATGTGCCGTGAATATCAAAAGTATATCATATTTATTCAATATACCCACACAATTGTTACACTTTTATAGTGCTTTTATAGTATAGGTTTGACCTGATGCATGAAGTAATTCAGCCTTCCCTTCTGATTACTTCAGCTGCATCCACTGCGTCCAGCTTGAAAGAGGTGACAGCGAGGCTATGCTCTTGCCAACAAAAATACAGTGTAGGAATTCAGTTTTGGAGTTCCTGGAAAAAGAGGAGGCCAAAGAGAGAGTCATCTCTGTCAGGTGCAGAGGCTGCTGCAGCAAGGTGCTCTCTAATATGTTCTCCACCCTAAGGGTCTTAGTTTTGTAGAAGAGCATCGTTGTTGTCGTCTGGCACAAGTGCTGCCTCAACTGGCTCAACAGTGTCACCAGCGGTGAGGCAGATTTGATGAAGAACTGCACAGCAAGTAATCACAGCAGGGGCTAAATTTGGCTTCACCTTCAGCTCCGCCAACTTGATTTCAAGATCCTAAAAGACCTGATGCTTCATGTCTGTGAATGGTGGTGGTTGAATCCAGCTTCTGTTGGACTTGTGACAGGCTCCCTGTATGGAGTTATTAGGGAAACTGGCTGAGATATACCTGGATACCCACCATCCCCAACTCTTGAGTCATGACCTGACCCTGGGTAGCCTTCAAAGATGTCTAAAAGCTTGCCTTTATGGTCACAAACTGCTTGGAGCTGACAGTTTGTGGTTGAGGTGGCACTGAGCATCTGTACTAAGTAACTAATTTGGCAGCCATCAATGCTATCTACGGATTAAAAGCTGCCAATCATGCAAGGTGTGCAAATCCTGATTCTTCAAATCCTATCCTGGACGTGATTCAAAATCATGGTGCAGGTGTGCATCATACTCATCTACTAATGCTAAACATGAATGTACGAATTTGACAGACATTTGACATTAAATAATGTTAGAAGAAATGGCCTTACCAAGGTTTAAAAAAGAAAGAAAAAAAGCCCCTGTAAATACAAATACTAACCTGTAATGGGAAAGTTAATTTTTGTCATTGATAGGAGTGCAAGTGCACACACATAGAGCCCTGTATCACGTAAAATGCAAATCTTCATGAATACTCACAAATGTACTATATTTGTGATTTACATCTGATTTATCCATGTATAGTTTATGTTGGGAATCAATAGAAAGTAAATGCAGTTACCTTCACATATAAAACACAGAGATCTTTTTTCACCCAGATTTAACACTGCTGGTGTCATGAATACAACGGACATAAGCCAGTGTTTTACTGCCCAGAAAATACAGGCAAATTGAGGAGAAGTTCAAAAACTACTTTAAGGCATTCATGGTACTATTTTCCACATAAAGCTGAACATTGTATGAATTGTAACATTTCAAGTGTGGTGGTCATGATGTTTAAGGATGCAGAGAGAGAAATGTCAGGTGTTGGAGAAACCTGATTACACTGAGGTGAGGGAGGAGATGTATGATGAATATCAGTTATGAGTGCTGCACATGATCAGCTGCAATGAGACACAACAGTCATACCCTAGCCTTGCTTCTGGTAGAGAGAAGTTGGTATTGGGCATGTCACATTGCAATGCTGTCATTTTTCCACTGAAGTATTTAGGGGTATAGAAAGAGAGACACAGTGAAGTCCAGCACCTCAGAAATGATTTGGAGTTGAGCAAGAAACAGGCATTTAGTTATAATTCTTGGTGTTCGAGGACCCCCTCCTGTGGTTATTTATGGTACGGCACACATTGCAGAGATTCGTGTCGCTGCTGCAGGTATGCATGGTTATTTTCCAGATGCTGCAAAATGCAGATGCAATCTACATAGCTTTGAGAGGGCGTTTGGAGGATGGCTTTGATGAGAACTTTCTGTACCAAAACCTCATCGGTGTTGCTGCTGATGGTGCGTCAGCTCGGACAAAGCTGAACAAGATTTTACATTGTCTAGCTGACTGACACGATTCATCGAAAACTGTGTCTGGCTGCAGTTTGTACAGTTGTTGTACAGCTTGTTTCATCAGTGCCACACGTATGCAAAATGATTGCATGGTGCAATGGCTGAACTGAGCAATCAAATTAGAGGAAGAGTTTTCACTATTAGATGGGTTGCCAGTAGTTTCAACTATGGAAGCCCGTTTCGGCCACTAAAAAAAAAGTTTTTTTCTCAGAATTGCGAGATATAAAGTCTAGTTTTGAGGGGAAAACAAGATTGATATGTTCTCAGAAGTGCGACTTTATTTCTCACAATTCTGACTTTATAACTCGCAATTGAGGGAAAAAGTCAGAATTGTGAGATAAAAAGTCGCAATTACCTTTTTTATGTTTTATTCAATGGCGGAAACGGTCTTCCATATTCAACACAGTAAAAGCAGCGTGGAAAGGTTTTCCTGTATTAGCAAAACGTTTCAATAAAGAGAGTGAAGAAACATCTTGCACCGATGTTGAAAGAAAAAATATATCAAAAGCACCTCACAAATGCAAGTTTTCGGTCTGATTTGGCGTGTATTCAGCTCAAACTGAAGCTGCAGAGAAGGGCTGTTGACAGCAGTCGCTACACTGAGCAGACCACTGAAGTTCTTCAAGCAAGGCTGAACACAGTATCTCGTCTCAACGTCTGCTTGGCGAAGATCTTGTTGAGTTACTGAAGCCCCTTGAGATGTCAAACTGGCCCAGGCAGAGAAAACATCATGTCCTGTTTGGTGAACCTCATCAAGAGAGAGAACCTAAACGCCTGAAGCTGTTCTTCACACCCGTGTTTTGCCATTTGTGACAGTAAACTGCAATGCATCGTTTCTTACATTCAACGTTTTGAAATGCTGCGTAAGTGAATCTGTTCTGTAGTATTAGGAGCTATTGTGTACAGTGCACACTGCAGAATTGTTTTTCTATGGTTATTAACTGCATATTTTTGTTTTCACTGATGCACGTCAGAGATGTGCATGTCAGTCAGTCTATAACATGTTACTTTATGTACAAAATTAATAAAATATATAATTATTTTTAAGTGGTAATTGTTATGTTAATGTTTTTTTCAATCAATTTAAGAGGTGTAATTGTTATGAACAATGGCCTATCATGTCTTGTTTTTAAACTAACATAAACCACGAGTACTCAAGTCACTCAAGTATTGTTTTGACCAGTAACCGACTAGAAGAAATTAGCAGTCGTGCAAATAAAAAAAAAACACTGGATGGAAACGTCAAGATGCACATACATTTTAAAAGTGTGCATAAAAAACTTAAGCGCACATTTGAGTAGGATGACGTCTTTATCCAATAAGAAAAAATGCGCATAAACTACGATGGAAACACATTTACTGGATAAATTTCACTATGCGCATCACGTGACTTTGGATAACTTGACAAACCAGCGGCCTGTTGTTAGGGTTATTCTGAAAGGCCTGAGCAAAGTCTGTCGTCAAAGTATCTCTGTATAATTGTCTTACACGTCTGCTCGCTCTGAGGCGCAAGTCATTTATTTTTAAGTAATGTATGCAAATGAAGCCTGAGTTACCAATAGGAGTCTGTGTCAGTCCAGGCAAGACACGACAGAATTCATGACTCAGTTTCACTGTTCTATGTGACTTGTCTGTGAACACAAACATATAAAATGATGTGTGGGAAAGAAACATCGTCATGCAGTGTTCTTGTTGATTATATATGATTATTGATTACATCAGTATTAGTGAGTTTAAATTGCATTTCCATTCATTGTTTCATCTGGTTCATAAGTTAATGCACTGCTGTAGTTTATATAACAACACTATCCAACTGACAACAGCAGAATGTTTCTACTGTAGCGACAAGAATATGAATTCCTAGTCAAATTAAGAGTTTGTTTTCTCACACAACCTCTATAATAATCCCAGAGCAAATTACCTACTGTTTTTCAGCAAACTCAGCGATCCTCTGAGAAAACTAATCCCGTCCGAATGCGAATGTCTGTGATTGCCGACAATATTTATTGTTTTGGCCAGCGTGAACTAAGTTACCGTAGATGCTCTTACTGCCACGCGCATTTATTATATGTTTGCCTGCCGGCAAAAATAATTTAAAAATAGTAATAAAATCAAGAGCCAGATTACTGTTAAAGGGACAGTTCACCCAAAAATGAAAATGTGATGTTTATCTGCTTACCCCCAGGGCATCCAAGATGTAGGTGACTTTGTTTCTTCAGTAGAACACATTTGATGATTTTTAACTTTAACCGTTGCAGTCTGTCAGTCGTATAATGCATGGCAATAGTAACAAAATCTATGAGAGTAAAAAAAAACATGCACAGACAAATCCAAATTAAACCCTGCGGCTCGTGACGACACATTGATGTCCTAAGACACGAAACGATCGGTTTGTGCCAGAAACCCAACAGTATTTATATCATATTTTACCTCTGATACAACACTATGTCCATCCGGTGCGTGAGGTGTGTACGCGCTCTGGCGTAGTTTACGTTAATGGCTGTGTTGATATCCAGCCGAAGAGGAATCAAGCATAACTTCAGGCGAGCAGGCTCAGAAGTTGGGAATACGTGGAAAGTCACCACTCCCGAATGAGTTCGCGCGAGAGAACGTAATCTTTTAGTTTTAAGTCGGTTTGAACAATCCGGATAAGCGCAAGTACCATTTTGATTAGCCGTCATACCTACAATGTTTGTGGACTGTGTAAACAATGAGTGACGTATAAGCGCGAGAGATCACTTCCGGCGCTTGAGTAAACTATGCCAGAGCGTGTACACACCTCATGCACCGGATGCCGTGCGCACGCTCAAAGCAGTGGGACATTGGTGTATTAGAGGTCAAATATGATATTAATACTGTTGGGTTTCTGGCACAAACCGATCGTTTCGTGTCTTAGGACATCAATGTGTCGTCACGAGCCGCAGGGTTTAATTTGGATTTGTCTGTGCATGTTTTTTTACTCTCATAGATTTTGTTACCATTGCCATGCATTATACGACTGACAGACTGCAACGGTTGGAGTTAAAAATCTTCCTTTGTGTTCTACTGAAGAAACAAAGTCACCTACATCTCAGATGCCCCGGGGGTAAACATCACACTTTCATTTTTGGGTGAACTGTCCCTTTAAGACTGGCTACTGTAATATCAGCATCAGGTAAGGTTAACATTACTCACCTTCATTTCACTCAATTACATAATGTTTCATAACATATGTACCTTTGCAAAAATTTAAACATGGTTTTACTTCAAATAAATAAAAAATAAAATAGTTAACCTAAAGTAACCACACATTAACATGGTGTTGCTATACTAGCCATGTAGCTTCACCGTGGTAACCTGTGGTTATACTATGGTAATCAGCGACTGCGACGCCCAGGTGTGCACACTGAGCCTCTGTAATAAACATGCAGATGTTAGTCCGTCTGAACACATGTACGCAACTACATCTTTAGAGGAACGCCACGATAGCTGAAGCACGGAAACAAGCGCACGCGGGGCTTTAACACGTGGATTAGGATTTTGACGCGTGTGGCGTTCCGTACAGCGTGGCGCGTCATCTCTGTACTGCGTCACAGGCTTTAGAATGTCTAGACAAGAAGCGAGCGCTGGCGGAGGAGGCGCGAGCCACGGAGCCCGTTTACCATTGGTCAGATTCACAGCGGAAGTGTTTTCTCATTGGACACAGCGGATTAAAAAAAAAATTTCACAATCATTTACGGTTTTAATGTTAATAATTTTGATCCGTCTGTCTTTAACATGAAAACGTATTTACTTTCTCTCAGTGTTAGGCACCAGAATGTCGCGAGCTGTGAATGTAGCTCCGCCCACTCGACGCCCGAGTTCCGCTCCTGTGAATGAGCGCTTCCTCTCTGCGCGCGGCGCTTCCGGTCTTTCTTTCCCCCCGGTGCGGCCTCAGTACAGTCGCACATGTCCATCTGCCCCGCAACATCTGGAATGCCGTCTAAGATCCTGCCCGCCGCCGACCGGAACGCTGTGCCGGAGGAGCTGGAGAGCGGCCCGCCGCTGCTGAAGGTGAGGCGCTCAACACGCGGCTCTGACCGATGCTAGTCACACACACACACACACACCGCGCACCGCCGCTCGTGCCGCTTCTGCGCTGGTCGAGACGGAGGTCACTCGGTGCACGTGTTAAGGGGTTTGTTTTGCTTTTTCCGACAGTGTTCATGAACTCGCGTGGAGTCGAAATATGTGACGTAAGTTACGTCTGCGATCACGTGTGATTAGCATGACCACCGCGTGCGCGCGCGCGCGCGCGTGTGTGTGTGTGTGTGTGTGTGTGTGTGTGTGTGGGTTGTGTGAGAGTGAAGAGTGTTGTGTGTGTGTGTGGGTGTAGAGAGGTGTGTGTGTGTGTGTGGAGAGAGTGTGTGTGTGTGTGTGAGAGATTGAGAGAGCGTGTGTGTGTGTTGGAGTGTGTTGTGTGTGTGTGTGTGTGTGTGAGAGTGAGAGTGAGAGTGTGGTGTGTGTGTGTGTGTGTGTGTGTGAGAGTGTGTGTGTGTGTGAGAGTGTGTGTGTGTGTTTGTTTGTTTGTATGAGTGTGAGAGTGAGAGAGAGTTTGTTTGTTTTTGTGTGAGAGAGTGTGTGTGTGTGTGTGTGTGCGTGTGTGTGAGTGAGAGTGTGTGAGAGTGAGTGAGTGTGTTTTTGTGTGTGTGTGTGAGTGAGTGAGAGGGTGTGAGTGAGTGGCGAAGAGTGGTTTGTGTGTGTGTGTGTAGAGTGAGAGGTTGGGTGTGTGAGGAGGGGGTTGTGGGGGTGTGTGAGGAGTGTGTGTGTGTGTGTGTGTGTTTTTAGTGTGTGTGTGTGTGTGTGTGGTGTGGAGTGTGTAGTGTGGTGAGAGTGAGAGAGTGTGTTTTTGTGTGTGTGTGAGAGTGTGTGTGTGGTGTGTGTGTGAGAGTTGTGTGTGTGTTTGTGTGTGTGTGTGTGAGAGGTGTGTGTGTGTGTGTGTGTGTGTTTTTTTGTGTGTGTGTGTTTTTGTGTGTGTGAGAGTGTGTGTGTGTGGTGTGTGTGTGTGGAGAGTGTGTGTGTGTGTGTGTGTGTGTGCTGTGTGTGTTGTGGTGAGAGAGTGTGTGTGTGTGTGTGTGAGAAGTGTGTGTGTGTGTGTTTTTTGTTGTGTGTGTGTGTGTGTGTTTGTGTGTGTTTTGTGTGTGTGTGTGGGGTGTGTGTGTGAGAGTGTGTGTGGTGTGTGTGTGTGTGTGTTTGTCTGTCTGCGTGTTTGTGATAGTGTGTGTGTGTGTGTGTGGTGGAGTGTGTGTGTGTGTGTGTGGTGTGTGTGTGTGGTGAGAGTGTGTGTGTGTGTGTGTGTGGAGTGTGTGAGAGTGTGTGTGTGTGTGTGAGAGTGTGTTTTTGTGTGTGTGTGTGTGTGTGTTTGGGAGAGAGTGTGTGTGTGTGTGTTTGTGTGTGTGTGAGAGGTGTGTGTGTGTGTGTGTGAGAGAGTGTGTGTGTGTGGTGTGTGGGTGTGAGAGAGAGTGTGTGAGAGAGAGAAAGAGAGAGAGAATGTGTGTGTGTGTGAGAGTGTGTGTGGTGTGTGTGTGTGTGTGTTTTTTTTTTTTGTGTGTGTGTGTGTGTGAGTGTGGTGTGTGTGTGTGTGTGGGTGGGTGAGAGAGTGTGTTTGTTGTGTGTGGAGCGATGTGTGTGTCGTGTGTGGAGAGAGTGGGTTGGGTGTGTGTGTGATGGGTGAGAGCGAGTGTGTGTTTGTGTGTGTGTGTGTGAGAGAGTGTGTGTGGGTGTGTGTGTGTGAGAGAGAGGGTGTGTGTGTGTGAGAGAGAGTGTGGTTGTGGAGTGGTGTGTGCCGCTGTGCCGTAGGAGCTGGAGAGCGGCCCGCCGCTGCTGAAACAATCAATAAGCTAATAACAGATCTATATATATATTGTATTGTACAATACAATATAATATTGTAGATTCCATAAATATTAGTTACATTAAATGTTACTATGACAAGTACAGAAGTAATTGCTTTATGAATATAACTCAAATTGAAAAGACGAGGAAAGTTGTGGGAAAGTATGCATGTGGAACGAAGCAATGCAAAATTAAGTGAGTGTCAGAGATATTTATTGGCACTCGATGAGAACCGCCTCCATGTTTCCAGAACACGCCCACAACAGAGGAACTAATGAATGTTCACGTAACTCCACCCACAGGAACAAGTTTTCATAGGAACCAAATATTACACACAACCAGTCATAAGGGTCAATTTTTTTGAATTTGAGATTTATACATGATCTGAAATCTGAATTAATAAGCTTTCCATTGGTGTGTGGTTTGGCCGAGATACAACTATTTGAATAAACTACTGGAATGTGAGGGTGCCAAAAATCTAAATATTGAGAAAACCGCATTTAAAATTGTCCAAATTAAGTTCTTATCAATGCATATTACTAATCACACATTCGTTTTGATATATTTATGGTTGGAAATTTACTAAATATCTTCATGAACATGATCTTTACTTATTATCCTAATGATTTTTGGCATAAAGAAAAATGGATAATTTTGACCCACACAATGTATTATTATTTTTGTGGCTATTGCTACAAATATACCCCAGCGACTTAACACTGCTTTTGTGCTCCATGGACACAAATACTCTTGGCATTGTAAATCCCAAAAGCTTTTGAATGGTCTATATATATATATATATATATATAGATATTTTATATAGATATACACACACACACACACTCCTTCACACTCCACTCCTTCACCCTCTCACACACACGCTCTCCCTCTCTCTCACTCTCTCACGCATGCACACTCTCACCCCCCACGCACACTCTCACCACAGCACACTCCTCACGCACCACACTCCACTCACCACACTCTCACACACACACGCTCATCTCTCTCACTCTCACTCACACACATCTCACTCTCACTCACACACTCTCACTCTCACACACACTCTCACCCACACACACACCCACCGCACACTCTCACTCTCACCTCACACACTCTCACTCGAAAAACACACTCTCACAGAAAGCGCACACTCTCACGCACGCACAACGCCTCACGCACGCACAACTCTCAACGCACGCACACTCTCACGCACGCAAAACAACAAAAACCCTCCACTCTCACTCCCACACTCTCACTCCTCACTCACACCCGCTCACTCTCACACACTCTCACTCACACACTCTCACTCTCACACTCACTCTCACACTCACACTATCTCTCTCTCTCTCACTCTCACTCACACACTCTCACTCACACTCTCTCACTCTCTCTCACACTCACACTCACACTCTCACCCACACTCTCACTCTCACACACACTCCACACTCACTCTCTCACTCACACTCACTCTCTCACTCTCACACACACTCACACCCACACACACAAACACACACACTCACACACACTCGCACACACACTCCCACACACTCTCACACCACCTCCCAGGCCACCCACACCCTCACACACACCTCTCACTCCATCACTCACACCTGTCACTCACACCTCTCACTCACACACATCTCACTCACCACCCTCTCACCTCACTCACACACTCACCACTCTCACTCACACACTCTCACTCTCACTCACGCACCCACTCTCACTTCACTCCCTTCTCACTCACAAACCTCACTCCACACTCTCACTCAACACTCTCACTCACACTCACTCACATATCACTCACACCTCTCACGCACACCCTCGCACTCACTCACTCACCCACGCACACACTCACTCACTCACTCACTCTCACGCACACACTCTCTCACACACACACTCTCGCACACCCACTCTCACACACACTCTCACGCTCTCACACTCTCACACTCACTCTCACTCTCTCACTCACTCTCTCTCTCACACTCACACACTCACTCACTCACACTCACACACTCACTCTCACACACTCACAGATCACTCTCACTCACTCACTCACACACTCTCACTCACACACTCTCACTCACACACTCTCACACGCACACACTCACTCTCACACGCGCACCTCACTCTCACCAGAAACACACACACTCACTCTCTCACCGCACAAACAACCCCCCCCCTTTTTTCAAACCTCTCTCATCACACGCACCACTCACTCTCTCACACGCACACACTCACTCTCTCACACGCACACACTCACTCACTCTCTCACACGCACACACTCACTCACTCTCTCACACACACACACACTCGCTCACACTCACACACCCACACTCTCTCAACACGCACACACACACACACTCTCCTCACCGCACAACACGTCACGTCACCTCCACACGCACTCACTCACTCACTCTCTCACACGCACACACTCACTCACTCTCTCACACGCACACACTCACTCACTCTCTCACACGCACACACTCACTCTCTCACACGCACACTCTCACACACTCACACTAGATATTAAGTAAAGATCACTGACACATCCCTGCTAGATGAACCTCTCGTTTTTGTCTTTTAATTCTCCAGAAAAAGAAAAAGAAAATGAAAGAACCGAAGCAGGTGGCAGATGAGTGTGATCCACCGACTCCCAAGAAGAGGAAGGCTGAGAAGATGCCCACCGAATCCACAGACACGAACGGAAACACGGACACAATCCAGATCAAGGTAACGGCTTTCTTCTGATTTCAGATCTCATGGAAGTCATAATCATTGTTCTGGAGCACGTGTCTTTAACTGAAATCTCTGTGCAGCTGAAGAAGAAGAAGAAGAAGGCAAATGTGGAGGACGTGATGGGCAACGGAGAGCCTGATAAAGCATGTGTGTCAGCTGTAGATACGCCTGGACCGTCCAGCGAGGACTCAGACAGCGAGCGCGAGAAAGTGTGTACAAGCCTTTATTCCTCTGCTTCTGCTCAGAGTGAGCTGCTCTGGGGCCAGCCGTTCAGACAGAACCCGAGCAGATTCTGGCCATCGCATCACTTCTAGAAAAAGGGTTGTTCAAAAGAAGCAAAGCATTCTGAATTCAGATTAGATCTGGGTTTTGATCTGGATTAAATCCTCAGTTTGTGTTGTTCAAAACGCTTAGTAAGATTGGGATACGTTCGATCCCCAAAATAAACGGGATTATTCTGATCCCAGCAGAAGAGTGGATTTCAGGAACAAAAATGTAATACAACTTTAAAACTAGTCCAAAAAATACAGCATTTGTAACATGCAATATATCCCCAAATCTCTAAACCGCTGTCAATATCAAATAAAAATAGTACATTTAATTTAAAGTTTGATTTTTTAAATCACTGATTGTAAACTACAATCACAATCATCAGAGATGGAGCAGTCAGAAGTAGTTATTTGTGTAAATGCAATGCAAAACACTGGTATTTTCCTCCATCAGCATGTCCCTTTAGGGGCTCCATAGAGGGCTCTAGTAATCCAGATTTGGAAATCTGAAATGGTGTGTATCTGGATCAGGGTGATCCAATCCAGTTTTGCTTTGAAAAACCTGCACTAAAGTAAGACGGGTTCCCTGATCCTGGATCGCAGAACATCTGGCCCCTGGTGGTTTCTGACGATCTGCTCGTGTCTTTAGGAAACCCCGGAGCAGAAAGAAGGAGCCTTCTCCAACTTCCGGATCTCGCAGAACACCATCACACTGCTGCGGGGTAACGCTGCACACACGGCCTGCAGGGGGATCTGCTGAAACATGCACTGGGACTGTATTGTGAAATATCTCTCTTTCTTTTAGCCCGTGGTGTTTCGTATCTCTTCGACATCCAAGTGAAGACCTTTAACTCGGTGTATGATGGGAAGGATGTCATTGGCCAGGCGAGGACCGGCACGGGGAAGACCTTCTCGTTCGCTGTCCCTCTGGTGGAGAAGCTGCAGTCCGCAGCGGAGGACAGGAGAAGAGGCCGGGCCCCGAAGGTACTGCGGTCATATGTGTGTCAGTGCACGATAAACACAGGCTCATGCTGTACACCACTGCTTTTAAAACGCCATGAGTGCTGCTAGGGCTGGACAATAATTCAATATCAATGTTTTTTTTTGTTTTTTTTTCTATAACGGTGATATGATTTTTAAACACCTTTTCCGATATTTCGATATACATTACCATTGTTTCCCATACATTGATTTATTTGTGGTGTTTGACTTCGTTGAATAAACATGAGCGCTGCACGTTTCAAAATCATAACGCGTCGCGGGTGTTTTATATGAATGTATCTCTGAAGGGAACCGACTGTCTTCAGAATAGTTTAGATGGCATGTTTATCTGATAAAGTAGCGTTCATGAGCGGAGCTGCTTTGTTTACAGCCGTTACTGGAGAAACCCGTTAGTTCCATCACAGCGCCTCCTGCTGGCAGACAAGCAATTTTTCCATTTTCAATAAGCCCGTCTCCAGCAAAATGTTTTTGTTGTTGCTCTGTTTTCTGAAGCAACTCTAAGCATGTTTCATACTCGTTATCCGTAATGCACTTTCACCTATATAATATCACCTACACGATCAGTCAAGTTTTTTTTTTTTTTAAAGAAGTCTCTTATTCTCATCAAGGCTGTATTTATTTGATCCAAAATACAGCTAAAACGGTAACATTTTGAAATATTTTACTATTTAAAATAACTATTTTCCATGTAAATATATTGTAAAATGTAATTTATTCATGTGATCAAAACTGTATTTTCAGCATCATTCCTCCAGTCTTTAGTGTCATGTGATCCTTCAGAAATCATTTTAATAAGATTATTTGATTTGCTGATTATCAATATTTAAAGCAGTTGAGTAAATGTTTTCAGGATTCTTTGATGAAGAGAAAGATCCAAAGATCAGCGTTTATCTGAAATAAAAAGATTTTGTAAAATTATACACTATACCATTCAAAAGCTCTTTTTAAAAATTAGATTAAAGAAATCAATATTTTTATTTAGCATGGGTGCTTTTAAATTGATCAAAAGTGACTGAGAAGACATTTATAATGTTACAAAAGATTTCTATTTCAGATAAATGCTGTTCTTCTGAACTTTCTATTCATCAAAGAAACCTGAAAAAACTCGGCTGTTTTCAACATAATCATAATAAATTTTTCTTGAGCACTAAATCAGTATATTAGAGTGATTTCTGAAGATCATGTGACTGGAGTAATGATGCTAAAGCTCTGCTTTGAAATCACAGGAATACATTATATTTTCAAATAGAAAACAGTTATTTTAAATAGTAAAAATATTTCAAAATGTTACTGTTTTTGCTGTATTTTGGATCAAATAAATGCAGGCTTGGTGAGCAGAAGAGAATTCTTTAAAAAACATTAAAAATCTTACTGTTCAAAAACTTCTGACTGGTGTGTTAGCCTATAGTTTGAAGTAAAAAATATTCATATTAATAAGGAGATTCTGAGATTTATTTGACAGTGATTTCACATTTCTTGTTTGTATGAAGGCTAAATACCAATAAAAGGTGAACATTTATTTGCACCATTTTTTTCCTAAAATATTATGTAGTTTTATAGGAGTAGGTTTCATAGAGTTGGCAAATAAATTTTTCATAAGTTTGTAGGTACAGACATCTGTTGTGGCCGTTTTTATGAGGCTTTTTTAATAGTGTTCATATCGATATCGGAATTATATCGTATCGACCGAAATTAAGAAATATACCGTGATATAAATTTTGTCCATATCGTCCAGCCCTAAGTGCTGCTCAAAAAGTGCACTCGTGAGGATGCTGCTGTTCTGAAAAACACACGATCAATGTTACTGCTTTAATTTACTTTTGATGAGTAACCCAGAAATAGTGCACAGTCACTATTCGCAAATCACAGCAAGACGTAAAAATGCTTTTAATGCGAGTTTAAGTTCATTCTCATTCAGTGTTTTAAATGCATGATGCTTAGAGAGGCCCTGGATAATGTGAGCATGCCTCATTTATGTACAGCCAGTCAGAATTCTGGATGCATTGTTTTTTATCAAGCTCATGTGGTGCATTCTGGGATACTGAAGGATGAAGGAGGTCATGCATGTGCTGGTTTGCTAAATCAACTACTGTGTATTGACAAATTGTGATACGATGCACTTATTGTGTACATACATGTTTTGCATTGTACTTCTATTCTAAAATATATGTGTGTGATGACATATAATTACAGAAATGAAGTACACCTCTATAATTACACGGTTAAACTTAACCAGACTACCAAACCTGTCCCTAACCTTAGACCGTATCACACCTCAATAGCAGCATCTTGCAATACAACGTGAACACTATAAGTACATTGTACCAAACAAACAATATTTTTGATGTAAGTACATAGCAGTTAAAGACGCCTAGTGTAGAGTCAGTGGCACTTGGCTTTGTGAAGGCAATTCCTGTGTTTGTACGGTTTATGTTTGGCTACAAATGTCATGTTCATGCATGTAAGCAAAAGCCTGTAGATCTAAAGGGGTTTTTTAGATCTTTTTTTCGTTTAGTTTTTTTGAAAGATTTATTTTTGGCGTTTTTTAGGATTAGGGTTGTGTACTGTTCACATTGTAACTGGTATCAGTACCTTTTGTCGGTACTTTACTCTCCGTGTAATAACACACACATTTATTTCAGTGAAAAAATAAGTCTAAAACTCTCAATTTCAACATTTTGAGCAATAGGACCCTACAATCTTTTTATTTAAAATTTTTTTTAATGCTGATTTATACTTCTGCGTCGGACTAAAGTCACAGCCAATACAGCATCATCTTTTCTAGATTCAGCCCAAATGTAGGCTACTATACAAAAGAAAAAATCTATCAATGCTTTAGAGACATTAAAGTATGTTTGAAAGATATTTGAAAATGTTTACTGCATTGTTGAAAAAAGAACTTGTGTAAAATTGCGTTTTGAGGAGGAAAAAAAAGCATGTCACGTCACAATTTATTATTACATTCAGAAATAATGCAAGCTAAAATGCCGGTGGGCTAAAGCAAAATGTTGACACACATTATAAACGCAGTTATTAGTTTCTCTCCACAACAAATCCTGTAAAGTTAAGGCTGTATTTAGGCTATAAAAACGTCAATCCAAAAACACATTAAGTTAAGGTGAAACTGATGATTACCTCTCTCAGCACAAATCCAAACGTTTCCATATTTCGCGACGTATCTGGATGCTAAAATATTACTTGTTATGTAATAGGCTTTGTACATTCCTCGATGTAAGCATCATCCTTCATTCGCTATATCATCACAGTGGAGGCCTGGTCACGCCGAATGCACGAGCAGTTTTATACGTTTATTAACTGTACTTTATTTTGATAACAAACAGGCTGCAATGTCACAAAAATATGTTGTGTCTGTGTGCGCGTGAAACATTCAAAACTGTCAAGATTTGCAGAATAAAGGAAGCTACTTTCTGCCGTCTCGATTTCCTTTCCGAGAACTTCACAACGAACCGTAACTCGGCACATTCTTATCTTTCGTTTTGTTGATCCGTCAGTGATTTACGTGAGATATATTTTTTTTGGTATAGGGCCTATATATTCCTTTTATTAAGCCTATAGTTTAATGATGAAGATCTCAGCGTCACATGTGCATAGACCGTCCTACTGTAATTTACTATTTCAAATTTTAAATGGAACGATAAAATAACGTTAATGGCCATTTCAAATTTTCGATTCTGTTCTGAACTATAACATTTGATTTAGTTTCTGGTTCTGTCAATTTCGTTCGTTTCCGGTTTTTGTTTTCGTTCCTTGAACCGGTTCAGAGCCCTGTGTAGAAATGGTGCCTGTTTGCTTTTTTTGGGATCTTGAGAAATGAATTTGGTTGAATGTGTGCACAGTTTTGTCCAGTATGATAGTGATGTGTGTCCACACAGGTGCTGGTTCTGACGCCGACTCGTGAGCTCGCCATTCAGGTGGCCAAAGACTTCAAAGACGTCACCAGGAGACTCTCTGTTACGTGCTTCTACGGAGGAAGCTCATACAACCCACAACGTAGGGCTTTAATCATCATAGTAATGACTGTAACTGAATGATCAATGACAGAAAAGCATCTGTAGTTTAATTCAGTTGGAAGAAAGAATGGAAAAATAAATACAGAACTACAGTTTGGAGATGTTTAGTAACCCGCTGATTGACTTGTTGTGGCATCAGTGGAAGCGATCCGCAATGGCATCGACGTACTGGTGGGCACGCCGGGTCGAATCCGAGACCATCTGCAGAATAACAAGCTGGATCTGTCTCAGCTGAAGCACGTGGTGCTGGACGAGGTGGACCAGATGCTGGACATGGGCTTCGCCGAGCAGGTGGAGGAGATCCTCTCTCTGTCCTATAAGAAAGGTAACCACACGTCTGATGCTCCCGTTCACATTGTGTTCGTCCCACGAGAAACTATAAGCTAAACCACCCAGAGTCATGAAAGATGTACATTAGGGCGATTTGGGGAAAATATCAAATTGCAAATTTTTCTTTTTTTTTGACTGATAATGCGATTTTATTTTTGCAAAGTCAAGCTTCAGCTTAATATTGTCAGTAGTGTGCAGCACAGTATGGGCTTCGTCACATCACAGAAATTCTTATGGTTTCCATTAAAACAATTCCTTTTTGTCGTGTTTTTGGGCATTATTCCTGTGTTTCCCATCTGCTAGATTACACCCCACCAATAGAATCCATCAGATACCAGTAGACACCATTACAGTTTACATTAAAGCCAATATAACCCCTCTTAAACCATTACTTTCCTATTGTGTTTTGGTTGGGTTCTATTGTTGTTTTTTCTGCCGGGAATCCTACCTTTTTTGTTTGGTGGTCTGTCATTTCGACGCCGAAGTATCTCATATTACATCGTTTTCTTTAGTATTAAGTTGCCTAATCTCTCCGCTTTTCCTTTTAGTTGTTTGTTTTAATGGTGGTTTTTATTCGGTGTCTAAGCAGTGCTGATTGGGGAGCAACGGAGGTGCGCATCGCTCTAGTTGGTAGTAGACCAAGGCTGTCAGTACATATTCACACTACTCACCTTTCAGTGACAACTTAGTTTTTTGAGATCAAAATAGTCACGTATGAATTTGCTTAGATTCAATGAGAAGTGGTGGTGTAATGTCTAAAAAGGGTAATGGTTTTATGCATTTGAGGTCTGATATGTGGGAACTCTGAAGAGAGTTTAAGCAGAGCTACTATTATAACTATTCATCTTTATAACATAGATTTTGGCCAAATATAGTCAATCTTATTTTATATTCAATCTTGAGTTGTTTGTTGTGAAAAATTACAGTTTGGACCCTAATGCCATACAAATTTTGTAAATACCTTAAAGTAACTATAAGTGAGCAACACTCTAAAAGAAAGTCTTAGCAATGTTCCCCGCCCCAGCTTTTTTGCATCTCCAGATTAATATCGTGTCCACATTGCAGGCTTAGCGATTAGCAAATCTCAACGTCTCATCACGATTCCGATTAACGGCACAGCCCGAATGTACGTCATGTTTCCAGAAAGTCTCTCTGCGTCTCTGAGCAGGATTTCTGAACTCTTCTCGTGTAGATGCAGAGGAGAAGCCGCAGACGCTGCTGTTCTCAGCGACGTGTCCCTCCTGGGTTTACGACGTGGCCAAGAAATACATGCGCTCTCAGTTCATCCATGTGGATCTCATCGGGAAGAAGACCCAGAAAGCCGCCACCACAGTCGAGGTAATGCAGTGAACCTGCTTTGTGAAAATGTGGGAATGCTCCCAACACGAGTCAGTAAATCTAATGGTGCTCGTTAGTCAGAATAAAGAAGACATGTGGTTTGAAAACAAAAACTGTTAGTTAAATTATATCTTCCTCAGATTGTCACCGTGGTTTTCTACAACATTACAATTACATCACATAACGCAATTTCCTAATTATATGCCCCGTATTCATAATAAAGGAATAATCCAAAGGTCTCTGTAAAGTTAGCCGAGGGTTTCCTCCTCTAGGTGGCAACAGAGTCATTTACATATTTGCATCTAATGTGATGAAGGACAAGAAAATTGCATGCAAAACTTCATTCTGCTTCAGAACAAACGTCTCATTGCCTTTGTGGTTTGCCGTTTGTATTTATTTATTTTATTGCAGTGTGTAACTGATTTGTAATGATGAATTATTGCTGTCATTCATCCATTATATCGCGCAGTTCTAGTGTTTATTGAATCGTTCGATGCTTGTGTTCTGGCGCGCAGCACCTGGCGATCGCGTGTCACTGGTCTCAGCGGGCGTCTGTCATCGGCGACGTCGTTCAGGTGTACAGCGGCAGCCACGGCCGGACCATCGTCTTCTGCGAGACCAAGAGAGACGCCACTGAGCTCTCCATGAACACATCCATCAAACAGGTGCAGCACTGCGCACACCTCACCAGCACTGCCCATGTTTGTACTGATACCTGACGTCATTCTGATCGATGAATACGAACCTAGTGTTTATATGAACGCTAAATAATGTGATCGGGTCGATGTGTCACACGCTTCAAGAGCTGATGAGATCTTTAGAGTTTCGAGGAACGTGACGGTCATTTATGACACTACACAAACAACAGCTCGTTCCACGCCTTCACACGATTTCTACTTCATTGCACATGCGCACTAGGGCTGGGACAATAAATCCATGCATCGTGATTCATGGATCGATTCTGAGATTTTCAGAATCGATTCTGAGCTTAGTTTTTAACAGCAAATGGCGCACACTCAAAATGCTCACAAGAAGAGCGCTTGTGCGGTCGCTGGAGGCATGTAAGTATTTGTAAGTTTGCACCTTGGCTTTTATGATGCGAGATTAATGTAAACATAGCCCATTGTGAACATCCTTGTAATTCGCTTCAGCCTTTTTGAACTTTATGAATGATTATTTTAGGTTCAGGTGGTGCGTGTGTAAGGAACTGGAAGCAAGCAGAATACGGCTGTTTCTAAAGCATGCAGTGCCATCTGCTGTTAAAGACTAAGCTCAGAATCGATTCAAGAGACAATCACGATGCCTTTGGAAGATCTCAGAATCGATGCAGAATCATTTCTTGATTCGCGATGCATCAATGGATTGGCCCAGCCCGAAGCCAGTACTGTCCTGTTTTCGGTTTCCCAGTCCGATGAGGGCTTTACATGTGCTCTCCATTGAGCTAGAAATGATCTGCGGTCAACATGTCAGTGGGATGGATTAAGGTGTTTGCATGAAGGCTTGTCAGTCTGATTGCGAACATGATTTGCTTGCTGCTGTGTTTAACTCTCCTGTGTCCGTCTGTGGTGGTTCAGAGCGCGCAGTCGCTGCATGGAGACATCCCTCAGAAGCAGAGAGAGATCACGCTCAAGGGCTTCAGGAGCGGCACGTTCGAGGTGCTGGTGGCCACTAACGTAGCGGCCCGCGGCCTGGACATCCCGGAGGTGGACCTGGTCATTCAGTGCGCTCCTCCAAACGTGCGTCAGTCCCACCGCTGCTGTCCTCTTTTACTTCAATCACACTGGGTTTTATGTTGATTTCCTACACTCCCTAATTCAGTTCTGCTTCTTCTGTTTCCTACATTTGGTAGGTTCTTTTAAATGTTTCTTTCATCTGTATTTTAGCGCATGTTTGTCCTATTCCTTGATGAGTCCCTGCTGATAGGATCTCTGTAGTTTAAGATGCTCTGTAACAGCTTAAGCTTGTGTTGTGAGTGCAGGATGTGGAATCATATATCCATCGGTCTGGACGGACCGGCAGAGCTGGAAGAACAGGCATCTGCATCTGTTTCTACCAGCGCAAGGAGGAGAGCCAGCTCAAGTTTGTGGAGCAGAAAGCGGTGAGAAGCCGGCACTGTTAGAGGAGTGAAAATGGGTTAACCAACAAATGATAGATAAACCGTGTGATCAGACAGATCTGACCGACAAGATCTTTGTCTGAATTTTAAAAAATTCAAAAAGTTTTTTGTTCTTTTTTATTATTATTATTATTAGTATTGTTTCATTAAATTTGTGACCCTGGAGCACAAAACCACCAAGTCATAAGGGTAATTTTTTTTTAATTTGAGATTTATGCATCATCTGAAAGCTGAATGAATAATTTTTCCATTGATGTATGGTTTGTTAGGATCGGACAATATTTGAAAATCTGGAATCTGAGGGTGCAAAACAATCTAAATATTGAGAAAATCATCTTTAAAGTTGTTCAAATGAAGTTCTTTAGCAATGCATATTACTATCAAAAATTAAGTTTTGATATATTTACGGTAGGAAATTTACAATATCTTCATGGAACTGAGCATTTAACTTAATATCCTAATGATTTTGGCATAAAAGAAAAATGGATAATTTTGACCCATACAATGTATTGTTGGCTATTGCTACAAATATACCCGTGCTCCAGGGTCACATTTTAATATGACAGAATTGAGGTAAATTGTGACACTTTTATTGGACCGAGATGTCCCAGTTGTCCTGAATCAAGCCCGAATAATGCCTTAGCTGTAAATGAACCACAGTGTCATCAGCTGAGCAAATGATGGCTGGTTAATAGCCGCGTGCGTCGCTAACGTGTCTCGTGTTCGCCTGCTGCAGGGAATCACCTTCAAACGGGTCGGGGTCCCGACGGCCAACGACATCATCCAGTCCTCCAGTAAAGATGCCGTGAGGTCCGAGACACTCAGATTAATCATCACGCTGATGTGCATGCAGAGATTAATGTTTTATTTACCGTGAATGTGATGTACGCTGCTGCTGCAGGTTTCTGGACTCGGTCCCGGCCGTGGCGGTGGGGTATTTCCGCGAGGCGGCGCGTGAACTGATCGAGCAGCGCGGGGCGGAGGAGGCGCTGGCGGCGGCCCTCGCTCACATATCAGGAGCCACCAGCCTGGAGCAGAGGTCCCTCATCAGCTCCGACGCCGTACGTCTTCACATCACACAGCACAACTGTGTTTCTACAGTTAATGCAGAGTTATTGAATCAGTGTGAAACTCAGCAGAGGTTTATGAAGCGTGTCTCGTTCTCTCAGGGGTTCTCCACCATGATACTGAACTGCTCTCAAGAAATGCACAACATCGGCTTCGCCTGGCGCGGCCTGAAGGAGCAGCTCGGGGAGGGAATCGATGAGCACATCAAACGCATGACTTTCCTCAAGGGCAGGACGGTACGTGTTTACTGAAGCCAAGACGGCATTTAGTGCTCCTCAGTCAGGACGACATACAGTCGCTGGGATGCATTGCCAAAACGTGTGATTAGAAACTAATGACAGCAAATATGACAGAACAATTGCACAATTAAAGGAACGTTTATATATTTGAGTTTGCCTGACTCTCAGTAAATCTAAATTAGGGGTGTGATAGTGCATTTTTCTTAATAGATTTCGCTCTCTTTTTTTATTCTGTGGTATGAAAAAGCCCACACTATTCAACATCCAGTTCTCCTATAATAATAATAATAAAATGATAAAACGATAAAACAGAAGCATAAACTGATCAGTAGAAGCATGCACACACACTATGCCGTTACAGTGAATATGCATCGAGATATTGCTTGCAACACTAAGGTTTGAGGTAAACATATGGGCGGTTGTAAAGGTGCATTTAACGTCTCAGAACAGTTATTTTAATCGAAATGAATACTCTGAAATATTAATGTGAAATAAATACACGTACACATTTTGATATATGCACACACTAAGGTCAGGACAGGACTTTATGTAAAGTGGAAATGCTCTGCATTTGAATTTAACATTATTAAACATTTACAGTCAGTGTGAGCATCAAATGCAAGTATTGTATGCTAGGAAAAATGCTCACGTGTTGTTCCTACAGTCTCTATATCATATACAAAGACCTCTTGAGCTGTGGATATCACTGATGAGTTTCTGTGCACAGACCTGATGAATAATCAATGATGGATTTTGTTGGTCATCTATTATCAGTTTTATCAATTAGTTGTCCTGTATTATTATTGATTTATTTTCACATATTACTATAACACAATACGTTGTGTCATACGTTACATGAACTCTAGTCTAGTGTGCGTATATTATAGTACGTTCTTTCACTGCATGATTCAATTTATTAAAATACCTTCAGAATGATCACAAATTCAAGACATGGGGGCATTTTTTTCATCCAAAAATTATCATGTTTGATTTTTATGAATTTTTTTTTCCGGCCCTTCCATAAAAAAAAGATTGAAGAGATTTTATGTTTAGACACACCCTATTGTCCTGGTTTCTGTCTGCGTCTCTGAGCAACACGACGGTGTTTCGTTCCTGAATGAATCAACCGTTTAAATTATTCGGTTCAATCACAATGACTCACTTAATTAACAGTAACTTGCTGCCACCTACTGGCGGATTGAATTTCACATTTAAAATATCTTTTTATTTAAATAATTTCAAATATCAGTATTCAACGGTTTATGTTTAATATATCAAAACATTATAACTGCATTCATGTCCTGCACTAAACCGTGTGTAAACACATCTAAATGCCTCTTCAGATGCAGCTTCTGTGTTTCCTCTGCATTGCAAAGATGAATTTTGTCAATGCTGATTTAATACCCTGATTAACTTATTAATTTGGGACTGAAAAGATGATGCACACGTTTAAAAAAATGGCTTTGTAAAGGTAAAAAATCCCATAAAAGGTAAAAATCAATTTTAAACTAGACGTTTTAACGATACATGTATTCGTATTGAACCGTTCGGTACGAGGCTTTCGGTTCGGTACGCATTACAAACCAAACGATTCGTTGGAGTGATCCTATTACATTTGGAAAATAAAAGAGCTTGAAGTGTGTGAAATATAATGTACTCCAGGTTATGATGGTAGTTTGTTATAGTTTTCTTTTATTCGCTTTTAAATGGCTTGTAAATGCCTGTGTGCATTTTACTTTCGAATTAGCGTCAATTCAGCGTCAATTGCTTGAATGCAACAACAAAATACAAAGTCAAACTCACTTAACCCAGAAATTTTAATTTATTAAACAAGTACCAATACCCATGCTATAGGCTAATATAACCTAAATAACTTAAACACTGAAAATCAGCAAATGCGGTGGAACCAAATAAATAAGAAACTAATGTTAAAAAAGCTTCCAAAATCATCTTGGATAAACGGCAACGGTTAAAATGCCTTAAGATCATATTTTATGATGTTAATTTTAATAATAAAATAATTTAAATTTCTCTGGCATTTCTTTGTTTTTGCTGTATCAGTGACACTGCTGTGTCGTATCAAACTGAACCGTGAATTTTGTGAACCGTTACAACCCTATTTTAATCTTATTGGGAAAGATTAATTTCTGTCACTGCTGTGAACTGACCACCACGCAGAATGTGAAAAATATTAAAAACTTTGAGTCAGCTGTCCACGGCAGTCCTTAAGATGCCAGCACAATAACACACTCAGCAAAATATCGTCTAATTATCGTCATCGAAAAAATCCCAGAAAATATCATTTTTTGTCAATAATGGCATGCCCCTAAGTGAGACTGAGGATCTGCATCTCTGTTTGTTTTTGAGAGTTCAGGGCTTGATTTCTAACGGCTCCTGTGTGTGTGTTTCTCTCAGGGTGTGTGTTTCGACGTCCCAGCCAGCAAAGTGAAAGAGATGCAGGTATGACGAAGCGCTTGTAAAGCCACGCTGTGGGGACGTGCCTGTACACACTTCTTTCCCATGTGTTTGAGAGTCGCTGTGCGCGCTCGGGTTTCACTAGCGGAGGCTTGTGTTTGTGTCTCTGCAGGACAGATGGCAGGACGGCGGGCGCTGGCAGCTGAGCGTGGCCACAGAGCTCCCCGAGATGGAGCAGAGCATGCGGCAGAGCAGCGAGCGGTCCTCCGGAGGCTTCGGGGGACGAGGACGCCGCTCCTTTGGCTTCAGAGGCAACAACGGCTCCGGCGGCAGAAGAGCACGAGGAGGAGGCGCTGCTCAGAAACGCAGCTTCAGCCAGGCCTTCGATTACTGATCTGGACTCTGTGTCAAGCTTTTACTGCCCTCTCGCTCTTTACTCGAGCCATCAAATACGCTGACTGCTATTACTTGCAGTCTGTCCCGCTGATATTAAAGTGGTGTTTAAACTACACCGCGGCTGCGTTTCATTGCTTGTAAAACTCACTGGCTCTTCAGTCGTGGGCTGGAATGACATTATCTTGAACAAAATCACATTGTGTGGTAATATGATTAAAATCTCCCGACTGTCTCGAGCGTGTCTTACAGTCTCTGAAAAGAGCAAAGCCTGTGATTAGTAGTCAGGGGTGTCCGACACGTCTCGTCCAGCTAATCGAGGTCTTGCGTTTGGAGTTAAACTCTGCCGAAGCAGGATCGGACAGCGAGCTGAAATGTTCCTAACATTTCTACAACACGTTCACTGCCGTACTTGAGTAGTCACCTGATTCAATGCGCACAGGAATGACGCTCATCGATGTCCTGCACGCTCGTTTGGGAATGAAGGCCACACACGGTTTAATCCAAAGCATAAACTCAAGATTTATTGAAAGATTTGGCAAACAAATAAAAATAGCTGATGTCTTCTTTAGTGACCAAGAAACTGTCATTTTGCATAATTTATCATAATTTATTACAACTCAAAATCATTCAGGCACAGTTTCACTGTCCAGTCATTAACATGTCCATTAATTACTATGGTTTTTCTTCAGTTGCACTGCAAAAAACACAAATCCAGATGCAGTAGTGTGAAGCTGCTGGTTCAGTCGTGTTGACCTGATGAGGTGCTGCAGTCAGTCTGGAAGGAGTAACCGGAAAACTCCATCGTCTGGCCTGAAATCAGAGGAGTTCACCCATCTTAATAGCTAATAAGGACACACAATTCTTAAAAGGGATCAATGGTTAGGTGGAAGACTGTGTCCCCAGTGTTTACTGGGGATAGCTGTAGGATGCGGAGATGTGTTCTTACACCGGCATCCCGTCCACACGGGGTTTGGCCTCCAGCCCCTGTCGCTCTCGCACGAGGGACTCCAGTGCTCCAGGTTCTTCAGGTGATCCACGATCTGCAGAACGAGCGCACACCGTCTTAGATCCAGCACTCAAGGAACTAACTAGAACAGAGCCGTTCAAAACAAACCTGGGCGGTGGCTTGACAAAGCATTAGCTGGAGCTGAAATGAGTTCATGAAGGCCACGTCTTGTGGCGTTGTCAACGGGATCGTTCACTGCCAAACATCACATTCTGCTAAAGCACTAAGCCCCGAGAAGCCGGGTTTACAAGTGAATTTATAACACTAAGGGCGTTGTTAGGTATGACGCGAAGCGTAATACGGTTTCACAAAATAAAGCAGAGCAAATAAAGTGTAATGATATTAATAAACACAGTATTCTTCCGCCAAACAATGTAGTTCCTCAGAAACTGTTGTGGTTCCAACAAAGTGGTTGCCGAGCAAAGCAACAGATGTAAACAAAGGTGTATGTTTGTAGTGTCATTTACAACAGCTTCGAACACGGCTCAGCCAATCAGAACCAAGCACCGGAACTCTCCGCTTTATAATATTAGATGTTTTGAAGAATGCTGGTAACCGTTGTTGGTCCCCATTGACTTCCATAGCGGAATGATAACCATTTTCATTTTTGGGTGAACTATCCATTTAAAGTGTTTTTGGAGTGGTTGACCGATACAAATGCTTTTTTTTTCTTTTTTCAAGAACCCAAGTAAACAGACTGAGGTAACCCAAACGAGAGAAAAAATGCTATAGTAATTTATAATAAATACTATAGTGTTTTTGAACCATACTATAGTAAAGTACTTGAATTAATTTGTTGTGATAATTCTATAGTTGCTGTGGTAATATACACAAATTACTCAATACTGTACCAATAAGTTTTCTACAACTATAAAGTATACTACAGTATTTATTACAGTTTATCAGTTCAATATAGTTAATACTACAGTAGCCTATGCTTTAGCATTCATTAAAAGTGTTGTAAATATTATAATATATACAGTATAATACACTTCTCTATAGTATGGTATGGTTCAAAAACACACTAGCATTTACTATAAATTACTATAGTATTAAGTGTCAGGGTAAGTTGCCTTTGCAACTATTTAATGAACAAAACCTGCTCCAGAGCCGTTCTAGTGTCCCGTGGAACCGCTCACGATCTGCTGAAAATATCTTGATAAACGGAGTAATCTGAGGCAGCGCAGCGTTATTGCTGAGACTTTGTGCATCACATGCTCCAGCGTGCGTGTTCAACAGACAGCTGCTCCTGCTGACAGCAAGGCCGCTCAAGATGCTTTATTAGGTTTTCCCGCTTCATGCAAGTGAGCCGTGTTTACTCGCTGGCGTCCTCGAGTCGACTCCTAACCTGTGTTTGGATCAGAACGGCATGTCCACCAGAGATCTTACCTTCAGCACCGCTTCGGTTTGCTCGTGCTCGTCAGTCTTCTTCAGCTGCAGTCCTGCGGAGGTCATTCGTTAGTCACTCTTAAACCTCCGCTAGTCTTAATTATCATCCACAGACGAGTACAGCTACCCTGTGGGAAGGTGATGTCTGGTCTCTGCTCCTCGACACATTTGTCTTCCCTGCCTCGGTCATCGGAGAGCTTCCAGAAGGCCTCTGCATCCATACGGGAAAGATACGACATCTCCATTACAGTGGGGAAGCTAGTTCGTGTTTTCGGTTGTCACCTGTCATCGGTTCACACCTGTAAATCTCTCCAGCGGCGTGTTCCTTTGTGTTTGCGGAGGTGTCGCTGCTTCACTGTCGCTCTCCACACACCTCGAAGCTAAAGAGAAACATCACAAACTCAAGACTTCTCATGCATTAACGAGAATAACCTCAATCACATTTAGGAACTCAATATACATGGATGCACTATGTGTGAACTCTAGAAGTATTCGATAATGTCCCAAAAGGTTTCTATGTGCAGATACCTTTGCATCTCTTGACTGTTTTGCTGTGTGGAAGGAGAGTATAAACTCTGAACGCGTTGTGGCCTTTCTTGATGCTCTTGTCCTGGAGCTCGTGGACGTCCGTCAGGGAGTTGAGCGCACATCTGAAGTTTGCTTTCCACGTCTTGGGATCGGGTTTGTCTGCGCCGGGTTTGTATCGGCCTGAAATCCACGAGAGGAGAGGAGGCTACCGTACCAGTCTTCAGTTTGGTCAAATCACAAGTCATATAACTGCAGTATTAAACGAGCTGTTCTGGTGATTTCTAAAGGTTTGGGCAAAATCTCAGTGCTAGCAGTCACAGACATTGTAAAAATGTCTTTGCATTATATATTAAAATATCAAAACAAGCCACATCTATTTTAAATAAATATATATTTCAAAATAAGACAAAACAGCTTCAACTCTCTCTGTTTGTCAAACTCTGGGGAATGTGTTGAAAGTTTTTGTGATTCTCGTCACCTCACGATCAAATCTTTTGGAAAAGCATCATCTAACTGCCAAGGGGTTTGATATTTTGTATCGAATGAAAAGACATTCAGACATTTTTAAGTGACTCAACACGTGAAGCGAAACTTGACACTAATGTGCATTCACTTAATGAAAATACAGATTTGGAAACTCATAGATCTTGTTTCTTAGGGTAACCAATGCATGTGGCGCCATTTAATAACTACTGAACAACACGTATGTTAGTATATAGCATATTCATATATTTGTTAACTGTAATCGTACAAAGTCTTCACAATGTTTACATATTTGTTTATACGGCATTGTGATCATAAGTGAAAAAATGGAAAACTTTGCGATGAAATTTTTCAGAGATATCAGAGAAATAACTGTCTGAAACATTCGATATGAAACATGTCCTGTCTGCGTCACTTGTCATTCTGATCATTTCTTAACCCAGATGATATCTTCTATTTTCCTGTGCTGTAATCAGAGAAGTCAGTCTCTGTACCCGTGTGGATCGCCCAGTTTCGAAACAGAGTCGCGTCCTTCTCGATATTCCAGCCGTGCCGGGCTGCATGCTTCCAGGGAATCTGGAAAACTCTGGCAGACTACAGTTTGATGCAGTGAAAAGAAAATGCAGATATGTGACCCTCTCAGGTGAAAATCCAGGCTAAAGTCTCCTCAATCTAATTATGAGATCACAAGCATCAAAGTTTGATTTCAACCAATAATTTCACTATGATTTCAATCTTTGACATGGTCTTATTCAGGCAGAATTAAAGATTCACAGAATGTTCTTTACCTTATGAAGGATGATTTTATATAGAAAACTAAATCACCAAAAAATGACTTTAGCTGGGTTGTCACAGACCCGAGTCGGAGCCAAAAGCAGTCTTGCGTCGCTGGGGTATATTTGTAGCAATAGCCAACAATACATTGTATTTGGTCCAAAATTATAATAATGGCGGTTTGCTAAGGACTTAATTTGGACAACTTTAAAGGTGGTTTTCTCTATATTTAGATTTTTTTTGCTCCCTCAGATTCCAGATATCTTCAAGGTTTTTCTCTCCATTCTGTCACCACTGGAAGTTTCCAGGTGCCTCTGGCTTGCTTAGTTGGGGACACTTAATTCCAGCAATATCGTCGACTTGATTGAGCACAGAGGAACTATTTACACTGACTGAGCTGTATTACCGATGTTACCCTATTGAGTCCTTACTGCATTATTGACAACACTTTTGATGCTGGTAAGTGCTCTGACAGATCTGTATTGTCAGAAGCGCTAATTATAAATTAAAGGTGAATTGAAAGCGGCAGCTCTATTAAGCACAGATCTCACCTGGTCCAGCCACACGACTCCAGGGTGTCTGCCGGAATCGATCTGCTCCTCCAGCCACGGCCGCAGTCGCAGGCGTCCCTGATGCATCTCTGCTCAGTGTGCTTCTCCCTGCAGACTCCTCCAGCAGTTTGTCTGACAGTCTTAAATCAGTGACACGCACTCATTACAGGAGGAAGCATCACACCTCAGTCTGTCAGTCAAAGCTCCTCATACCTGCACCAACCGGTTTGGAGGGTTTCCTTATAACTGTCCCGCCCCATGCATCAAACACTCATTTGATTTATTCCACTGAAAAAGGGAAACAGATACATCAGTACAGTCACTAATATTAATGACAGAATAGCTGGAGAAGGTGTTTACTGAAGGGCCAAAGAAATAAACAAAAAGCAAGTATTTAGCTTTGTACGGCGATACTTTGGGGTTTCTCCAGTGTCGTTGTAATTGTGGCAGAATGGCTTTAAGAGATACACTTCAGATTCTTATCAGGCAGTGGTGTGTTCTTAGTAACATTGTAGTGCTTCGCCTTGTTTCCTGAGAACTTCACTGGGCTGTTTGTGCACCTCAGCTATTTTCCAATGAAACAATCATTGGTCTCGCTCTTTTCACAGCCGAGGCGATGCAGATATTTTGTCCTAATTAAAAACTCCAGCAAACAGGGAATAAATGTCAAAACGGTTCTTTTCTCAACCGCTCCGTACAGACCATAGTTTGGTCGCTGATTAAACGTTAAAAACATTGTGAATCAGGCCCATTTGGTAATACAGGTTCGTGTTTACAGCTGATAAAATCAGCATATGGAAAGTTCTCCTTTATTATCTATGAATTAAATAACTCATGCATATCAAGGTCAGTCGTGGAGATACTAAAGTGTAAGCAAGTAGATTTAGGAGTCTTACATAACGCACACATTCATCAGATTTTGATCATTTTACATATATATTCATTTATCAAATTATTTTATCCAAAGCAAATGTACACATTTACAGCACGCAGTGCCAAGATGCATGAAATATATACACTATATATGAAATTAGAATGTATTATATTGCATAAAAAGGAAAGACAATATGAAGTAACTAGTACAGTAGGACACTGATTGCTTACATTATATTTGACTGCAGACTGTAACAACTAAACAATCTCAGTCAAGTAATTAAACACACTCTCACACACTGGTATTCCCATCATTATGGGTTCATTCCATAGGCATAATGGTTTTTCTACTGTATAAACTGTATTTTCTATCCCCTCACCCTAAACCTACAAGCAATTTTTAGATTCTCAAAATTGATTTAAAGATTGTTTATTCCAAACAAAATGGGTCCCCACAGGGTCAATTTATCTGTATTACTATCCTTGTGGGACCTTTGAGATCTCAGTAATAGTAATTAATACCATTACAACACATTCACACACACACACAGAGAGACACAAATACCAAAGAATTGTTTACATGTTTGGAACTTTTTTAAATTTTTTTTCAAAGCAGTTATTGAATATTTCAACCTTTGCCTCCATTGCTTCAATGAATGTTTGTTCTCAGTTCATCATGTTTGGGATTTCATCGTTAAGCCGGTCACAGACAGCTTTTGTTCATTTGGACCGTCATCAGTAAATGTAAATGTGCTTTCACATGAGGCATCATCCCTAGACAGCAAGAAAGGCATAACACTGACAAACTAGACAAACCCTAGACAAACACTGATCAAAACAGCTAACAGAACTTTTCGAGACCGTAACCAACAAGGAACTTAAAAATCACAGACAGTACATACACTCAAGATAACAAAAACTAAAAGACCGGTGAGAGCCACAGACTAAATGTGACAGTCATTCTAATTATTGATTGATTTTTATCTGTTCCCTTACCAAAAAGTAGTATACTTCAAGTTTATTTTATTAAGTATACTTAAGTAAAGTTCAAGTATATTTTTAAGTAAACTTTATGTAGTAAGTATACAAATATCAGTTTACTAGTAGTATACTTAGTAGTGTACTATTTCAATACTCCTTCGGACTAAATTGGCCCACTTTCTAGTAATATAAAAGTATATTTTTAAGTATAACAGTAGTAAACTTTGAGTACAGAACTAACATTTACTTCTGTATTTTTCGTTTAGTACATCGGCAGGGACTATGCTACAAAGTGAACTTATCTAGCTACAACACTGATAGTTTACTAATTAAATACTTGTAGTAGCATTTTGAGTACACTTTGAAGTATAGTCTCAGTAAAATACTAGTTTAGTAGTTTTATACTACAAGCATACTCGTACGTTTTCTTTAAGTTAACTTTACATCATACTTTAAGTATACAACTATATCCCTATTTAGGTATTAATTTGTATAAGTTTTGTTACATGAATATCTGAACATACAAAACACCAAAAAAGAACAGGGTATCTGCTTGTAAACAAACACATTATTCTAAGGCTCATGCTTTCTTTCTCTATAACACTTAATATGTGGTGTTCACGCTTTTTAATAAAAGAAATAACAAGATTGTTGAACAGAAAGCCTGAAAATGGCTCTGAATTGATTCAGACTTGTAACAAACAACGTCGCTGGAGTCGGACAACACCCCAAGCGTGGACATGTCTTATGACCGAATCGTCATGGGTTTTTATCCCCGACCTTTTACTTCGTAACGTTTAGCAAAGACAGTTCTTGATGCTGTGTATTACTTCTAGATAATCGATTTCAGAATAACACATGTGAAGCGTCTGTTGTAGTTACTGTGATTCTTCTTTCTCTTGATGTTTGTGGATAATCCTCTGTAACAAAAGATGTGTACTAATCGCCAGTGCTAAACCGTATACGAATTAAAGAACCTTCTGTGTGCGCTATACAAGCACAAGTTAGCTCAATATATTTAGACTTGTAGTATAAGTCAAGTCCTACTTAACATGTCATTTTAAGATATATTCTCTGATAAGACACAACTTCTACTGAAGTATACTTTCCTATTTTAGATGTTCAAAGCTGTCATAGTAATAGTACACTTTAATAAACTTCTTTTTCGTAAGGGTTTTTATCTATTATTTTTTATTTATCCAGATTTATATGAACGACTGCTCAGTTAATTAATTGATTGTTTATTCAGATGATTATTGGATGGCATATATGGTTTACACATTGGTTTAGTGGCGACCCAAAGCAGCACCAAAGATGAGTGAAATGATCAAGAACTGCAAGACACCCAACAAGAACAAACCTGAGTGTTGCTTGTTGCTCAAGTAAGTCAAAGTTGTTGTTTCTTTATGCATTTATTTTGAATATCATTTATTTTCTTATTTGCATTTAGCAGTGTTGTTCCTTGCCGTCCATGACCCAAATCAGAGCCGCAGCCCATTTCTGGGTCGTGACTCAGGAGACCTAGCACTGTTTTAGGTGGCTGGTTTCCTAGGGTTTAACCACAAAACCTTTACAGAAATGCTGAACCCCTTCATTATTTGCAATATGGTTTATTTTCCAAACAGATGTGTTCACATTCTACTATTGCCAGTGCTCTGCTGCTGTAGTCCACTCGCCGATCACCAGAGGCCCTCAGTGGACCTTTTGTATTGTTTCTGAGTGTCTCTCTGCTAGTGGTGCTGTCTGTGTTTCGGTTCTCTGTGTCAGTTGTATTGTAAGCCCTGTTGGTTTTACCAGCTGTCTCTTTGTTTTTGTAATATTTAACCTCGAGGACTTTCCTCATCCCATTCGCCTCTCTCTCCACCTTGATTCCTGCCAGTCTATACTGTCCCTAGTGAAAGATAAATACACTTAATTGTATCTAAAATACATTAATTTCATGATAAGTATACTAAAAATAGATTGACATGTCTATACTAACTGAAAATACATTCTAAATGTAGTTATTTCATGCTTTCATCTAGCACAAACTTGGTGCACTACAAATTAATTTGTAAAATACTATACTTTTTTAAAATGCATTTGGGGAAGGATGAAATATATATTTTTATCCTTAAGAAAGTACACTGGCTAGGTTCATAATCCATCTACAACATGTTTAAAAAAAGCTCTGAGCACAAAATACATAAATATGAGCTATACACACACACCCATATAAACCAACTGGATGAAACCTCTGAAAGAGGAGGCTCACTTCATAACCCCAGTGATCACTCAGCACAACAACTCGGTAAGGGAGGAATGAAGCAACTCATCCTATGATCCTGATGAGTATTTCATGTGTGTCTGTGGGGATCATTAAAGCTGCTGTATGAGTCCTCACCTAAGACTATCACATTCTGTGTATTGATATTTGTTTGTTCCTTCACCCCTTAAAAGTATCTCAATAAGTATTGTAAAAATGTGATTTTAACATCGGCCTAAATACAGTATGTTGAGTGAAGGGGGCTTGATAAACCTAACTTTCACAAGCTGTGAAATTCACCAACAATCAGTTTTAATAAAAAAAGTCAAATAACGTCAGAGACGTTACACAATGTACAATGTATCAAATCAATTATCGAAATCATGCGGTATAGGCGGTTTGGTAAATGCGCAGCGGTAAATATCCGACCAACTTGAGACCGTCACCGCCAAACTCATTTCATTGTGTTTACATTAGAAACCTCGTGCATATTCTTGGAGATTCAGCGCAGAACAATAGGGCAGAGTAATTGTTACGGATGTTTTTACGGGGGCTCCCATACTGCTTGAGCGTGCACAGTTTATCATAAACCATAAACAAATTTGCATATCTACGGTGTTGAAAAAAAAAAGAATTGAAAAAAAAATCTGCATATGCAAACCAGTGTTGGGGAAAAGTTACTTTTAAAATTAGTGCATTACAATATTTCGTTCCTACGCATAAAATTAACATAATTACGTGCTATAGTTTTACAGTTTTTCGTGTAAATAAGTGGCCTTACCGTACACTTTTGCGTTACTTTTTTTAAAATCCTGTACGGGCTTGCGCTATTTTTGGCAAATATTAAAGCTTTTCACACCAAAAGTGAAATTAATGCGCCTCAGGCTGAAGGGAAGGTAAATTCACAGTAGAATGCAGAAGAAGACATTTCAGCACACTTCAGCAATAAACAAAGACACACAATGTTTGTCTAGAGTAACTTGTGCTTATTAGTACGCTTGAACTGAATCATCGACAGTCAGAAGCCAAGACATTGGTTAATAGAATGGGATTACATACATAAAGCATATTTGTGTTGTTTAGTTTAACATTTAATTATTGCAGGTTTGCGTCTATTCTGAGTGCATCTATTTTTATTTCTTTTGATGAATATGAAATCTGTGTTGTTATTGTGGAGTGAGAGAATTAAGCACCACAGATAGCAGCACGTGAAAACACTACTCAAATGTCTGGTAAAGATCTCATTGATCTGAAGCGTCTGTGCTTGGACAATAAGTCGGACAGGTGACGCGGTGCTGTTCAGAATGTCATTGAGTACATGCATTTCTAAATCACAAACCTCTTAAAGACACTAATAGGCTCTATTTGACATCTAAAAGGAAACATGGTCCGTATAGACGTATGCAGGATTAGCAAACACTCATACAAATACTCTTGTAGATAGTAATGCAGACGTCAAATATACCTCTCCGAGATTTAGGCTATCAGGGTGATTCATTTTACTTATAACTAAGTAAAACATCTGATTTGTCTCAGCATGGGACAGGAGGAGCTGTCAAGTCAATAAATTTGGGGTGAAAAATTACTTGCTGTTACTTGTTTAAAAAGTAACTCAGATATTCGTCTTGTAATTAAAAAGTACGGGTAGCTACAACCGTATCAAAATAAAGATCCCGAGTTCAACTTGAATTATGGCCGAACTATATTAGCCATTTGTACACTGTTCGTCAAAGTTCGAATAGAATCCGTAATATCTTCTTTTATACTAAAGTAATTTGATTTCAAACATTAGTTTTCTGAGAATATCATGATTGTGTCCTTGTTTTAACAAATATAATGACCATAGAAAAAATAAAAGATTTGTATCCTGTTTCTTTGATATCATTTTAAAACTTATTAAATGTTAAAAGGGCGATATAGTATACATAATGTGTACACTTTTATTTTTAATTAGTTTTTTAAAATGTATTGTACTTATTTAGTCAGAGGGAGACTAATCACATACTTTTCACAATTAACATGTGTCTTTCCAGATTATGATTTGACTACAGGATTTGTTCACAGGTCAAATAACCTGTGTCGGTGTTCTTAGAGTCATTGTTGACCATAAGGGAGGAGTTTCAATATGTGTTATTTTTCCTAACCGACGCTCGTTAACCGATTAATAACCGTTAACGACAAGATTATTTTAAATTAGAATTAAAGTAGTCAATGTGTTTATCTAATGTCAGCCGAGTATCTAAGAAAACGTCTCAGGTTACTTATGTAACAATGGTAAAAGTCCCTGATTAGTAGAAACGAGACACTGAAAACCAGATCATCCTAGGGGTCCGCTATGGGGAACGCCCGTCGTCGTGACGCCGTGTCTGAAGATACATTTCAAAAACAGGAGCCGACCAACGGTTGTCCCGGCGACAGCCATGACGTCACATACCGCAGTGCGACTATAGTATACAAACAAAGACGGCCAGGTAGCTACACATGACAATATCACAATTCTGTCGTCTGAATCTTCATCCGCATGCAGTGGCAATTGAAACCTAGAGGACGCAGTGTCCTCTTTTCCCAGGGTACGTACCCCAAATGGTGGAAACACCTAGGTACATAATAACCTGAGACGTGCGTCCCCTTCATGATGAACTTCGAACTGGACGTCCTCGTAGGGGTCGCTACATGGGGAACGGTAGAAACCCACGCCAAACATGCTGAGGGAGTGCAAGGCCGCATAATCCTGACGAGGCACTAAGTACCAACTCTACCATATTCATATGGGGGGTTCGACCCCTTGGGAGTGTGGTGCTGTACGCTGTCTGACGCTAAAGAGCCTAGGCTACATAGCCCAAAATAATTACCTAGTTAGGGTCTGCCAGACTCCTGAATGCCCGGGGTAAGCTCAAGGCTTGGAATCAAGAAATAGATTCCTCTTAAGGGGAATACCGCCAAATAAAGCGCGGGGAAAACTAGAATGCATACATAGTCTTGGCCTGTTCAACACAGGGGGGCTAAACCGCAGCATTTCTCTTTGATATGTGCTGAAGGAACTGTCTCCAGACCCAATTATTAGCAACCCCTCGTTAAGTAAGTAACCATAGGATACTAGGAGGAGGGTGCCCAGGCGGAACCAGGGGGTTTTTTAACCAACATGCAAAAAGAGCATCGAGTCTTTACCTCCAGGAAGTTTGTGGAAAAGTGAATCAAAGAGCATAAACTACACAACTTACAATACTATTGGAGTAATTAGAAGTGGGCAACGCATAAACGTCGACACACTGCATACGGTTGCTAGGGTTCCGCGTGGTGCCAGCCCTGAACAGGAGCAGCCAGGCCAATATAATAGAATAGCGATCCAACAGACAGCTAGAGGGCTCTACGGCTATAATGCTGGTGTGGCTAGCAGTAAATCTGTAGCTGGGGGAGCACATCCAGCTCTCAATGGAGAGGGAGATCAACCTACAGCATGTTCCAATGGTGAAACATCTAGCAGTTATTTAGCTGAGGGAGCAAAACACCCAGTTCTCAATCCGAGAAGGGAGCTCTACCTACAGCATATTCCAATGCTGGAACGGCTAGCAGTAATTTTCCTTAGCTGAGGGAGCACCACACACCTAATCTCAGTGATCGGGAAGGGGGCGTGTCGCGGGGGGGTGCCCTACAGACAGCAGTTACAAATGCAGGTGGATCCTAGCAGTACTTTTACCTTGGTGGGGATACACCAACCCAAAACATAACATCACAGAGGGGCTCGTGGACGGGCGTGACGCAATAGCACATGAGGTCTAGTAAAATCAGAGGGTAATCATAACATGCAACTATCCAAACAACCTCGCGCGCATCATGGAGGCAGATGTAAAAGGCCCTTTCCCCTGATTGCTAGCTGGGACCAGAGCCTCTGGAGACAACAGAGTACCCTCAAAACTTCTCAAGGAGAGGAAAACTCCGAATGCGGGAGGAATACCGTTGCTCATTCCAGGTAACCCTTTGAAAAGGGAGGCAATTGCTCAATAACTAACCAACAGACAGCCCCATGTAGTGAGAATCTAACTCCTCAGAGAGGATCCACTCTCGAAAGAAACTCAGAATAACTCACATACCCATCAATGGTGAAAAGGGGGAAGTTAGTGCTCAAGAGGATATCCTTGTGATACGAGGGAAACCCCATCAAGAGGCAGCCCCAGATATGGTACGAAACCATGTCTGATAATCCAAATGCCACCGCAACAGGAAGCCTGTGTTATGGCCAGACAGAATCACTATGAAGTGACTGCAGCGGAAAAACAACCCGGGCTGTTACTGTGATACCTTGCGTGGAACAATATTATGAGTGAAATAAACAACTGCAGAGGAAGGCTCAAGCCTAGCCTTACACAGTTAGCCGCTTTGGGACCGAGGTTGTAGTGTTCCCAGCATAAGTTGCCACATGCATATGTGACGTGAGCTTGCTATGGTAATTTGTGCTTGCTATGAAAACCAAAATGCAATTGAAATACGTCAGACTACCTGAAATAAGCCTGGTGCTTTGTAATTATTTGGTAAACTTGAATTTTAATAATAGAAACAAGCCCCACAGAGCGGCTGACTACCACGTCAAGTTCAGCGTGGTATATGAAGACCGAAGACCACTCAAGATTTTCCCATATTCAGGGTAATTCAGCAATCAGAGATTCAATTTAAACTCAGACTTGGAGTTTTAACCTCTCGTATTTGAAAACCGGGGCCACGATGTACACAACACAAGAGACACACACACAAAATTTGAGAGGGGGTTTCTGGGACTTAGAAAATAGCTTCCGGAATTATAAAGACATGGTCCCTGTCCTCATAAACCCAAATATCCCTGTAATGCTGGTACGTATTCAGGTCAAAAAAAAACACACACACACAAAGCGAAAACTGAAATATTTGAATATTAAAACAATTAGTATTAATTAAAATTAATTGGTATATAATACCAAACCATTAATTACACTATAAAAATTATATAAATATATTCCTTTTTATAAACAAAGACTTCAAGTGAAATGACTGTACAATATTTTGGTTAAATATGTTTCCTAATTTTCACAATGTGTCCAGAATAGATCTGAGATTATACAGATTACAATAGGTTTTTGTAGTTGAACTAAATATTACACACACCTAAAAGAAGAGTCATGTCGGTCAAGTCAGAACAAGACAGGAACTATTTTAAGTATTGGGCAAGATGAGACTAGAGTCCTCAAAAAACATCTCAAATCTGTTCTATTTCTGTG